>CM050858.1:27957500-28300000 GCA_027580175.1 Siniperca scherzeri
GCCCTCTCTAGAGCCAGTGTTTGGTTTGTCCGTTCTGGGCTCCTGTAGAAACACGGCGGTGCAACATGGCGGCCTCCGTGGAAGGGGACCCGCTCCCTCTGTAGATATAAACGGCTGATTCTAAGGTAACGAAAACACGCCGATTCTTATTTTCAGGTGATTACACACTAATGAAAACACACTTATGAATATTATACTTCATTAATGCCGATAGCGCCTCCTAAATGTTAAATATCGGACCTTTAAAGCCCCATTTGGCCACTCAGTGGATCAGACGGTTACGCTACTGAAAGAATCTGTTGATGTGTATCGTTAACTCTGGAAACTGAACACAAACTAACTTTCGTCACCTGAAGTATCACCATTCAATACGGCACACGTGCACTAATGGAAGCATCTCGCTCTGTGGGATTTCTAAGGATTTAGACTGACGCGATCTGTAATTTATTCTTTGAAATAGATTTTTGTGCTACAGCTCGGACCAATTCTCGGTCCGTTTTCAGGTTTTGAATGTACCACTTTGGGGAATTTTAAGCTTAACGGAGTCTTTAAGCTCAACTAAATAGTGACTTTGTGATGTGTAGATATTCACTGATATAAAAAAGGTGATCGCCATATCGTTCAGCTCTAGACGATGCTAACACGTGATCCTAAATCTGATACCTATCCGATTTAAGTTATGATCATATACAGAAACCATTTGGGGGAATATTCTCGTTTTCTGTCTTCTCCAGAGTCATGTGAGAAGATGGATATCCGTTTCCTCTCTGTGCGTCCAGCCTAGCTTAGCATAAAGACTGGAAGCAGGGGGAAACTGCTAGCTAAGCTCTATCTAAAGAAGCTAAATCAGATAGTCAGTCATTCCAAGTTTAGTCAAGTTTCCGTCCAACTGTAGCACAAATTTTACAATTTCCAGAAAATTGACAAAAGAAAATGTGAACTAATGTGTGTTTCCATCCACTACTGTTGTTGTTGTTGTTGTTGTGTGAACGCGAGCTGATTGGCTGGTGGAGCCGATCCTCCAGCCGCTGCCGTTAAAGCGTCGCAGAAGAAGAAGAGGACGCAGCGAGACGACGTCATTAAAAGCTCAGATTTCTGTCGGCTTCATGTGCTCATGTGAGGAAGGCTCCAGCCTCCTCATCGCTCCGCACACAGCTGATGCTCTCAGCTCTTCAGGCTTCGTGACGTCAGCAGTTATTCACTGCGTCTGTTCCACGGCACTTTGCCGCGTTTTGTTTTTATCGATACACCAACTTTTCCACCTCAGCCAAGCGTAAAAACTTTTTTGAGATATTTTCTCCACTCAGGTTGTTTTTATGAGCAAATTTAAACCCCGTATGTCTTCTGTGGGCAGAGAGATGAGTCACATAATAACAGATAACAGTCAGCATTTAAAAATCTGAGCTGAAAATCAGAATTTCCACAGCAGTGTGAACACAGCCTGACAGAGAGAGGGGGTTAGAGATGGAGGCTGTGCTCTCTCTCTCTCTCTCTGTTTGACTGTGGCACACACACTCTCACACTCCTGTGTGTGTGTGTGTGTGTGTGTGTTAGGTGTGTGACCTGTGTTGTGTGTCTGCAGTGTGGAGGACATGGAGCAGCAGAAGAAGCAAGACAGCGACTCAGGAGTCGGCAGCGACAACGGAGACAAGAGACTGTCTGCTACTGAGGTACTGAGAGTGTGTGTGTGTGTGTGTGTGTGCGTAGCTGTGTGTTGCATATACAGTATACTGTGTGCGTTACAGATACGATGTCGAGTGCTTCACCTGCAGAAAAGGTTTCGCTTGTTTTCTTGTCAGCTTTTTTTTGTGTGTGTCACTCTTTTAACATACGTTTGTGTTGATATGTAGTCGGTCAGTGCCGTTACGCAGAGGACTCCAGCTTCTCAGTGCTGTGACGTTAAAGCTGGATTATGTTAGAGGTCACTCTGTTAAAACACTGTCTGCAAAGGAGAGCTGACTTTAAATTCTTCTGTACTGTGTTTGAGTCATTTATTTGTAAAAGCTACTGATTTAAATCAGCAAATGTTCAGCAAACGCTTTCATGTAAATCAACACTCTGTAAATAAATGATTAACCGTATCGTTGCTGTTAACAGAAGATTTTGAATGAAAATGATGTTATTTCTTAAGTGAAATGATGCAACAGCAGCTGCAGAAGAGAAGCTCATCTTTCTTTTACATGTATCGCATCATTTATTCCATCTCATCAAAAGCTTAACCGAAGGTTTGGAGGCTGATACTGATGTCAGTTATTAGAGAGGTTTGTTTTTTAGCCAACACGTGTTATTAGAGCTGCAACAATTAGTTCATTAATCAATTAGTTGATCGACATCCAATTAATCTGCAGCCGTTTTTCTATCAGAACTCTGCAAACATGTTCTGGTTCTAACTGCTCACATGTGATGAAACTGAATATCTTGGACTCTTTGTGCTGTGGGAAATCATAGCAGGTATCTTTCATTACTTTCTGACAAATCGATTGATCGAGACATGAACCTGCAGATTATTTGATAACGAAAAGAATCGTTGGTTGCAGTCACACGCGTTACAAAACACTTTTAAAGTGTGTTTTCAGGAACGGGGCATAACGTTTTACAGCTGAACAACCATTTTTATTAAACACGACAGCAACATTAATTCAAAAATAAGTTTGAAAAGTAAACTTCACCTGAAATTGCTAATAACTAATAACTTTCCCATCGAGTCCGACTGCAAACAGAAGCTCTGATTTCTCGTGCAGTCGTCTTATTTCTCAGACCGCCGCAGAGAAAACTGATGCGGCGTCCCATCAGGCGATCTGCAGGTCAAAGGTCTCATTTTCATTCTCCTTTTGGCATTCACACCGTATCTGTTTCTTCACTGAATCGAATTTCATACATTTTACATAAGTAGTATCTAATTAGAGCTGCAGCTAATGATTATTTTCAGAATTGACTAATCCGCCAATAATTCTTTGAAGAACAGTTTAAGATATAAAATTTCCCAGAGCCCAAGGTGACGTCTTTAAATGTCTTGGTAAAATGATTAATCGATTCTTTAATTTTCCGTTGATTGGCTAATCAATATTGTTTCGGCTCTAAACCGGTTTATTGTTGCTGTTTGTTTGTTGCAGCCGTCAGATGAAGACAGTCTGAGTCTCAACGTACCGATGAGCCACATCACGGAGGAGGAGGGAATCGGTAAAGACGACTCGAGTGAACACCTCAGCTCCCTGACAGGTACACGCACACACGCACACACGCACACACATGCACACATGCACACACATGCACACATGCACACACACAGCTGGACGTGTGGGACGTCTTTGACCAGCGATTCAGTTCGATTCAACTTACAGTGAAATTAAAAGTCATCATCTTAAATGATAAATAGTTGATTATTTTCTGCCATCTGTCTTTCTCACCGCAGACGCTGGCCTTGTAAAGATTAATAAACAATATCTTGTGAAATACACCCGTGTGGAAGATTATCTGCCCTGACATATTCAGCAGTTCAGAGCACTTTTAGGTATTTGTTTGTCTGTTCAACATCTATTGCAACTATCGAGCTAAGGATAAAGAGGAATAAGACTTTTATGACGTCTCTTATCACTCCATCAGTATAGTAACGTTATTTTATGCTCGTGTAATAGAGTGATGCCTCTGAAACGAGACTTCTTTCAGCTCCAGGGCCAGGGTATTATAACTGTGGGCGTAACCCCTCACTACACCCAGCTGCTGACGCTGGGAGCTCTGCCCGGTTCTCGTAGCACTTATTTTCTGACAAACCGTAGCTCGTACTGAACACTGACTGTTACATTCACGGCTTCCAGCTAACCTGACTTTAGCACGACGGCCATCACACCTGCCTGGCCGCACACACACACACACACACGCACACTCACGCTCTCGTCCGTTACGGTCCGACAGTATTATCACCTGGACCCGACCCCAGCAGCAACATTTGAGCTTCAGCTTCAGACCACCAGGTGCAACAATGTCCACTCTACTTACGAAATGAACCCGCGCGGCTGTCTCTGATGTTGGAATACTCTGAAGGCGTCGGCAGCAGCCTGAACTTATCGAACACGCCGACGTGACTGAAATTAGGTCGCTTAAAGAGTCAGAACGTCGGTTTCTGTAACTTTTCAATGAATTGGCCAGCTCTCAGATTTATCGACCTGTTAGACTGGAACGGGAACGATTGTGTACTTCTGACGGTGTAGCTTCTCTTCGCTAACAGCCGTAACAGTGTGTCTGCGTATCTGGGCTGTTGGACTCTATTAGAGCAGCAGCAGCTCCCCAGACACACAGTTTAAATAGACTTCAATCAGCCTCAATCAGGTCAGAGCTGATGGAGGGTCACATTTACTGAGCTGAGCGACAAGAGGCTGTCTGGCTTATTTTTCTTACGATCTCTCAACATTATAGCAAGGCAGGGCTTGTCAGCGTTTCACCAGAATATACTCAGATTTTTAAAAAATTAGCAGGTTTAAAGGTTTTATTTTCCCACACATCCAGGAGTTGTTTTGTGTCCTTCAAGAAGACGCTGATCTCTCCGGTTGACAGCGAGGTCCTCCTGTGGTGAGAGTACTGACAATATGTTTCAGTAAAGAAAGAAGCGGGGGGGAAACCCAAATACGTGGCTGAAAGGTCCTCTCCAGACAAGTTTGAACGCATATGAAAGTACTTTGCTTTGAATATTTTTTGTCTGATTTGATTTTTCTACAAACAAATTAAATCGCCTTGTTAAAAGTTCATAAAATTACATCTCCTCCTCCTCCTCCTCCTCCTCCTTCTTCACGTACGCCTTTCTGCACCGTGACGCAGACTGTAAGTAACGAGAAGAAAAACCCATTTTTGAGTCGAGGGGGACTTTAAAGTAATAAAAAATAAAACGCTGAAATAGTAGAATAGTTAAACAATGTTAAAACTACAACTGCAGGTTTTTACCCAGATTTTGTCAAATAGAAATGAATGCGGATTTGATTTATTTTGGGGGTTTTATTGTAAGAACCAAAACCTCAAACATAAATTCTACACAGAGCAAAAATCACACCCTTTATATTGGATCATAAATATCTGTTTTACAGTGGAAATACAGAGCTGAAGTCCCGTCTCACTTTCTTTTATCGGTCCTTCTAAAAGCTGAAACAGACTTAGTCTTAGCTACAGAAACATTTATTTGCTTCGATTTGAACAAATCAGTCTGTTAGCAGAAAGTACAGGGGTGACAATGAGTCCAGAGCCTAACACGTTTCACATTTCCTTCATTCCAGCAGACCCAAACTCCGACTCAGTCCGTCTGATTGAGGAGAGCCCTACGGAAGCCCTGAGGGACCAGTTCAGCTACAGAGACTCTGCTCTCAGCACTCGCTTTGTCAACTACATCAAGGCAAGACTTCATGTTGTAGCGCTTCTCCTCCTCTCCGAGTGTTTCAGTCAGTTCATTATTAAAGACGGATGCAGTAAAGGATCCTCGTCATGAATAGTTCCACACGCAGACTGAAGTCTAGTTACGTAGAACCGCTGTGGATGTTTCTACTTTATTCCAGCGTCCCTGAAGTCTGTGGTTTGTTTTAATGGAGCCTAAACTGTCACTTTGTGTTTTGTAATCATCTGATTTACGTTGGAGGACTGTCCTGTTTTAGAGGGTTACGTCACAGTGAGCCTGTGACTCACTGAGGAGACTCAGCTGTGACCAAATAAGGACTAAAATACAACAAGTGGACGACACAAAGAGCTGAGGAGCCTGTTGCTGTAGACTCATTCGGTACAGCCGGGTATTGAAATTCTGTACCTTTTATGCTTCATACCAAAGTGCATGAGACAAAACGACGTCTGTTTACGTTCAAGTGACAGAGTCCTCCAGCAGAAGTAGTAAGTTTGACTCTTGTCTGTTGGGAGCAAAGGAGGAAGTAGCGTGATGTTATATTAGAGCCACAAATGGGCCAACAAAATGTCGGATTATAACACTGTTCGTTTCCTGTTTCCTACCGACAGACAGCGTTGGTTTCTTCCAACCACGACCGCGGTCGTTTCCTAACCTTAACCAAGTCGTTATTATTGTAACCATGACGACGAAGGTCCCCTGACCTTATAACGAAGTAGTAATTTTAACCAGAATGTTTTCCTAACCTTAACAAAGGTGATCTTTCCCTAAACCTAACCAAACCTTGGGTCAAGAAGCAGGCAGCAGTCAGGCGGCTGGAGAGGTTGGAAACAAACCTCCAGATTAGACAAACGAAGCTGAAGGGTAATATTATACCCAAACTGTCTGCTCACTTTCAGTTTGACCTCCAAATAAAGTGGTTTAGATAATCTAGTCGGTTTGTGCAATCGTCTGGCTGCTTGAGTGTCTCGACCCGTGTCATGTGACCGTGCTCCCACATCTCAGAAATTCATTATTTATCATAATTTTTCATAAAGTTATGTTTGTTCATTTTCACTCACGTTTAGATGATCCTTAGAGGTCTCAGGCAAAATAAGGATTTGGTTCGAAAGGGAAGTGATAACAAAAAGTGGTCGAGCGCTATCCCAGTTAACCCTTTCATCGCAGTGTGAGGACCAAGGAGAGAGTGGAGGAGCGAAGGAACTGCTTAAGGACAGAAAGAGTTTGAGACAGTGTCCTTATTGTTGAGTTTGTGTACCAGGGGATGGTGGTAACGTCTCTGAATTTTGGCCAATGGCTGAGCGGGTCTGTGGATCATGTGACGGCTGGTGCTGATGTGTGTGTGTGTGTGTGTGTGTGTGTGTGTGTGTGTGTGTTTCTGTGCAGGGCCGGACAGCAGCAGACTTTGACGAGCCCCTCAGGATAGAGGAAGACTCACACTGGCCAACACAACAAATGTAAGTTCATCTATCTCTATTTTTCTACTTCTTTCTATCTTTTTTTTTTTTTGTGATTGATTTTTATTATTTTTGCCACAGTTGTGAGACATTACAATAGAACAATAAATGAATCTAAATAAATACAAAGAGGAAACAAAAAAAGGCAGAGAAGAAGAATACAGTGTCAGCCTTTTTAAACAAGTTAAATTGGTATTCATCTGTATTTACTGTTGTATATTTTAATATTGCATCACTACTGATTCCCATGTGTTTATCAGTTGATTGTTTAGTTCAGGACATTTCAAACAAACGAGCCTGACTTTAATGATGGTTCAGTGGCACAATGGCCGCCACTGTGATATGCAAGATATTTACGTTACTCGTCACTTGTGTCTTTGGGGTCACAGGTCAAAGGTCACAGGGGGCACAGAGCTCCATATTGACATGATCAACCAGCTGAAGGAGGCTGTGGAGCTGCTGCAGGACCCCAGCAGGTGAGAGCCAGCACAACACCTGAGTAGAACATCACAGAGTGGAGTTTAGTTAGAGCTGGGTGCCAATATGAGACCAAAACTGTGCCTTTTCCCCACATTTTACTTTGCTGAGTATTAAAACTTTTCACTACCTTTTTATGTTTTCTATTTCATGTCTCATGCAACAGTTAGATTCCTTAACACTAAAACTAGTAATAGAAGCAAAATAATATTTAAAATTAAAATGATTGTATATTGATATTCAAAATAATTCGCACTCAGTTCCCAGTGCTTTAAAACATAACAGTGTAAATAATGAGCCCTTACAATGATGTTTTGCAAAGCACTCTGTTATTTTAACAACACAAAATGCTTACAACTTGTTGTGCATGCACATGGTGCTTGGCCGTCACGTTAAACATGCCAGCTGGTTTTCCTTCAAGTGCAGCAGTTAATTAAAAAAAAAAAAGAAAAATGCCATTGTTAAGAAATCCGGTTCTGGATCAGGTTCTGAGATAACACACATGTTCGAACACATCATTTCCCTTCCAAATCTCACTTTGACCCCCTTTGTCAAATGACCCTTGAGTTGGAAACCTTGAGCTTTTGTATTTTCACTGGCACCAGTCGCACTAGAACTGTAGACAATCATGGGGGGAGGGGTTTTAAATCTCTGAATCTAATTAATAACGTATTTCTTCGACATATCAGAGTGAACACGGAGCAGGACGATCTGTCTGGAGTCCAGCTCTACCCGGTGGAGATGGTCACAGTGGAAGAGTCACTAAAGTAAGACTTTGTGTCTGTGTGGAGAGTCTGAGCTTTACCGTGTGTGAAATTATTTCAAACCATGGCCATGGAAAATACTCATTTCTGTTTGGCTGACAGGCAACTGGTAAAATTGTATATCAGGACACCTCAAAAGTGGTTTCAGTTTAACCACTGTTCTAACTCAGGTGTGTTGAACTGAATGTAACTATAGCAACAGTGCTGATGTTTCAGGCTCACCTAACCCCAGGTTAAACTGACAACGAACACTTGGATGAGGATGAATGTTGAAAACAGCATGCATCGTTTTTCTTTGGTATCTTTTGTCTAACTTTTTCAGGAAATACCAGGATCTCAATTCCCAGTATTCAACCCTGGAATCCCCTATCATTGACTCCCATTTGAGATTTATTTATTTATTTTTTTTTTTTTAAACAGCATACAGCTTTGTCTTGTGGAGTTCAGCCATTTTACTTGCATTGCTGATGGCGGCTGCAAGTGAAATTCAATGATGGTTGAACATTTTTACTTGTGGTGTGTGTTTTTGCCTATGTCTGCATGTAGGTTAATGGTCAGCGTGTTGTCACTGCTGCTGTGTCTGCAAAGTTAATCTCATGTTTCCTTTTTCTTTCCTTCTCTCTCTCCAGTGGGCAGGACAGTGATGACGGCGTCACCACACCGAAGGTACAGTATGCAGAATAAATATCTTACTTTGACTCAAGATTCAGCACAGAACAACATGATGTCATCAGCATACGTGATGGTAGTTGACACCATATTGTAATGTGACAGCACTTACTTTATATTGAACCTCAGTCGTTAGGGTGGTGCTTTTATCTGGAGAGACTTCCAGTGAGTTTGGTGTAAACTCGAGTTTCTAGATTAATAATTTACAGAAAAACAACAGTAAGGAGGTAAATCTGGTCTGGAGACCCTGTAATGACCGTATGTGACAGCAAAGTTCTGCTGAAAAAAACAAGAGCTGAGAAGTTAATTCTTTTTGAAGTAAAAAGTCTTCATTACATCTGTCTTTGATGATGTGGCAGATGTTGGCTACAGTTTGTGTCCAATGACAAATGTGGTCAGTAACGCTAAATGTAATGTTTCTGGGGGTTTGTCGTGTCGTGCAGATGTAGCCTAACCATAAAATGGCACATCGATGCCTTGAACATTAGCCACAACAAATGATTATTCAATATCAAATAACCTTCCTTCAATTAATCATTTGATTATTTATATCTATAAACTTTTTAAAAAAATGACAAATGCCCGTCACGATTTAGCAGAGCCCAAAGGGATCCTCAAACTGTTACATTTTCCGGGTCAACAGTCAACAAACCCAAATGTATTCAATACATGATACAAAAAAAGCATTTGCAGTCATTTCTGTCTGTCTTTTTTGATACTACCACTGGGGGTGGTGTCCAAAGTTGGACATTTTGACACCTGCTGCAGTAAACTTAAATACACTTTCCTTGATAAGTATCCTCACGTGATGGAGATCCAGTAGGTCCTAAACTATTTTGTGTCTCTGTCCTTGGAAATATACAGCCTATAAGTATGTAAGTAATAGCAAAGCTTTAAGGTAATTTAAAGCCTAAACGTTTGATGCGTTCTGTAGCAGCACATGGAGGAAGGTGGCTATGAGTTCCAGAAGAAGAGACAGATGATTCTAGAGAAGGCCAGGTTTGAGGCCCAGCTTGCATGCCGGGAGTATGAATGGCATATGTCAATCAAGGTAAACCTAGCACCAAACCACTGGATGTAGGCTCTGTCCCGCCCCTCAGCCCTCAACTGCCCTCAGTCGTGTTTCCCAGTAAACTGACAGTCCTTTACTTGTGTGTCTGTTTGCTGTATGTTATTTGGCAAATAAACCACACTGAGCTTTCACATGTGTCACGTTTCATCTGGCAACGGGTTACGCATGTGAACAGGGTGGGAATATATTCCTGTACATTTATTTATCGCTATACATCAGTCCAAATGTTTCACCAGTCACTCTTGAGTTCTTGAGAAACAACTAATTTGTTTGAATAAAGTCGATTTTAATAAACTGGTGGCTGGTGAATTGAAAGTTTCCTGTCTTGCATGTAAGTGTGTAAAGAGTTCATTTGCAGAAGTGGCTGATATGTGATGTCAATCAGTTTTGGTCTCTGTGTCCTGTTTGTTTCATAAGCAACCAGCACTGTCTGACAATAAGATTTCAGTTTTAAGAACTTTATTAAGTTAATGCCAGTTGTGAATTTTAGTTTTTTGTACTTTATCGGTCTTGTAGTCTTGTGTTGCGCCTCCAAACACTGTAACTTCCTGGAAAACAATGTATTTTCAGTCGTAACCTCATGCTGCACTAATAAGTAAAAATAAAACCACTGAAGGGATAGTTCAGCATTTTGGGAAATGCACAGAACTCCTTCTAAAACCACAAATTGTTGTTGTAACGTTTCTGTTTGTGTACAGATTAAACAAACTGCGTTGTGCTAATTAGTGAACTTTAAAGTTTTAACTTTGGACAGAGCCAGGCTAGCTGTTTCCCCCTGCCTCCAGTCTTAATGCTAAGCTAGGCTAACCAGCTCTGTACTTAACGCACAGACATGAGATAGATATCGATCTTCTCATGTAATGTTTGGAAAGAAAGCAAATAAGCCTGTAAACCAACCCTTTGCACTGCCGGTAAACATCACAGCTCACCGCCAAACCAAATACTGTACATAAGAATGATGATTACAGCTGCATTTGAATAGTTAGCAACCGATCCACTTGATAACCATTTATCCAGGACCACCGGTGTTAGTCTCAGTGAGCCAGGCTAGGATGAACTTGCTACAGGCCCCTGGCTGAGATCGGTGCCAGCCAGACCACCTCCAGGTGTGGTCTTACCAATCCAATATCATTCTGCATTAACATTAGTTTTCCCTGATCCACTTAAGTGCAGATGCAGATGGCCCCTGTGAAGGCATTAGATCATTTTTTAATTGACTTTGATCACATAGTCTTTGCAAAAATCTATACCACTTAAATTCTGTTAAATTGAAGGGGTCTAGAGTCTCTTAAAGAGTGCTGACACTGATTCTGAGTCTAGTGTCGTTCTGCCTCTGCTGGATATATAAGTTGAATGATGGTTAAAGACAGAGGAGGGAGGATCGAGGGGAGTGCTGCTGTCTTTGAGCCAAGGTTAACTTTAGGTCACTGAGCTCCCGTTGAAACGTACAACTTCACCACAGGAGCGTTTGTGTTTCTACGTACTTTATTTCTCTGTGGAGTCATTTGTAAGTCTGTGCGTCTTTGCAAGCGTCTCCCACATGAAGCACAGGACAGAGAATATCCAGCATCTGCTCAGTGAATTATACTTTCACTTGTTGTTAATGAAACTGACAACTAAACCGCGTCGTTTCCTTTTCTGTTGCCGCAGCGAGATGACAGATCTCCAGCCAGCGCACCTCCGTCCTTCTCCGGCCCGGTGTTTGGACTGAAGCCCCGTTCGGGTGAGTTGGATCTGGGCTAAGAGGGCGGGTCAGGTATCTCAGGTATCTGACCCGCAGATTGATTCACTGGTTTTTCTTAACAGTGTGGTTGTGAAAACAGTTTTTGCTCTTGCTGATGTGTACTTCATATGTTGGTTGCTCACAAAAATACACTGTTGCAGTTTTTCCAAAGAATGTACATTATCATGAGTACAGTATAAGACGTGGGCAGCTCCGGTTGGATTGGAACCACCAATCATGGCAGCGCCTTGCTGTACCTGTCCAAATGACCCGACAGAAGTCTGGCATTTTTAAAAATGATTTTGACATGATTTTGATCGACATCTTTATTCAAGCAGCACGATCTCACTGATAACTGTTTAAGATTTGTGAAAACTGCGAACCGTATTCATGCACGGATTGTAGTTTTTGTGGTGTAGTTTAAGGTGAGCGTAAGGAAATCACGATTAATTCAAAACAAACCATGTAGAATCAGCGATGGCTCAGGATTTCTTCCTCTCGCTGTACTGCAGTTGGTGAGTGAGGATGAAATCTTGCACTATCTCTTGATTTTTTTGCATGATTTGTATTGACTTTAAAGAGCCTGTTAACATATTAACTCAATCAGCTTCTTACTCTGAGCGATGTCGTCCCACATGAACACAAAATCGTTTGCCGGAGTTTGAACAGTTTTGATTATCTCACATTAGAAATTAGATTATTGTCTAAGCTCTTCTCACTGGTTTGAAGTGGGCGGGACTCACCTGATTTGTGCACCAATCAGAGTTTAGCAACATCTGAATGAAAGTGACAGTTGTGGAGTTGTTATTGCTTATAACAGCGCGTATTTTGCCACGTTACTGTCAATCAAATCTGACCAAAGCACACCCATGAGCAGATTATCTGAGTTAAATTCTTAATAAAATGAAAGTAAAGATGTTTGTTCAAAACTAGCCCTTTGATTGCTGCTCGTTTAGTCATGAATATTTAATGTTATTGAGAAGTTTTTAGGGCTTTAATGGAAGACAGAACACCTGCCTGACACCGTGGTGGAAGTAGTACTCTCTAATCTTTTACTTAAGTAAAAGTAGCAATACCACATGTAGAAATACTCTGTTACATCAAGTCCTGCATTCAAAATTGTACTTAAGTACGCTACTTGAGTAAATGTACTTAGTTACCCTCCACCACTGGCCTGGCATAATTGTGCTTGTGCCTCCGTGTGACGGTGATCCAGGGCCGTGATATGAGCACGGCCGTCCTGGATCAGCGCTAGTTGAGCACAAGCTAACCCAGAGTTAGTGCAGAATATCTGCTCACTGCTAACCAAATCCAAATCAGCACGACTTGAACCAGCAGTCGTGTTAAATGCAGCTTCATGGTCACTGCTTGTCTGCTGTGTTTGTAGAATCATAGCAAACTTCGGTCCAATGCTTTATTTTTTTTGAGCTAGCAACCATCCAGCCTTTGTTTGCTAACTGTTAAAAGTGTGTGAAATGTTGCTAACTGCTAATGAAGCTAACATGATGCTAACAGCATGTCGAGGTGATCTGTAAAGTGAAATGCCACTAATCTTTATTTTGTTTTTGTGCTGTGTTGTGTTGTCATCTCTTGGTATCCCCCCCTTTTCACATTTTCCTTTTCTGATATCCGTGTTTTTTCTGTTTTTTCCGCCTCCCTCTTTCATCTCCCCGATCTGGTTGCATGACTTTTGATGTTAAAATCATGAACTCATCTAATATGACCTGCCTGCACGTGTATCTCTTGTATCAATACCCGCCTCCCATTGATCTCCCTGTTTTTATTTCCTGCCAATCAATTTTTCGGCCCTTTCTCCTGGTGATATTGGTGTTTTCGGGGGGGTGTTTTTCGTGGAATGAACTTTGCCTTGCTGTACTCAATTCACCATGGTGCCCCACCTTCCTGCACTACACTCGCCACGCCCACTTCCTGCGTCTCTGACCACTCCCACTTCCTGGTTGTAGCCCCACCCTCGCTGCCCTGCTCGCCCCCTCCTTCCTGTCTCGCCTCCTCCCTCCTCTCACAGGCCTCACCCCTCCATAGAGACACACCTCGTAGCCACGACGACGGAGGCATTCACAGCCGCGGTAGGTCCCGCCTCTTTAAGCTAACCAGCCTCAAAGGCTGCAGAGTCAGATTACACACACACCTGGACTCAGGTGTCTCCTGACAGTCTCTCTTTCAAACTCCTCCACAAGGTTTGGCTTTACCTTCAAAGCAAAACAGAGTTTGGGATGTTTTTAAATTCAGAGTTTATCTCTGATTGTTTTGTGTCCTGGACCATCAGAGCTTTCCACCTGTTTCGCACTCGGCTCTGTTTTCTCTTTCTCTGTTTAACCGTTGTTTTCTTTGACAACCAGTTAAGGGGATAATTTGACATTTTGGGAAATATGCTTTGTTGAGAGTTTGACCCCACTCATCATGTCTGGATGGTAAATATGAAGCTACGGCGTCATGAGTCTGCGAACAGCAGGGCACAGGGAAAGGAGTCGGTTACCTCTCTGAGGAGTTGAAGGGGTGCAGCCTGTCGCCTGCAGCTCTTCATCTAATCCTGACTCTCCCATCGCTCCCTGCAATATCTATAACCGAGCCGCTGTCAAAAATGGCCGCTGTCTTGTTTTGGAGACGCATTTTCGATGAACGATAGCGGTCAGTGACAATCTCACTGACAAACACGTTGCATTTCCCGTGACTGCTTCAAAATAAAAGTCAACTCGTGTTTCGCCAGTTAAGTGCTTTTTAAATGTGAAGCTGCAGCAGCAGGAAATGTTCGGTTTCTTCATACAGCGGCATGGCTGATAACATCAGTCGATTTCAGCTTCATCATAGACGTATCAGCATCGGTGTATATGTCAGCCAATAAAGGAGAGAAATGTGTGAAAGGTGTGTTTGAGGTGATTCAGAAACGGAGTCCACCAGAGAGCACTGACGTATCTTATGTCACAGTTCTTTGATAAACTCATTATCAAAAATGTTTGTTAATGTTACGTGTTTGTTATAAAACTTTGTGCTTTCAAATATCAGTATCAGCCTCAAAAAGTTCCAACAAGTCACTATTTTAAGTCACTCCTGGCTGATGTTCCTATATTATTCATATAGACCTTGTGTTTTTGCCATTTAGTCACATCTGTTCCCATGGTGACTAACTAGCGCCTCTTTCTGGTGTGGACTGACAAGACTCTACAGCCACTGTGTGTTTTCCCTGCTTTAGACCACATGTTAGGGTGTTTTAGATTACTGCTGCTTGTGTGTGTGTGTGTGTGTGTGTGTGTGGTAGGAGCAGACACTGATCAAAGAGGAGCTTCACCACACGCTGCTTTCATCTCCAGCTGTTCACATGTGAGTGTGGTGGCTGTGGACGAGCAGATGCATATGGTAGGTTAGATTCGCTTTTTGTATGCTCACACATTTTGGTGAGCTTCAGTGCCTGTGTGTGTGACCACTCTGCTATAGTAATGAACACACACACACACACACACACACACACACACACACAGGCACTGAAGCTCACCAAAATGCAAATGTGTGAGCATAAAGATTCAGGAAATGATTAAATGCAGGATATGTGTCAGATGAGTCTTGTAAGGTCTGAATTGATCTAAACTGTAGGGAAAAAAGCCAGTTTATATACTTGGGCATGAATACGTATTACAGTTTGTTAGTGCTCCAATGTTTAAATGATCAGTATTTAAGGGACAAAAAGTTGTAGCAACAAACTTTTCTGTGGCTTCAACAAAAGTTTTATAGAAGTTTGAGTTTTCTCAGCGAAGGACTTAACTGTCTTGAACACAGTCCCAGGATGTGTGATGAACAGCTCAATAGCACGTGCATCTGAAATATGACTTACCACTTAAAAATGCAGTTGTTTTGTTTTTCTTGGTGCACTTTTGTTTTGGAGAGAACTTGATGAAGTTTTAGTTCGTACCCTGACTGCTTCCTCTGTCTGTCCGGTGTGAGCTACAGACGTCAAACTATCAGACAACCTGAGACAGCAGAGGGCATATTAGGATTGTCTGATGTCTCTCCAATTGTGTGTGTGTGTGTGTGTGTGTGTGTGTGCGTGCAGCGTCTGCAATATGAATGAGTCTTGGTTTTGTCTGTGCAAATTTGTGTGTATTTTTAGCTCCTATATTTTAAGTGTTAGATAATGGTCCCTAAAGGAGTATCCCACTTCCACTGGAATGGAGTCCAAGATTTTAGATGGATCACAGCCGTGTGTGTGTGTGTGTGTGTGTGTGTGTGTGTGTGTGTGTGTGTGTGTGTCCTCCCCGAGGCATGCTGTGTTTCGGTCGGTTGGCCCATAAAAGGCTCTGATATGTTGCAGGAAGTTAACAGCGACTGTGAGCTGCGAGCTGTTAAACTGTTCACACACTCAGCTATTACTTCTGAATGTTAAACAAATCTCTCGCAGGCCGTCAGAGACTCTTTCAGTTCGCTTTCAGACACCGCATGTTAAATCTTGGTTTCATTTTCATATTAGTTCAACCTCTGACGGCAACTACAATGTATGCTAATGTGTTAGCATGGAGCTATCTGTGCACAGAGCCTGCTCTCACTCATTATAGTGTGTGCTTTGTTAGTGTGAGGCCTCGCAGGGCTGCTAGTGTGGCTGGAAACTTTATTTCATTATTAAATTTTATTCATATGAATTTGTACCTTTTGCCCCCGAGGTTATCTGACACACACCTCTTAGAGCGGAGAAGAGTAACGATCCCTTGTCACGGACTGGCCACCCGCTGCAGCCTGACAGGTGATGAAGCCACCCGGCCAGGATGCTATGAGTGGAGATCAGAAATGATCCTCCCGAGCTGCGCGACTTGGCCATCAAACAAGATGTAAGCAAAGAAGACAAGCTGCTCATTGAACTAGAAGTCCGTTCACACCACAGCTAGCGGGCAATGGTGAATTGGGTGGCAGTGAAGCAGCATTTGTTTTTTAGTTACAGTCAAAGCGTTGTAGTGACAAACTTGCAATGGGACACATTAGATTTTTGTATCATCAGTTGATTTTTGTATACTGTGAAACTGGCTCCGCAACACAAAGAGGACTGGATGTGCCACTTTCTACATACTTCACTATTAAGTCATGTCAATATTTTTCTTTTATAGCCTTCATCGCAAATCACGATTTTGCCTGAAAAAGCTTTACGGACTGTACAACACACATCACCCGCTATCCTCAGGCCCTTGATTTAGATTCATGGAAGTAAAAAGGAAGAAACCTCAGGAAGACGAGAACTCTCTTTTCCAGGACGGACAGACGCGCGAGATGTCGTATGAACAGAGTGGACAGAAATAATCTCCGTCTCTGTCTGCTGTTGGTGTCTTGCACTGGTCTGTGCACTTCGGGACGGATTTCAGGACAGACTAGGAGTCCTGTCGTCAAGGGATGATCAGTGTTTCTGCGCTCTGCCTGAGATGTTTGCTGCTGCAGCGATAGGAACATTTTTCCCTTCCAGTGTTTTACAGAAACGTTCTCCCTCTGGAGCGTTTGTTTCTACATCAGTAGTTCTGTGTGTAATTGTGATAACATTTATGACTAATGGTCTATAATGGGTTCAGGCCTCAGGGAGGGTGACATCACCAGGAACCTGACCCTGTGTGTGTGTGTGTGTGTGTGTGTGTGTGTGTGTGTGGCGGTCCACCCTCTCAGCCCTGCAGACAGGCTGTTAACAGGAACTCAAATATTATGATTATGTTTTAATCCATTAGCTGGTGGAGCGAGGTGCTGATAAACTGTGCCGTTCCTGCTACAGAGAAGGCACATGGAGCCCCGGGTTAGAGCAACAAAATGCAGACAAGGTGGCGATTTCAAACCTTGCAGCATAAAAACCCTGAAACTTTCTGCATGGCTCAATACCAGTGGGCATGAGGAAATCTGTTTTTGTGATTTGGATGAATTGACCCTTTAATAACTACTGCTGAGGCGCTGTTGATGCCGACTCCAGTCGGAAAACTGAAAACAGAAGTGTGAATGTGAAGCAGGTCGTCGCTTCGTCCGCCGTTCCTGCAGATGGAAACCAGAGGAAACGCCACGAGCGGTGCTCCCTGCTGGACGGAGGGACGCCTCCTCCACAAGATGTTCCCTCAGTTATACATACAGCCTTTATTTAATCAGGTCGTCTCACCTGAGTACAGCAGGTAGAGAGAAACACAAACTGAAGGACAGGCAGCAGCAGAGACGGTCACAGACGTCGCTGCACAGATTTATATAAGGTTTATTATATCTGGTCTGATGGAGGTGGTGGAGGACAGCGCTGTCTTACACTTTGGTCCAAAACCTTCCACAGCTGTGAAACTGGGCTGAGATCTGGTGACATCATGTTCACCCTCCCCAAACCGCTCGGTGAGCCCTGCTGCACCCAAGCTGCTGCGTTTCAAATGTTTCTCCTCGCTTTCATTCAGGTGTTTCCTTTCATTTGTCCCCCCGTCTGTATATATTTAAAAAAAACAGGCAGAATGAAACAGTTAAAATGAAATAAAAATGAATAATTAAAGAAATTAATAAAAGCTGTATACTTTACAATAGCCAACACAAGACACTATACTTGAATTGTGTAAATATTTGTGCAAATACATACGTGCAGAAATAATTTGTCCAATAAGAAACTGACAGAAAAAGACAGAAAACTAAATATAGTTCAAATGTAAAACTATTTTATAGGGTGTTTTTGTTTGTTTTCTTTACGTTTATTTGTGTATATTCGCTTTAATATTTCTAATTCTCGCGTACGTTTCATCCGGTGACCTCAGCAGTGGCAGCAGATTTATACAGAAAGTCAAATCTCACAGATCTCAGAACAGAAACAAACTCCAGATCAGCTCTCTGATCCGAGATCGTTATCTGTCAGCTGTACCGGAGAGGGACAGGTAAAGGTAGCGTCTGTGGCCCCAAGCCGTCGCCATGGTAACAAAGAGACTGGAAATGGCTGTGGTAGATAACGATGAGCTCAGCTCATCATCTGTGTTATTGTTAATTATACAACAAGTAAGACGGTGTAGTCCCTCATTCGTCCAGGAGTGTTCTATCGTAGAAAAGGTTTCAGTCGTAGTCATCTGACGCTGTTTTCAGAATCAAGACGTTTCGGCAAAGTCATTCTCAATTGTGAAAAAATTGGACGGGAACTGGAAATTTAAGCTAGTCTGAGTTACATTCTTCCTGAGGGCGGGGCTTATGTAACTCAGACTAGCTTAAATTTCCAGTTCCCGTCCAATTTTTTCACAATTGAGAATGACTTCCGGATGGGAGCCGAAACGTCTTGATTCTGAAAACAGCGTCCAGATGACTACGACTGAAACCTTTTCTACGATATACAACAAGTAGTTCCGACCAAGCAATCTGATTGGTGCCTGACCGCACACCTGCTCACCCCTGAAAGGAAGACTCCGCCAGGTGCTGCCTCCCTTGCTTGCAGTGAGCCGGAGAGCAAACGGCTTTGTGACCGCAGTGAAAATGTTGTTTTAGAAAGGTTCAACGCCAGCGGACACGGATTGAAGCAGAATATTTCGTTAGATAAAAACGTGAATTTTGGAAATGATGACATCTATCTTTTCTCCAATAAATTTTGGACTTTACGACGCTCGAGTTATTGGAAATGTCTGGATCACACGGAAACTCGCTACTAGCTTAAAAATACGTGTTCCTGACTCAACAGGGACTAGAAATCGGCCTGCTGGCTGGAGTAGTAAACTAGGTTTCATTACGTAGGATTCTTCTGATTGTTTTCCATTTATTAGTCAGACCCCATGTGTTTCTAGGGAAATGGCGATAACTCAACTGAGTTTTTTATTTTAAAGGTGAATTGCCCCACAGTGTAAATACATTTTAATTATATCTTTTATTTAGTTGGTAACTGTTGTATAATCTTAATATTACACTCGAGGGTGAGCGTTAACGTGCTGACGACCCAGGCGCTCACCCTCTCGTGTAATATTGCTTTAATGAGCAATGAAATTTAGTACACACGTTGACGTTGCCCTCGGGATGAATTGTAGTAGCTTTGGTGCCATCATTAGGTCGAAATTGAATTTGTACAGTACATTGGTTTAATGGTAGCATGCTTACATGCTAAACATGGCAAACATCAGCATGTTAGCATTGTTATTGTTAGCATGCTGATGATAGCCTTTAGCTCACAGAGCTGCTAGCGTGGCTGCAGACTCTTGGTCTGGTTTCTGTCCTTTTGGCCTGATGGATGACTCTAAAGACTATGATACCCACGAGCCTCGGTGGTATTCGCTACACAGAAGAGGCCAGCCAGGTGTCAGAGCAGGTGTGGTTTTTACTTTTCTGTGATGTAGCGTTGCCCTGCGGCTTACTGTACTGCACGAGCTGTGGATTCATTTGCCTGGGTGCAGTTTCTCTTTAACAAGCTGCTGAACAACTGCAGGATGATCGTGAATGTTAATGGCAACCTTTGAAGACCAGACCTTTACAGAACTGAATTGTCTTGTATTTTCTCTTCCTGAGAACTATGACAAGCGTTGTGCAGCACATACGGTACAGTTAGTATGTAGTATAGAATTGGTCTGACTGTGACGCTTTGTGTTTGTGCTCTTTGGCTGCTGCTGATGTTTGTTGGCAGCAGAAGATGAGTGGACCTGTCAGGGATTAATCTTATAAAAGACTGTCTGTGGTTCTGTTTGCGTTCATGGTGACCTGGCCACTGTCTTTCAGGGCGGGACTGTTTGAGCAAGTTCCTACGTTTAGCCAGCTAGGAATAGCTTATTTGTGAAATAGACTTACAAAAAGACCCACACGCCCCCGTGCAGGGTTTTAAAAATATCCCATAAAAGCTTTTAATAACCTGTCAGAGGAGTAGAAACAGAAACAAGAAGCTGCAGGCTCAAAGCGAGCAGATGGCAGAGAGGCATTTAGAGAGAGGAGGAGTACGATGAAGAGCGTTCAGCAGCTTGTAAAATGACTTGACCTAGAAGATAAAACTAGAGAGAGAAAACTATTTGCCCTTCATTATCTTCCCCTTTCCCTCTGCCCCCCACAGAGACTGCGTCACTCAGGATTATCTGAGAGTCAAACAAACAACTCATTACTGGCTCTTTATTCTGGACGTTCAAGAGGCGCTTCACAGGACGCGCTGCTGAAAACACTCTTCCTGAACCTGAGATGATTAAAAACACCTGGTGGTGCATGTTATCACACCAAGGCCCACGTTTTATAACTCTTACCCCAAGTTGTATAAAGTCATTATTTATTTTATTGGCTACCTGCTTAATAGAAATATTGAATATTTGCTGTTTAAGATGTCTGCAGTTTCGTGAGGATTGTTGGCTAAAGCGGCTCAAAGTGTAAAAATGCAGTTTTAAGTGCTTGAAGACTTCATGTCCTCTGCTCTTCACAACCGAACCCACCGCAGAGACCCTGTAGCTCCCTCCTGTGGTCACTCGGGGGAACTACACAGATACAAGCTGTGTTCAGCTTCATTTATCAGACTCAGAAATACTTTATTGACCCCCGAGGGGAAACGCTACGGCAACAGGCAGCATGCACGTTGGCGCATGCGCACTAACTAATTTAGCTGTGAAAGGCAGATTTATGTGAAGAAAATAGGACACTGAGGAGCTGAATGATTCACCCTTCGGCTGTGTGTGGGTGTGTGTGGGTGTGTGTTTTGGTTGAAGAGGCCAAGCGTGTTTCACTCTGTCCTCCTACACGCTGTTTAGAAAAGCTGCTCTTCTCTCTGAGTTTTATTATTCAAATTTGACTGAATCCGATGACTTGATTCATTCCAGTTCCCATCGAGTTCTTGTTCTGATTCGTATCATGTCGATATTTTATTCACTTTCTTTTCACTCTCGTGTCTGTACAGTAAATATGAAGCTACAGCCAGCAGCCGGTTAGCTTAGCTTAGCATTAAGACTGGAGACAGGGGGAAACAGCTAGCCCGGCCCTGTCTAATAGTCGTGTTCAGTAGTTCTTTGGTTGTTTTTACTAAAACAGATTTTGGGAGCCGGTATTAGAGTGCATCAGTTTCATTAAGGGTTATCTAATTATTTCTATGAACAAACTCTTCTGACTGTCCATTAAAACCATTATTTGTGTGTTGCTCTGCAGGCTGTTATCACACATGACTGCTCCGGGGACAAAGCCGGAGCTGAAAGAGCACTGAGCGCTGACTGCATGAGTGCGTGTGAATGTTGCGCTTACGTAAGCTTTCTACATCTTTTATGGCAGAAAGTCTTTTTCTGTGTCACTGAACATCTGAGTACAGATGTGGACTTACAGCAGGCCGCACTGAAGCTCTTCTCGCTCCTCCACATTTATATCAGCGAGGGAAGACAAGCTAACAGGACCACCCCTCTGTATACTGCACTTCAGTTCAGCAGCAGCACAAACCATCATCATCCTCCGAAATGACCCCACGGTTGAATCAGCTCCCCTCTGAAACAGCTTCAACACAGGCTGAACGTTAACCGTCATGGAGGATTCATTACAGGACTGATGTGTTAGACTATAATACTAGGGTTAGCTACGTCATGTATGTAAATACATAAAATGCATATTTTGCAGGTTTCTCATTTTCATCGGCATGAAACAAAGTTTAGCCAGGGACAGAGCTTTCAGCCGACACCCCTGGAGTTAGCGTTAGCTAGCTAGCTACACCTGCCAGCAGCACTTTTGTCTCCGTGTGTCTGAAATCAAGGACCCATTGGTTTGAAAAGTGGTAAATCTGCCACCGTTATCATTGTAAACTGCATATGTGCAGTTTCTAAAGTGGAAAGCTTGACAGGCGTAGCAACAGTAACTAAGGGGGTGGGGCTTAGCTAATGGTCAATTTAAATATTAGTAACTAAACACTTTAAATAAACCACTTTGCAGCTTTAGGAGATATGTTTGCATTGTTTAAAGGTGATGTTTCCACAAACCGCTGGAGTCAGCCTGGTGATACTGAAGGTTATTAACTGTGATCAACCCACGGACTGTATAACACGTGGACGTAGTGTCCGTCACGTCGCCCGAGGTGGAGCTGAGGCGGGCCGAATGAGGCCTGGTTGCTGAACCACCTAGCGGCTCGATACCTGAGAGGGCACACACCTGTCACTCAAAGCAGCCACGTCCTTAATTATGCAGAACTTTAAGCCTAAATATAATTTAAACGGGTGAGTTGTAAAAACATTCACCCCCCTCACAGCTGTCATGAAGGGGGAAATTAGCTATAGGGACCAAAGTCTGCTGTAAAGTTGGCCATTTTAACACGGGGCTCTGTGGGGACTGACTCGCTTTGGGAGCCGGCCTCAGGTGGCCATTCGAGGAGCTGCGGTTTTTGGCACGTTTTCCGCGTTGGCTTCATTTCTCAGCCCCGGAGGTTGCCGCTTGAATCAACCACGTTTATAATACTCTCCGACTGTGAATATGAAGTCAAGCAAATATTTTAGAAAGGTGTGTGTGCGTTCGTGCTCGGGATCATCTCCGTAGCTGTACGGTAATTTAAACCGACTCTTTTCTGATGTGAACGTCCTTAGTGAGCTCCTCACATCAGAAAGATCTTGAAGCAGTGGTGATTTCTCAGCTGCAGTGTGAGATGGGGAAATCTTCCTGATCTCTGTGTGTTTTAGAGCTATTCCTGCGGCCCTTCAGATGTGCACGGACCCTGGCTGTGTTGCTGCTGTCTCAGTCTAACGCCGCCTGTCTTGTTGTTGTTGTTGTTGTTGTTGTGTTTGTTGCAGTGTTCCTGCGGAGCCACAAGAGTCTGGAGTCCGTCGATCCTCAGTTCACCATGAGAAGAAAGATGGAGCAGCTGCGAGAGGAACTGGAGCTCATGGAGCAACTGCGAGACGTGAGACGCACTTACCTCTCTGTTTACTGATTATTAGTGTGTGATTAAAGCAATATTCTGTGGGGGTTTTAAACAACCTGGGTCTTCATTTTGTAGTTCTGTCCACCGAGTATTCACCACGTGTCTCTCCAACAGGGCCGATGATCACACATGTGGGAAACAAACGTCTGTCCGTTGTAAACTGTGTCCCAGTTCTATACTACACACACATTGTTAGCAGGTTTTGAGTCTATAGTGTGTTCACTACTAAGTACACTCAGTGTCAGTATTCAGACTGTCTTTTGAGTGTGGACACTATTGTCCCCACAATGCAACGCACAACGGAAATGGACGACTGCTTGTGGCAAAGTCACGCTTTTCTCTCGCATACTTTCCTGTTAGTACAAAACAGTAAAAATCTATTATGTACTAACTGGAAAAAACTGTGACACAGCGATCCTTTAGATTTTGCGGACTAACTGACGTGCTCACACCTGTTTGTGTCGTCATTTTGTCCTCAGAGCATCGAGAGCAGACTGAAGGTCGTCCTTCCTGAAGACCTCGGGTCGTCTCTGATGGATGGCGTCGTGCTCTGCCATCTGGCAAATCACATTCGTCCGCGCTCTGTCGGCAGCATCCACGTTCCCTCGCCTGCCGTGGTACGTCTCAGACCGTCCGGTCCTGACCTTTGACCCCTGAGATGAATATTCATGACGCTCTGAAACCTAAGTGCATAAAATATAACAGTCCAGAGCTCACGTCATGTGTTTTAATTTCTGATCTCAGCTTTTCTCTGGTCAAGTTTGCAGTAGTTCAGAAAACGGTTGCTTTTGTGTGAATGTGTCTCTGTGTGACTTCGTGCTTCCAGCCCAAACTCAGCATGGCAAAGTGTCGGAGAAACGTGGAGAACTTCCTGGACGCCTGCAGAAAGATTGGCGTACCCGAGGTAAGACACGCCCCTTTATACAATACCCCCCCCCCGCCCTGTTAGCCGCCTCTCTGAACTGGGGGTCGTTTTCAGGTTTCTGCTCATTTCTTCCAAAACCCACCACAAGTAAATATTCTGATATGAAAGACTGATCGTCTGTGCTGAACGTAAAAAACAAGAAAACCTTGTTTACTGGTGTTCTTGTAAACCCTGCTGACCACACAGTGACAGCACCAGTTTCAGCTTTTCCATCCTGAAGAGTTTTTTATTATCAAATTGATCATTGCAGTTTGAATTGTTGAGTCGATTATTGCCGAAGCCAGGGCGGTTTGATTCCGTCGTTTCTGGTAGAGGTTTTCAGACTGCGAGGTTTCCTCCCCAGCGGGGCGGGGGACAGTTGAAGGGTGGGTGAGTCGTGGGAAAAAACCAACAGGAAGTTAGTTATTGTAGTTTGTCGTGCTGATTGGGCACCTATCAACGCAGTCAGCAGGGAGAGCAGTAGTGGCCGGGACACACAGCTCATGGAGGTGATTAAGGTGCTTCAAAACCCTTAGCGCTCAAAAGCGTGGCTCAAGTTGTGGCCTACAGCTAACTCACTGAATCCATAGCAACATTACACTTCCTGTTTACATCTCCGAGGCATCATGGGAAGTGCGGGCAGCAGTTGTCTTGATTTTGTTTAGGGGGCTTTGAAAACCCCTGTTGTAGAGGACTGATGCATTCGATCGGCACATTTTTTTAATCGATGAATCAATGCAACTAATCACACGCTGGTCTGAACCCAGTTTGCTGTTTATTTCTTATATATTTCTTTATATTCTGCAAGTCAGTCCAGGGATTCGAACCAGCAACCTCCAACCTGAAAACACCCCCAGTCCATCAGAGACACTTCCCCGATATCCAACAGTTACACTTCATCATCGACATGTTTCGGCTTCAGTTGACTGATTGTTGATCAAATAAAGATGTAAAAGGAACTGTGAAGGTGTCCTGCAAAAAAAAACAGTCTTCAGTCTCTCGAACATTTGCTGAAAAAATGATCAATTGTTTCACATCAATGACAATGCAGCGTTATCCGCTACAGTATCTTGTGATTTATGTCGGTAAGCGAGGTGAAAAGTGAAATTGAGGGTTTTTGCAGGACACTGATGACGGCACTAAACCGTAAACCAGATCTGGGAGGAAGGCTGGTGATGCCATGTTTTTCACAGCAGCAGTTCTCGACCTTTTATGTCATCTGATCCCCCTGAAATGAGAACCGATACCCGACAAAAACACTTTGTTAATTTACAGGACTTTTTAAAAGAAGCCTGGCTACTTCTTTTTAAAATCAAAACGAAAATCAGAATCCACTCATGACTCCCTGGGAGGTCTTTACCTCCGAGTCGAGAACGGCTGAATGCGGCAATTTCATATACGTCTGCTAACTATTATCCAAATTATGTAAATTATTATCCAAATTAGTCTCGGCGTTTTCCCAGGACTGGTTTAATGTTCCTACCTGCCTCCTTTTTGTTTTCATCGCTTTTAAACGGGGTTGTTAATGTCGACATTTAACGCTGAATCATCACCCCCTGTCATCGCTGCCTGTGGCTTCCAGCTTCCTCCATCATGACAGGAGTTGATCGAAACAGCAGCTTCAGTCTGAAACAGAGCTGCTCTGGGTTTACTGTGTGTGTGTGTGTGTGTGTGTGTGTGTGAGAAACTGCACATAGTTTAAAGTGTAGATTTGACTATTTCTGGAAAACAGATCTGCACGTGTGCACAACACTTCAGCAGCATCAGAGGTGTGTTAGCATGCAGAGCGGCTGTGTAAAAGGAGAACATAGTGACTCAGCGCAGGTGGAGCAGCTGAACAAATGTCCCGAATCTGTCCAGGTGCTGTTCACATGCTCTGACTGGTGGATTCTGGGAAATACAGCAGCAGGAGAGAGAAAATCAAAGGTAGTCTTAAGGCAGAAGTTCAACATTTCGGGAAAAACACTTAATCGCTTTCTGGCTGATATTTATATGAGAAGATTGACACTATTTTTATATCTGTATGTTAAATATGAAGCTGCCGCCAGCAGCCGGTTAGCTTAGCTTAGCATTAAGACTGGAAACAGGGGGAAACAGCTAGCCCGGCTCTGTCTGTCCAAAGGTAACAAAGTCCACTATTCGGCACCTCTAAAACTCACCAATTAACACATTATATCTTGTTTGTTAAAACAAAACCCAAAGTGTAAAAACAACATATTGCCTGGAGTTGCAATGGAGTCTCCATTGGTCCCGTCTCAGAAGTAGTCTGGCACACAAGCCCCGGTAAAACATCAATTTGTTGTTTTTACACACACACGAGCTACAACATGTTCATTAGTGTATTTTGTTACCTTTGGACAGAGCCAGGCCAGCTGTTTCCCCTGTTTCCTGTCTTTGTGCTAAGCTAACTTGAGCTAACCGGCTGCTGACTGTCAGTCTTCTCATCTAACTCCTGGCAAATGAGCGTATTTCCCTAAATGTCTAACTATTCCTTTTAAATCTGCGACAGTAGGAATCCACAGAAAGTGTTTTTACACACTTACAGTAAAGATGCAGGGGCATCAGTGGAAGGAGACCTACAGTTTGTGAAATGTTCAAGTCACAGTTAAGACAACGGTGTGAGATCTTCTCAGGAGGAAACAGGACAGAACAGGTGGCATTCACAGCCAACGCGCTGCCAGTTAAAGAGAGAGAGGCCGTTTAATCGGTAAAGAAGGGATGTTTAATCGTGCCGACTGCTGGTCGTCGGGGCCATAATGATGATGTAGTTCTGTT
The DNA here is from genome assembly GCA_027580175.1 of Siniperca scherzeri. Taxonomy (NCBI): domain Eukaryota; kingdom Metazoa; phylum Chordata; class Actinopteri; order Centrarchiformes; family Sinipercidae; genus Siniperca; species Siniperca scherzeri. The sequence continues at coordinate 27,984,531 of CM050858.1, forward strand.
CATATCATCCTCCCTTAACCCAGGAACGTGAATGATGGAAGTTTGATATTAAAGGTGAATGTTAGAAAACTGAAATCGACATTTCTCACATCGTTGCGACTTGAAATTTGAGTATAATTTTCCAGTCAGGATTGTTTTGCCTCTTTAAATGTGACCGTTTTATTATTTGTTTCCAGTTAATATTTTTATTGATCTTTTAACATCATGGTAATGTGTACGTTCTTTACATCTACAAAAGATTGGGTCAAAAGACTTGAATTGACCCTGTTCTGAGCTGTTTATCTGACCTGACTGGTTGACCTTTGACCTCCATCTCTGCTGCTGCTTGCTGACTGTTTCCTGCCTCTGTGTGGACGTTGCTAACCAGCCGGCTACCTGCATCCTGAATGCTTTACTGACAACGCTTCTGCAAGCTAACGTGCTAACAGCTTCCCCCCGAGCTAACGTGCTAATAGCTTCTGTGCTAACGTGCTGGCCTGCTGCGCTGTTGGCTGACTGCACTGGCTCTCCCATCAGCCACTTCACTCCTCATTATGGTCTGCTCACTGGGAGAGAGGAGAGGTCGCCTGTCGGGGGTTTACAGAACGTTTCTCCATCCTCTCAGTAAGCATCCCTGCTCGTTGCCATGGTAACCCCTAGCCTGCCCCGCCTCGCCCCACCGGCTCTCACGCTCTTGCCTGCGACCTTTGACCTCTGTGTCCGTTGGTTAACCTCCTGCCTTTTCTTTCTCTTTTTACCTTCCGGCTGGATCGTCTTCCTCCTTCTCCTCTTTTCTTCTCCTCTTCATCTTCGTCCCCTCCTTCCTATATTTTGTTTTTCACTTTTTTTTTCAAACTGCCTCTGAACTTTTGGTTTTGATTCAATGGTTTGTTCGTTTCTTTCGTCCCCGTCCTCTTCATCACACATCCTTGTCCTCTTCTCTTTGTTGCTCTCTCAATTGTATCCTTCTCTTTTGTTTCCTTCTCACCGTCATCTTTTTATTATGTTTCTGTTTCTAATCGCCTCCATCTTTCCTCTTCTTCCTCCTCCTGGTTTTTGGTTCTAACTTGTCTTTCTGTCTTTCTTGGAGAATATTTCAAATGTCTCTTCTCCTTTTTTCCTTCTCTCTCTCTCTCTCTCTTTTTGGTTGTTAACACCTCCTGCACTTCTTTACCTCCAACTTCCTTCCTTTTACTCATCCCCTTGTTTCCTCCATCTCCTTTATCCCTTATTCCCTACTTCCTCCTTAATTCCCTTGTTTCCCCCTCTTTCTCATTCCCTTTCCCTTCCCTCCTTTCTTCCCTCCTTGTTTTTCCTTTCTTTCCTCCTTTGTTGTTTCATTCCCACCTCCTTCCCTTCATTTATTTTCCTGTCTTCCTAATGGGGGCGCCAGTCTTCCCTCTGTTCGCCCTATGACATCATCCAGTGCCGCCTGCAGCCGGTTTGCGGCGCAGTTCAGGCGCTGGTTGCCTTGGATACAACCTCTCCGGACAGGAAACAAGAAAAGGCAATCTTGACTCCAAACCCCGCCTCCTCCGGGGTGGCAGAGACTCCCTCATTGGTTTCCGTTACCACTCAAACCCCGCCTCCCGCATGGCAAATCTGGGACCTTATTGGCTCAAGCCTGCTTCACATCCTCTGCCTAGTTCTGCTGTTCTTGGCCTATAGTTGGAGCGAGCTAACGTAACCGTGACAACAGGCTCCTGTCAGTCACCTGCAGGCCCCGTCCTCTTCCTGCCCAGGCTAGTCCTCCTCCTTTTTATTTGCTGCACTTATGTCACATGGGGAAATATTACACTCAAACAAACAACAACGTTTTCTGGAAACGTTCATTAGTGTTAACATTTCTGTGAGCTCATCAACGTTTGCTGTCAAAGACAAATGTGAGCATAGTGACTCAGTAAAGAGTGACTACACCCAAAAAATGTTTAGAGTAGCAAAAATATGAGTTACAGAGAGAATACAACCATACTTGTCATTTCGTGAGCAGTCGTGCGAGGTTTTCCTCCGAACGCCGGGCTCAGAGGGCCGGCCGGTGATAAACGGAGCAGAAGCCGTTTATCTCGTCATGTTTGTGTGTGGGACAGTTGTGAAGGCCGATGATGTCTGCAATGTAATGATCAGCTCCCATTTTAAACATGACACTGAGAGGGATCAGAATCGATCTGTGAGCTGTAGTGTTCCCCACACCTTATTTATAGGTTTTGAGGCTTTTGTATGGTTACTGTAGGAACTGTGGTTGGTGGATTGATGATATTTTTTTAAAACGCAGCACATCAACTATGCACTGGCGCTTCCCCACAGACCCCCACACCGGTGGATCCTCTCGTAGGAAACACCTTAGCTGAGCAACAACAACGCAGGTACCCACACAGAAACTCTCTCAAAGGCACAGAAACGTGCTTGTAGTGGCTGTCAGAGCCCCACCAGGCTCCCGGTCTGATGGGAACGTCCTCAGTTCTGCGCGGTGATACGGTTGGCGGGTGTAGTTCAGCAGAAAGAAAATAGTCCCTGCATGAAACTGCTCACAACAGACCTGTGGACTATCTTCAGCATCCGGGTCCTGAAGTCTGGAAACAGACATCGCTGTTGAGTTTTTCAAATGTATTTTTTGACAGAAGGGACGTAAACGTGCTTGTAGTGGCTGTCAGAGCCCCACCAGGCTCCCGGTCTTGGGGCCTGACAGTAGTTGCTCACTGCTGGTTAGCTCTGACTACAAGAGGTCTGGCAGAATTTGAGGGTGTACTTGCTCTTTAACACTTGTTATATACACAAAACCAAGCTACCAGCGAACTAAAGTCAACACCATTCGGAAACTCCTTTTCGTGACATTTTAATTATCCCACGTGGGATCAATAAAATGTATATAATCTTCCGTTCACCCCATGTGATACGAATGCAGCGTCAGCATGAGCCTCTCTCCTCGCCTTCTACGAAACGTGTTTGTGTCTCTGCAGTAAAGTGACGCTGAAACTCTTAACAGAAGCAGGACATGTGGAGCGGCAGGTTACCTAAAGTCCCACGATGTCCTGTCAACGTGCTGTCCAGCAGGGATGATCTGGCCCGTGCAGGACCGAGAGGGTCCGGGCTCTTGTTTTGTTCACCTGTTGGAGCCATGAAAAAACAAAAATATCGTCACGTGTCCCTTAGGGATTGAACGCTAACGAAATGAAACGTTGTGCTAGTACTGACGTCTCCTCCGTGACAAAACCGCTTCACTGGTCGTGTTCAGATTTGTGTGTGTTTTATAGATGAATACTGTGTGCAGTGTACAGTATTTAGCATAGAGCAGCCTGCTCTTACTAAAGTGACCGTAGTATTTCACTTGGCTGGCTCAAATCTCCCAGCAGCCATTTGGCACCATCATGGAGGTCTAGTGGGAAACTGGCTGCGGGGAGTGTTGTTTTTTTTTTTTAATTACAACTGGGTGTCGGTCCATTTAGTTATTCTCAAAATAAAAATAAATGGTTTTAAAAGCTATTTTCAAATGTGGATTATGCACGTAAGGGGCTGATGCGCGTGACCTTTAAAGGTGATAAAGACGGACCCTCCACATTAAGTTACAAATTCAAGGTTTCATTTTATTCATCCATGAAAACACGGATACAGTGCTGCCATTCTAATCAACCAATACCGATTACATAAATACCCATAAGACCAAAGCATAGCGGTAAAACTCCGAGCTGATTTATTTCGGTTTTTTTGCTTTTGGTGGTCCGCTGGAACGCTGTTCATGCAGCCTAGATATCTAAAAAAAAAAAACGTTCACTTTTTCTGTAAATGTGCCCAGTTTTTAGTGAGACGTCTTTTGCCCTCGCACCACCTTGAATCAGTGCTCACTGGCAACAACACGACGACGGTTAGCTAGCGAACAAGCTAATCAGATCAGTGATCTTTAGATCAGACATTGAACGTGTCCACCAAACCTTTTCTGAGAACGCCATTTTATTTTGTTCTTTAACGAATCGATGAGGAGTGCTGAAGACCTCCAACATGGCCGCCAAATGGTTCCGCTGAAGCCCTTCTGTCTTTCAGCGAAGCTAACAAGAAGAGCAGGACGAAGGGGGGGAGGGGGGGGCTACTCTTCCTCCCACAAACAGCAGTTTAGCTTTGAATATCAGATGATTGCGTTTCAGAGTTAGTGACTTGATGTTGCATTTTCGTGGTCGTTCCCATATTTCAGAACGACTGCACTGCAGAAGCACACGACTCCTGAGCGGAGACGTTCAGCGGCTCACCGTCGCAGAGCTGCGCAGACAGCAGACGTGATTATGATGAAGTGGTGAGGAGCAAAGGGAAGCCATATTACAATAGTTACTGATTATTTAAATCAGTTAGATGTATTTTTCGGTCTTAATTTGTCTGAATTGTTGTTTAAATCAGTTATTTGAGATGTTTTGAAACTTTAGAAAAATGTGGAGTTTATTTTATTTATGTATTTATTTATTTCTGTCCTGCTTTTGACTTCTTTTAATTCATACTGTATCCTGATATGCAATGTGAGTGTTTCTGGAGAACATTTGAAGGGCTATAGACACTAGATGAGTTCACGAAGTTAGATATATATTATTCTTCTTAAGCTGTTTATCTTTGAGGGTTTGATACATAGAGGATTAGAAAATCGCTCTGTTTGTAATGTTGAGAGGAAATAAAAACTGAGGATATTTGCTGTGCCCACTGAAACTTTAAAGAACATCATTTTGCGTCGCCGTGTCTTCATGTTTGATGTTGTGGAAACAGAAGATGCCTTGTATTTATGATAAGTGGAATACTGAATATTAGACATTAACCAGTGTAAGATAACTGACGCCATCAGCGTTCAAACTGTTCATTTCTGTTTGATTATTTAAGTTATTCACTTGTTCATATTCTGTGAATTCATTTTAGCAGTAAATTTCCACATTCTCTGCACAGATTTTTTAACTTTGTGCTGATGTGAATGCTTTTCATGTATGAGGGGGATGATTTTTATGACCTGTGTAAGATATCTGACAGTGTGAAAGACTGAGGTAATAAATGCAGTTTAGGGATGCTGCCTGTTCTGCGGAGTCATTGTTTAAGTTAGAGGTCTTGAAGCCGACTTCAGGCGAAAACCCGAGGACCTATAGAAACCACGCTCACATCTGTCCGTTAAATGTGAAGCTAAAGCTAGATAGTCTGGCACATAACCCCCGTAAAATCACAACCTGTTGTTTTTCGCTTCAGAGTTTGTACAAATTAAACTAATGTAACGTTTTAGAGGTGCTGGTAGACAGAGCCAGGCTAGCTGTTTCCCCCTTGTTTCTAGTCTTTATGCTAAGCTAAGATACTGCTGGCTGTAGCTTCATATTAACGGACAGTTACGAGAGTGGTATCGATCTTCTCATCTAACTCAGAAAGCAAATTAGCGTAAAATGTCAAACTGTTCCTTTAATCTAAACTGTAAAATAACTGGATGCAGAATGTCAGCAAACATTTTCCAGATCCATCAGGTCCTGTTACGTGTGACAAACTCATCGTCTGTGTGATCAAGTATAAAACTTGAGTCACGTGATAAATGATGGGTTTTCTCCTCCTCCTGAAGCTGAATGAACTCTTTAACCCCCCCTCGGATCAGCTGGGAAACGCATCGTCGCAGAGCTGAAAACAGGCCGTTTCTCTGAGATACGTGGTTCTCGCAGGACGGCGACGCTACAAACACGCGATGACCTTATAGACCATGATGCATTGCTGCAGGTTAAACTGCCCAACAGTACATAAAGCAGTTAAAACGAGCTCGACCTGAAACATCTGCAGCAGTAAAATGCAACACACACATGAACGCAGCAGGAAGATGAATCCAGGAACATCAGATATAATGAAACACTGACAGGAAGCGTTTCACTGTCACACTTTAACTTCCGTAAGGTTTTGAATGCAGGACTTTTACTTGTAGTGGAGTATTTTCACAGCGTGGTTGGTGTTAGTACTTTTACTGAAGTAAAGGATCTGAAAACTTCCTCCACCACTTGCTGTCCTCCACCTGAGCCAGAGCTCCAGGTACCGGTGACGATGTGGTTAAAAAGCTCAGGAAAAGCCAGCAGGTGGATCTTTGTGTTGAGAAGATCTTTCAGGCTCCGGTCCTCTTCTGTTTGGGCTCAGGTCTCTCTGGTTGTTTTTCTAATGGAGGTCCGGTTTCGAGTACACATTTCTGGACCCGTGAAGACCAGTGCTGGGAAGTTTGTGTGTTATCTTGCCTCCATATATACCAGGTCCGCACCTCTAAATATATCAAACGTATTAGGCTTTACACAGGGCCCGCTAACAGGATGTGTTGGTATTGAGTGGCGTTAAAGCAGTTTAAGCTTCATTATCCTTCCATGAATCTGTAGGCCACAGAAAGCTGGTAAAACCTATGCAATCATGAAGCGTTTTACTTTACATATTGTGATAATTGTGTTGATCCAGTAAATGAACAAAAATCTACACAATACATAACAGTCAAGTAGAGAAGGTCGGACTCAGCGGGTGGGGCTGTGGCTATTTCCTGGAATCAGTATGTGTCTGTACTGAACTCAGTAGAAAAGATTTGCCCGTCCAGGCATACTTGCTGAAACACGCGTTACATTTATAAGCATTGTGTCTAAATCTTTTGCTGCCCTTGTCTCTTTTCTGCCTCTACATCTGCTCCTCTTCTCTGTCTGTCCTGTTCTTTTCTGCCCTGACTCTGGTCTCCCAGGACAAACTGTGTCTTCCTCACCACATCCTGGAGGAGAAAGGCCTGGTGAAGCTGGGCATCACGGTCCAGGCTCTGGTGGACGAGGCCTCCTCCAAACACTCCCTCCTGACGTGAGCAGCAGGGACGGGCGGAGCTTCCACCGACTGACGCGTACAACAAACACACACCTGGATCAAAACGCCGACCTGACGCTGCAGCGCGCCTCTGTGCTCATTCTGCATCCTTCTGTTGAGTGTTTTTATTAGATTTCAGGATGCAAAATGGTGTTAAGGGAACTAAAGCAGTCAGAAGTGGATTTATTTACTGATTCGTGAGAGGGAACTTCAGTATAATGCCAAGCAGAGAGACTGACGGAAGAGTCCAAATCCACCAGAGTTCGACTGGTTCCAGCTGGTTCCTCTCCATAAATGATGTGTGTGTGTGTGTGTGTTTTTTATCAGTTTCAGGGATGTGAGTGTAAATTAACTCTGACTTCCTCCCATTTCTTCAGGTAAACACACGAGACACAAAGCGTCAACTGAAGGGCATAAATACAGAAACTCTTACGCTGGTTGGTACCAAAACTAACGACGGAGTATTAGAGCCGCTGTGAGAGATTTGGGGGAAAAGAATTTCATAATTATTTTAAAAAGTCAGAATATTGTGAGAATAAAGTAGTAGTACTACAGGGTGTGGCTTTATTCTTATAAAGTTCTTGAAAAGTATGAATTTTGTCATAAATTTACAACTTTATCCTAAAAACTCGGAGATGTTTTTGCCTGTCACCGTGGCCCTAATACTCTGCAGAACAAAAACAGATGCGGGGACATTTTTAAAAAAAATCTGGTATTTAAACGTAAATTAGATTCAGAGTCGGTGGAGCTGTTTAGCCTTTTTAGCATTCAATCTGAACCCTTTAGTTTGCCGTAATACTTCACCTGTTTCTGTCCCGCGGCCTCCAGCAAAAACTCCTAAATGATTATAAAACCCGCCAGTTATCGACCTGCAGATAACGGATTTTGAGGTTTCAGGTGAAGTGTCACTGGACTGTGTGAGGATTTGTTCTCAGTTCGGAGAATAAAACCAAACTGCTTGGGTTTGAACGTAGAGGGAGAAAGCTTTTAACCCCGTCTGTGTTTAAACGTATTTATAATATAACGAGAAGCTGAGATAAGGTGTTTAAAGAAATATCCCACAAATATTTTTCTCTTAATATATTTTAGGTATAACTGTGTGTTTTCTAAAAGTTTTACTGACTTCCTGTGGAGCCTGTCCCTGAACCAGGTCTGAGTCTGAGAGCCTGCCACTGTGGGGGACACTAATCTGTGTTTATCAAGCCGCTCTGATGGATTGAAACAAGTCCAGGTACATTTTTATTTGCTGTTTTCTCACCTTGAATCCTCTCACACTTGTTGGTCATCGGTGTTCACGGAGGGAAACGGGATGTGGTTTATGAGATTCAGTTTGCTAATGTGCCAAAACACACGTGGTGTTACTGAGAACAGAGTCACAGAACAAAAAGCAAAAAAGCACACACATCGGTGTGTTTCAAGGGCAAAGCGTCAGCTTGCATGCGGCGAGACTCTTGATAAATCTCAGAGTTGTGTATTAGATGTTTAGAGTTCAGGAGGCGGCGGGCGCAGGTCAGCGAGGATGAGATGTCACGCAGCCACACCTCCGGCTCCAGCAGTCTCACCGCCGTCTCGCCACATCGCAGAGTTAAGTTAGAAGTTCGTGTTGTGGCGAAAGGTTTTCAACATTTTTTTTTTTTAAACCGTCTGCGTGAGTTTGTTCAAACCTCCGGTTTGGTTTCGGTCGGAGCTGTTGCTGTTTTGAGATCAGAGCTTCTGTGACTCAGGGTGGGTTTGGGTTTACTACACTGTTGATGCTTCAGTCCACAGCCTGCTACGTCAGCTGTGTGTGTGTGTGTGTGTGTGTGAGAGAGTGTGTGTGAGTGAACAAGGGCCTTTTGAATTATGTGGTAATGTAGCTCTGGCACACACCAAGACTTTAAAGGGGCAGTAAGTAATCGTTGACCTTTTATCGACCTCTTTATCGACCTCCCTCAGCTCGATTAGGCTTCTTTTTTGTAAGCTGCATTAATGGATTTTGACCACTAGGGGGGCAGAAAATGCTGCTTAATTAAACCAGATACTGAACCTTCAGTTTGAGTCACTTTGAGCAAGAAAGCTTGTTGATTCGTGAAGAAAGAAAAACCTCAGTCCTCAGGAGGCTGAAACTAACGTAGCAGACGGGCTTTAGTGTCTTAAGCTCCATTAGGACAGGATTAATATTACAGGGGCAGGTGGGTAATAAAATACCTACCCCCCACACACACACACATTAGTATCTGTAATTTGATTATTAAGTACTTAAATGTCTCTTTCTGAATGTCGATTAAGATGATTTTACAGCAAGAAAGAGGCTCGTTTCTGCGGCTTCACCAAGTGCAGTTTAATGCGATTAATTAATTAATTAATTAATTAAAGCATCATCAGCTGCAGTCCGACACAAACCGGTTCAACATGAGCTCCGGCTCCACCAGCTGCAGCAGCAACATCCTGCTTCACATTAATGCACGAGGAATAATAACCTGATGACAGAATATATAACAGCACAGCAGCCGCAGGGACGCTGCACTGCTTTAACGCTTTAAGCACTGCAGCAGAGTGTGTGTGTACAGAGTGTGTTAGTACTTTAACTGCAGCAGAGTGTGTGTACAGTGTGTGTTAGTACTTTAACTGCAGCAGAGTGTGTGTACAGTGTGTGTCAGTACTTTTACTGCAGCAGAGTGTGTGTACAGTGTGTGTTACTGGATGTGAGGTGAGAAATCAGACTAACACACACACACACACACACATATATATATATATATAAAATCAATATTGAAGCCACCACATCTCTCCTTGAGAAATAAATCCTGTTCATTTTTTCCAAAATTTTCCAGGAAACTGGACTGTTACTGTAAAGAACTGTTAAAATATCTGGTGAACAGGTTAGTTAAAATAAAGAATTTGTGAATGACCTTTTGAATGGCTTGAAGTTCAAGGTGAAACCGCAGTGAGGGATCGCTTTGGGTTTTTATCAGATTTACGCGCTGCCCCTTTAAACCCCAGATCTTGGCAGCTCTGAGATCGTGTCCGGCGTCTCCTGAACGCCACGACGGGACCGCGCGAGGCGTCGAGCAGCAGGCTTGTGTGTGTGTGTGTGTGAGTGAGTTGTTGTTCTGTGCGTATGATGCAGCTTGGTATCCAAAGCTTGAGCTACTTAAAAGATTCAGCAGTAAAAAGAAATAAATGCTTCCACTGGATCGATTTGACAGTTGCCAAAACAAACATTTCCTCTCTTGTGATAAAACTCCAAGTAAAAGGACTTTATTTAAATGTACTGTAGACTGTGTACATATTATTTATCACAAGGCTTTCCTGTTAATTAATATTTGAAAAAGCAGTGATGAGTTATGTATTTGTACTGTATATTTCACCATAAAACGCTCACATCACAACTTTAACACCTGTTCTTCATAATCAATATCATATGTGATTAAATAAATAAATGTTCACGTATCTCAACACTAAGGGCAGCTTGGTGAAGTAATAACACACACACACACACACACATATATATATCAGCTTTTATTACGTGTATTATTTCTCCTCTTGGCTAAAACTCTGTAAAACAGGAGAGCAACAAACGTTTTCTTACATTCCTGACATGAAATCAGTTCGGTTGAATCTGGAAGAGCCGCTGAAAACGGTCGGCCATCGCGCCGCAGAGACGTCGACGTCTGAAACACAAAAGCAATAAAAACCAAACCGGCTGCTTCCCGACAGAATCTGCACTTTAAAAACCTTCAGTCTTTGTTTTGGCAACTGAGAAAATCTTAAATCACCTTTAATCTGAACTGAGAGATTGAAAATGTGACGCTGGTGTAAATGTGGTGAACTGAGCATTTCCTGCTGAACGTAAAGCAGCGTTTTCTAACGTCTCTCTTGTGTATATATATATATATATATATATATATATATATATATATATATATATATATATATATATATATATATATATATATATATATATATAAAACGGCCTGTACTCACATTTTTGTACTTTTCTGACTGGGAGGAAATTTATTTTTTATGTGACTTCTTTTCATTTTTGTTGAAACTTCGATGTAACGAAACCTTTTGTAACTCTTTGTGAACCTTTTGTGTAATTTGTTGTACAGCAACTCAAATTTACATGCATGAAAAGTCCCTTTAATGTCGCCTTAACTGCTGTGAATACTGTAAATACTGCACTGTATTTCTTATCACTTTATCAGTAAAGACCTCAGCTGTCAAAACAAACACACACCTTTTGTTAAATCACTGCAAAAATCTGATCTTTCCATCGTGACTGCACTTCGTCCCGCCGCAAATCAACTATTTTGGCATTTGAATTTGACGTCTGACACTTTATATAAGCTTTTAAACTAATTTACTTTCAAATCTCCGCAGCTGGGAGATTGTCACGCAAACCCAGATCAAGTAATCCTTCTCTAATAAATGATAAATGGCAGCTTAACTTTTTTTAAATGTGTAAAAAGAAAAAAAAGCTTGTTAACACAATGACAAATGCAGACTTGATGAGGAGTGAAACATACAGTAATGACTTATTTAACTTATAAATATACACGTCTTGGGCATCGTGGTTATTACAGTCCAGGCAGCTTATTGAATTGATTTGTAACTTTTTAATGGGGTCAATTTATCGAATATTAAGGATTAAACCTGTAATTTCTGACAATGTTCTTATTCAGACTGAAACACGACGCACTCACTCGGCAGGACTTAGAAACAGTCGATCAAAAAGAAAAGCTCTCTTAAAAGGAAAAGTTGAACACTTTGTCGCCGGGAGTTCGATTCTGCTCACGTTGTCGGTAAATGTGAAGCAGAAATGTGTACTCGATGGTGCGTTAGTGGCACTGGACTGCATTATACTGGGCTGTTTGAATGTTTTGTCCCCCAGGTGGCTGAACAGCTGCATTACATGTGTAGCCTGTAACTTCCCCCAACACCAAGATATAAAAGCTGTTGATTAGTGAGCTTCAGCTTTCCTCTAGCGCCACCCTCTGGACAAAACTTCACGTTTCTAGCTGGTAAGACTGTAAGTTGCTTTGTCTTTTAATGTCTTTATATTTCAGTGGGAAATGGCAGATGTCTGCGTGTGAAGACGGACACGTTACGATGTTTAGCAGATTCCTTCAGTGATGCTGCCGAAGTTTTCAACAAACGTCAATAAGAACAGAACAACAAAATGAATGACCGAGGCTTTTATTCTGAAGAACGCAGCCGAGACCGTTCACCGACTCGGCAAAATCCACACGCTCCCTGTCGGGTCGCAGGAATAAATATAATAAAGTATTTCTCTCAAATATCAGAGGAAATCTGACAGTTGTGGCTCAATTACCCCAAAACAAATATTAAAAAGAAGAAGTTTGTGTTCTTATTTGAGACTTCAGGTGAGTGACTGAAGGCTTCTGTCAGCGACCCGACTTACTTTACTACAGAGTTCGGTTACCGGGGGACGGGACTGATCTCGCGTTGAGCTGTGCGGGAAGTCGGAGGAAGGTGGCCGACGGCAGGAGAGCGGCGCTGCAGGGCCCACGCAGTTCAGGCGTTGAGGTACTTGGCGTGGTGCTTGATGTGGTCGTTCATGAAGGAGTAGATGAAGAAGTAGCTGTGGTCGTAGCCCTGCAGGAGGAAACGCAGCGTTAACGTCACGAAGCAACGCGCGCTCCACAGAGCTACGTCTGAGATCTTTACAACTTTATCTGAACGACCAAATGAATCATCAACTATTTTGATGAATGAACCTTCTCCAGCTGCTCTGCTGTTAATCTTTGGCTTTAGACTCATCAGTGAGAACTTCAGAGCAACTGAAGCGGACTTCAGGGTTTATTAAGTGAGTCACAGGTGGAGCTCTTCTACGGAGCGAAGCATCAGTACAAAGGGCGAGCAGCCTGGCTCTGTGATAAAAAGTTAGAGGAACGAGCCTCAGATCAGGCGAGTATCCCCCGGAGTTACAGTGCTAAACTCCCTTTTTTGCGTTACTAACCCTCTGCCGGGGCTCAGCGAGGGAAACACGACACGGGAAGTTTGTCCTCCAACTCTGGAAGATGCTCACCCGCTGACGCTTCATGTTAACGGAAAGTGAGAGTGGATTTTGTCGCCCATCGCTTCACAGCCAGTGTGGAGAGGAGGACCAATTACAGCAACCAGAAACCGTTCACTGGACACGTACTGGACACGAACGCTGCACTTAAAAATATATCAACTTTCAACTGACTGACACTTTCTTACTCGTCACTATTAAACTGTTTATCTGTGTGAAACTAAATGCTTTTATCTTCTCGGGTCTTTTAACTGAGTTACAATAAAAGTGGTTTGGTTCTATAATTTAATATTAAAGACTGAACTGTCTTAAGGAATAAATATATAGATTCATAAACTCACAAAACCACTGCGACAGCTAACAAGGATTACAAGAAACAGTACATTTATATTCCTTCTGTGTCCTTGTATCTTTAAGATGCAGTTCAGATATTCATTTATTACCAATTCCAGAGTTTTTTAAGCTTTTAGCCTTTGAGAGTTTCAGGTTTTGTGACTTCCTTCTTCTGTCTACACACATCTGGGTGGTGAGCTGCTGCATACGATTTCCATTACAGGGATAAATACAATTGTTCTGAATTGAATTAAATTTTATATTAAAAGGCCAAAGCTCACTGGGTTTGACTTCATATCGACAAATATTACAAGCGCACATGCCGTTAAAATAATGTTTAGACCCTCCGGAGCAACAATTAATTAGATTTCTTATTTCATATCATAATAAAAGTTTATTTTGGCAAATTGTTCGACTTCTTAACATCACTTTGAACATATTTAAGGTCATTTGTCATATTAAACTAAAATAAAACCCAGAAGCGATTAATGATGGAAATAAACATCAGCGGCAGCCTTAATACAAAACACCTACCTGACAACCTGTCTCGGGGAGGCGCTTCTCCCAGCATGCAACAGTCTTCCTGACATTTTACTGTGACGAATCAGTGCTTTTACTTTGACGGACTAAAGGAACTGACCGGCTGCAGTCTGAAGACGACGGGGATCTTCTTCTCGGAGCAGACGGCGATCAGGTTGTCGGGCAGCAGCTGGCTGGCCGACAGGAACTGGTCGTCGCGGCCCTGATCGATGAGGATGTCGAGCTGAGGGCCGGAGTACGCCGCCGCCAACACGGTGGCATCGTACGCCTGAAAGAGGCACAGAGGAGAGTCGGTCAGTCAGCGGCTCAACTGGAGACATGTGATCCTTTAACGCCAATCGAACCGCAGCCGCAGCTACGACACGTTTCACACTTTCACTAAGAGTTCTCTGGTTTGGAAACAAAGTGAAAGATTTCAACAGATTTTATTTCATATCTGTGCCACTATTTCTTTATGTTCTTCTGCTTCTACACTCATTCACTTCAACACCACAAACACGTTTCCTGCTCTGTCTTTCAAACTTTAAAGCGGCTATAAGTGATATTTTACAATAACACCGAGACAATGTAAACGGTGTTTCTGGTGGCGATGAACCTCCAGAGAACCTGCAGCTCCGCTCGGCGTTACGGAGCTTCATACAGACTTTCAGCTCGTTGTTCATCTGTTGCAGCTTCACCGCTCTGGTTCCCTCTCAGCTCTCAGAGCGTCGCTGCCAGAGAAGAAGAAGCTGTAAAAAGCCGCTGAACTCGAGCCGCTCGGCAGCTGCTGAACATAGCGGAGCATCTAGCTGCTGAAGAGCCAGATGTTTCCCTCAGCAGCTGCTGGAGGCCGAACGCAGAGCGGACGGAGGGAGAATGAGTGGTGATCCCGCTCAGTTCAACCCAGCTCTCACTCGCTGCACATCTTGTGGTATCTGACCGTGTGTTAGTTGGTTTTATTTGTCCAGGTTTTGAGATTTCTGTCTCCGTCACAACACAGTGGAGGTCAGTGGGATTTAGTTTGCGGTGCTCTCAGCATCGAAAGCTGTAACAGCAACATGTTTGGAACTACTTTATCATAAAGAAATAGTCCCAGTGAAAGCTAAATTTACCACATTACTGTCTCTTTAAATGCCACATTTGCCCTCCCATGTCTCCCGGGTCACACAACAGAACATGAACGTCTCATTGTAATGCAATAGAAACACACAGGACATAAACGCTGCCGCAGCTCAGCCTGTCAGCGGGCGTCGATGCTGATGATTTCTCTGGTGTTGAAATGACTTGAACATGATTTGTAGTTACAGCGTACGAAGGTTAACAGAAATATCCAAAACCCTTTCTTTCTTTACTAAGTACATTTACTCAAGTACAACTTCCACTCCGCTACATCTCAGAGGGAAACATTGGACTTTTTCCTGCACTACGTTTATCCGACGGCTTTGGTTACTTTACACATTCTTAATACAAAACATAAACAGCAAATAAATGACGATGTATTCGTGGATTAAGACTTCGCTACCCAGCGGTATAATTAAAAAGCTCCACATTCAGCAGCTGCAACATTAAAGAAATGAACACATGAATGAATCAATAATTATAATCCAGTAATATAATATAAATAATTCTGAAAAGGGCCGTTCTGGATAATGAGTACTTTTATTTTTGTACTTTGACTCAAGGATCTGAATACTTCCTCCACCACTGTCCGAGCGTAAAGAGATCCGAGTACTTCACGACTTCTGTTTTATTAGAAATGATTTATTTTGATTTTAGCTCAAAGAAACAGCGCTGACGCTGACTTGTTCTCTCTGTGCCGTCACCGGTCAATAAAAGCTTCCTCTCAGCCGTTACTGTCTGAAGAAGTTCAATCCAAGTCACTGGAATGGAGTTTTGATTTAATTGATAATTTAGCCTCTTCATATGAACTTTAATCAAAACTCCAATGATTTGGATTCAGCTTCCTCCAGACGGCACGCCTCACAGTGACTGCGAGACGCTCGGCGTGCAGTTATTACAGCTCTTACCTCCCAGGTGGAGCGGTCCGAGCCCAGGTATCCCGAGAAGGCCTTCTGTCCCCAGGGACACTGCATCGGGTTACAGATGGGAGCGAACGCAGACACCGCCTGCAGGGGACAGACGAGGACACGTCGACATCATCGGGAGGTCGCTGTAGTGTTTTCTGATGTCAGAGGACACCGACCAGTTCACTGACAGGAGAAACCCGGCCGGGAGGAGGACTGGTTCGGTCTCTGGGAAACCCAGACTGAAGGCGCCTTTAGACTCTGCGACAACAGCGCACGCTGAGAGGCGGTCCAACAGAATCTGCGTCGGACTGTGTGAAATCAAGTCAAGGCTTGGAAAAAGTATCTGAGCGCAGACGCACGAAGAAAATTATTCCCCTCGAAACCCTCTTTGCTTCCAGTCCCTCGGTTTTATTATTAAATTATTATTATTTATGACTGTATTTATGTCGTGTTTCCTCATTGTGAACAATAAAGTTTGTTTTGTTTCTTATGCTGTGCTTTGCTATTAAAGCTTACTGAACTACTGTATTGTATGTATGAAGTTAAAATAATAATAATAATAATAATGAATGTAATCGCTGCATAGCTCTTTGTCTTTTGACCTGTTACATTTACTGCAAATAAAGATTTTGACTGAATATTTTTGTTGAAATTAAAGTTATGACAATAAACAACAAACTGACGTGATGTCACCAAGCGCTCGCTCGTGGTGGGATTTGTTGGCTCTCTGTAAATAATATTATAAAGAGTTCGGTCCAGACCTGCTCTGTAGGAAAAGTGCGATGAGATAACTTCTGTTATGAATTATAACAGAAGTTATCTTTATAAATAAAATTGAATTGAAAATTGAAGTGGCGTCTTAATCTGTGAGCGAGATGCAGTACCTTGTATTTCCCAGGGTTCTTCAGGGCACAGGTGAGCGCCCCGTGGCCGCCCATGGAGTGGCCGCTGACGGACATCCTGTCTGGGTCGGTGGGGAAGTTAGCGTTGATCAATTTGGGGAGCTGAGAGAGTGAGAGATCATCGGGAACACTAATTAGCTGGAAGGTGAGTTTTTCGGCCGAGCAGGCGACATAAATCCAACTCACCTCCTCGGTGACGTACGAGTACATGCGGTAGTTGGTCTTCCAGGGGTCCTGCGTGGCGTCGACATAGAAACCAGCTCCAGTGCCGAAATCCCAGCTCTCGTCCTCCCCCTCGATGTTACAGCCACCTGATGCAGGATGGGAAACGGTGGGGACAGGAAGTCATCTAAATCCCTCAGAGCATCAGCACAGCAGCTCAGAGCTAGCCGCTAGCCGGGACGGCTTATTATTGGCCAATCGGTCAACTCCATCTTTCTTTCATCAGTCAGACAATAAAACACGTGAATGAGATGTGTGTGTGTGTGTGTGTGTTTTCATACGTGGGCTGGTGTCCGGAGCTACGATGATGATGCCGTGCTCTGCGGCGGCGAGCTGACTGCCGGCTTTGGTGATGAAGTTCTGCTCCGTACACGTCAGGCCTGCAGAGAAACACAGAGCGAAAACCGATCACAGCTCCGGCCAACACGCGGAGAAAAGTTCAAGACAGACATAATATCTCATTTTAGGATGATTCAATCTTTCCCGTCAAAGATAAGTTATTTTGTCGAGCACCATTTGCGTCAGATTATACTGAACTTGTTTCAAGGTAACTGCCGACAAGACAAACGTCCGAGAGGTGGACTGCAGGGACGTAACGCTCATACTCTAGATTCTTCTTAATGTCAATAAATCTCGTGAAAAGATCCGAACCAGCAGCGAAGGAATCTGCTAACAGGTGTGTGTGTGTGTGTGTGTGTGTGAATCACAGCCTGATGGATCTCCTCCCTCTGAGCCACAGAGCTCCGTTGTTGTCCAGAAACTATTAAAACCCATCATGAACACACACACTGTAGTTTATTCTGACTCCGCCCCTCACACACCGTCCTGCTGCCCCAAACACTCACTACAGCATAGGGGTGGGAAAAAAAATCGATATTGCAATATATTGTTGTGCTCTCTGTCGCAATAAATAATCGATACACTAACGCCCAATATCGATATTTTATTACAACACAAAATGATTAATTTACCCGTTGTCATTGTCACTGTCACTACCCAATATCTACCATTCTGTTTGCGGGGGGCGCTGTTCGAGTAAATAGGGGTAAAGTGGCACAAACAGCGGCCGGTGAAGAACACAAGTTAACTAAACAACAGAGAATTGCAGAAAAAAAGAGAAGCGAGAAGAATGGCGGAAAACAATAAAAAACTAATCAAAGACCCACCCGCTAGTTTCCACTCTAAAGTGTGGAGACACTTCGGGTTTTACGAGACAGTCGACGGAAAGGCACTGGATAAAAACTATGCAATCTGCAAGAACTGCTTTGCAAAGATAAAATATAACTGCAACACTACGAATCTGCAAATGCACCTCGTTCGCTATCACGGTGAACTACTCTCAGGTGATAATGAGGGTAAACCAAGTCAGCCGACAATCACTACTGCGTTCAAAGCAAAGCTCCCCTTTGGGTCGCCGAGGGCACAGAGTATCACTAAGTCCATCGCCGAATTTATTTGCAAGGACCTTCGCCCTTACAGCGTGGTCGAGAATGATGGATTTTGCAGAATGTTGACAACACTGGAACCGAGATACGAGATACCGAGTCGTCGGCACTTTACAGACAAAGTCATCCCTGCATTGTATGCAGATACCAGAGCCAAAGTGGAGGGTGCGCTCCGGTCTGCTAAACGAGTTGCACTAACCTGTGATGGTTGGACGTCAAGGGCCACCGAGTCCTTCGTAACTATTACTGCCCACTTCATAGACGACAACTGGGATGCCCAAAGCTACGTCCTTCAGACTCGGGCTATGAATGACAGTCATACTGGCGCTCACATGGCAGAGGTGCTTAAGACGGCTGTAGACGAGTGGAAGCTCACCGAGAAAGAGCCAGCAGTGGTGACTGACAACGCAGCGAATATGTCCGTAGCTGTTGAGATTGCTGGATATCCACACGTTCGCTGTTTCGCTCATGTTTTGAATCTCGCGGTGCAGCGTGCCCTCAAACTGCCAAATGTCGCTCGACTGCTCGGGAGAATTAGGAGAATTTGCACATTCTTCCACAGGAGCACCTCAGCAGCTGAGGCACTGAAGAGGAACCAGAAGATGTTAGGCCTTCCGCACCACAAGCTGATAACTGATGTTGTTGTCCGCTGGAACAGTGCCTATGAGATGATCAGCCGGTTTCTTGAGCAACAGCCAGCTGTTACTGCTGCCCTCTTATCTCCAGAGGTAAGGCGTTTATTATTAAATTATTATTATTTATGACTGTATTTATGTCGTGTTTCCTCATTGTGAACAATAAAGTTTGTTTTGTTTCTTATGCTGTGCTTTGCTATTAAAGCTTACTGAACTACTGTATTGTATGTATGAAGTTAAAATAATAATAATAATAATAATGAATGTAATCGCTGCATAGCTCTTTGTCTTTTGACCTGTTACATTTACTGCAAATAAAGATTTTGACTGAATATTTTTGTTGAAATTAAAGTTATGACAATAAACAACAAACTGACGTGATGTCACCAAGCGCTCGCTCGTGGTGGGATTTGTTGGCTCTCTGTAAATAATATTATAAAGAGTTCGGTCCAGACCTGCTCTGTAGGAAAAGTGCGATGAGATAACTTCTGTTATGAATTATAACAGAAGTTATCTTTATAAATAAAATTGAATTGAAAATTGAAGTGGCGTCTTAATCTGTGAGCGAGATGCAGTACCTTGTATTTCCCAGGGTTCTTCAGGGCACAGGTGAGCGCCCCGTGGCCGCCCATGGAGTGGCCGCTGACGGACATCCTGTCTGGGTCGGTGGGGAAGTTAGCGTTGATCAATTTGGGGAGCTGAGAGAGTGAGAGATCATCGGGAACACTAATTAGCTGGAAGGTGAGTTTTTCGGCCGAGCAGGCGACATAAATCCAACTCACCTCCTCGGTGACGACGAGTACATGCGGTAGTTGGTCTTCCAGGGGTCCTGCGTGGCGTCGACATAGAAACCAGCTCCAGTGCCGAAATCCCAGCTCTCGTCCTCCCCTCGATGTTTTGTTACTTAATTGCATATGATAACTGTAATGTGTTATAAAATATTATTGTTAACATGATATATATTTTTGTTCCTTAGTGTAAAGTGCTTTTTCCTGACTTCTTGGTCTGGATTAATAAGGAATATGTGCATTATAAAGTTTAAACTTTTGACTTCATTCTGTTCTTTTCCTTCCTTCTTTAAAGGTCAGAAAGAATACCACTGACATCTCTACCCTGACTGATGGAGACATCAAGAATGCAGAAGAGGTTGTGAAAGCCCTCCATCCAATGCTGGTAGCAACAAAGAGCATGTGTGAGGAGAAAAGTCCAACTGTTTCCATCATTGCTCCTCTTCACGCCCAACTTCTGAGCAACACACTCAGCACAATTGAGGATGCCCCTCGTCAAGGACATAAAGTGTGCCATCCATGGAGACCTATCAAAGCGCTACATGTCTGCAGAGGAGAAAACTTCCTCACGTTGCCTCCGCCTTAGACCCCAGGTTTAAGTCGATGCTCTTCTTGTCGCCTTCAGAAGTGCAGGAGACGTATGCCATGGTTGTGTCCAAGGCTGCTGCCCTGATGGTAATTACAACTTGTAAAAACTGAACAGCAGTTACTTGGGTCATTGAAATTCTCATTGTATTTGTACCTTTTAAACTTTCAACTCTTGCACTGCTGGTAGAAAAATGTCATCCACACATCTAACCATGTGCAAAGATGTGTTAAATTTTAAAATGATTAGGGGCTGAGGATTTCTTGTTGTGATGAACATGTTATTTCATTAATAACAAAAATAACAATGAAGATGTGCCAAATGCTTTTTTGTCTTATAGGGGAATGCAGATGTGGGAATGCAGTCTGATGGTAATGTAGAGGAGGGAGGAAGCACTGAAGAGAGTGGTCCTGCTGATGACACCAGTGATGAGGACCGACCACCACACACACCAAAAAAAAGGAGATCCGCACTTGCAAACCTCCTTGGACAAACATTCCAGCATGCCAGATCTTACCTGACCCCATCATCATCACCTAACTCCAAGGCTAAAAAGGAGGTTCAGCAATATCAAGAATCCTCACCTCTACCACTGTCAGATGAGCCGTTGGGTTGGTGGAAATCTGAGGCATGCAAGTACCCACACCTTGCCAAGCTGGCCCAGAGGTACCTGTGTGTGCCAGGGACTAGCGTGCCATCAGAGAGAATCTTTTCTACCACCGGTGACATAATCTCTGCTCAGAGGTGTGCTCTTACATCTGAGCATGCTGATCAGTTAGTTTTCCTCAAGAAGAATATGCCTTGATGTGTCCACCGTTTACAGTAACTTACTACTGACGTTTCAGTATTATGGTTTACACATGTTAATGTTCATGTTGTTTTGTAATGTTCATGCACTTTTATCTGTCTAGATGTACAGTGTTTACATTTAAGACCAGGAGGCAGTGAGTTATGCAAATGCATATTTCTTTGCACAATGTTGGAAATGTTGGCATTAATAAATGCATAAAATTTCCTTATTTCCTTATTCCTTCTTTTTCTTTTCAGTCACATATATCGTGATATATCGTTGATGAAATTTTTTCCAATATATTCAATATCGTAGATATCGCGAATCGTGATATTATCATATCGTGGACCACATATTGCCACAGAATTGAATCGTGAGGTACCTGTATCGTCCCACCCCTACTACAGCACCACACGTGGATTCATCCGCCGCTGGAAATAGTCCCCAACAAACGCACTGTTTCCTCCTGTTGGTCTGATAAAAACTGCAGCGAGCAGCTGTTTGAGGAAACTACTGAGCCTTTATTTAATAATGAAACTATATATCTGTGTTTTTAAAGCTTTATGTCTTCAGCAGGAACCAATGGGAGGTAAGAAAGTACTGAGAGACAGACGAACGCGTTATTGATTTGGGGTTTTTTTGTGGGCTGAGAGTCACCGCACCAGCAGACCTTTCTTTCTTTCTTTGTTTCTTAAATTCATTCACTCATTTATCAGCTGGCAGCCCGTGAAGCTCTGAACTCACCCGACAGCCAGTACATGACGGGACATTTGTCGGTCTCAGCCTTGGGAGGCAGGTAGATTGCAAACTTCATCTTACACTTGAGCTCAGTGCTGCATGAAGGAAATACAAACGCACGTTAATTCACAGCTTCACAGGTGTGTGTGTGTGTGTGTGTGTGTGTGTGCAGGCGTTAACTCGGAGGTTCAGCTAAGATCTCACCTGTCGTGCTCGAAAACCTTCTGGAAGCCACCGGCGCACTTGTTGGAGGACACTTGTGTGACGGCCATCTGTGAAAAGAGACACAGTGCATCGTTACCTGGCGACATCATCGTTACCTGAGTCTTACGTTGTACTGCCGCTGTCCCGACTGACTTAATGAGGTTTACAGTTTCCCTTTATCTTAAGACTCTATAAACGGATGCTCAGTTTGTTGTCAGACTTTCAAAATACAGAAACACTGCTGCAACAAACATCAATTTCACCAACTCATTTAGTTTCAGATTCAGCCTTTAAAACTTTGAGATTTAGTGCCACGTTGCAGTAATGTGGAACTTTTAACAAAAAGCAGTGCACACGTTTATTTTCCACCCTTCTGGGACCAACACATAAATAGATTGAACACTTTTGTTGAATCACACAAAATAATGGAATATAAATACAGTGCACTGGGTAAAACCGGTGAAATGATCTCTGTTAAGGCAGATTTCTTTCAGTGTTAAAGTTGGATTTAGGAAATAACATCACTCGTTCATATAACAGTGAAAGTGATCTAAACGTTTAGGAAATGACAGTCCACAGCTGTATAACACCATGCACACCAAACAGCTGCATGTAAAAACAGCAAAGTTAAGCTCCTGCAGATCAGCAGCCAAGGTAGCCATTATTAACTAAAAGGAAATAAACTTCACTAAACTCTGCAGTTTTAAACGCTGTGGCCGGTTGTTCGGGACGAAAACACACTATATTAATCCATTCATATTAAGCTGCTTCCACTGTTGAAATGGCGTGTAAAATACCACAAAGCACATTAAAAAAACAACTGTTATATATTTCTATTGTTTTCCTAGATGCATCATCTATTTGCCGAACTGCCCAAAACACATTTCCAAATTCAAAGAATGTATAACTATATGCTCAACCACCGCTGTGCTTAGCTAGTTTATAAGCAAAAGGACTTTTAAAATAGATATATTTTGAACAGAGTTTGGCGTGCAGAGATTAGCAAGTAAAGTTAGCTCATGTTAATATCGTTAGCTGCTATTTATGAATTTCTGCTTTGAGTTAAATCACTTTAAACCTTCTGACCAAGCAAATAAACAAACTACACGCATATTCCTCGGAGCGTACCTTATCAGACCTTACTGAAATGAGTATTTTGTTGAAATTTGTGCTCAACTGGTTTGCTAACTTCCCCGCCGGCGCTGTCCAGAGTCCAACAACGTCAGGGGAAAACGTGGTGACGTCAGGGCAGCCACAGTTTACGTCCGAGATGTAAAGCGTACGTTCAGACGCTAGATGGCGGTGGTGTTCACTGGGAAAATACAGGTACGTAAGACAGGTGCCAAATGAAAAACACCTGAATAAATGAGTGGAGAAACATAACGAATGCTGGTGCATTTAAGCAATTAACACCCATCCGTGCTCTGTGGCGTGCGTAAACACCTGAGCAGGCCCAGCTGATTCTGATTTTGCATCAAGATGGCAGCAGGGAAAGCTCTCAGTGACTCTGAAACAGGGTTCATTAAAGTGACGTCAGTAAACAGGGTCTGGCACCGTGGTGCACCATGTCAGGAAAAACAGAAGAAGTTCTTCCTCAGGTGACTGAGAACGTCAGTGCAGGACGTGACCCAGTTACACCGAGACGAGCACTACAGCGGGGCTGCAGTGCACAAACCCCTCATTATCTGAGAGTTCAGTGGTGCAAAAACCCATCGGCACCGGCCTACAGAGATGTGGGGGGGGAGTGATCCTTCGCCATGTTATAACGGTGCAGGGCTGAGTGCTTGACCCCTACAGGAAGGGGACCCGGCTTCAGAGACTCGCAGAATCAATGCCAAGCAGCTCTGAAGCTGTCCTGGCGGCACGTGGTGTCCCAACACCGTACTAAGACACTTGCCTATGTTGGTTTTTCTTGTAACAAATAAAAATCAAGTAGATGGATTATTATTGTAGGACAAGTAAAAAAAATAAATAATAATGCTTCTTCTGAATGTTTGAATTACAGAAAGTATGCAGTTACACAAAATACAAAAAGGCTGTGTGTGTGCTACACATCAGCAGCTTTACCCTTCGTACTCTTTGAAATATACAATCTACATTTTCAGACTGAAGACCAGAAAAAGGGAGACAAATATTTGCGAATATTAACGTGAGAGGTTTCCATCCGTAAAAGAAAAAACGAGTGGGCAAAATGTCTCAAAAAGCACATTTTTTAAATTTTAAATTACAGAAGTGGAATGGCTGGGTTGAGGTCTGGAGCAGCTTTTTTAAATAAGCTGCAGCAACTGATGTAGATTTCATTTTTCATTTTGTTGACAGGAATCTCTCCGATTGGTCAGCGTCACCGTACACGTGAGTGTCGGCCAAATGGCTCATTTTCAAAGAAAGAAAGAAAGATCGTTGATACAAAACACGGTCAACGGCTAAATGATCGTGCGTTATTAAAGATTAAGCTACCCCGCTGTATATATATATATACAGTACTTCACATGAGCTCCACCTTCACCAGTGATCAACACATTAATGCATCAATAATTCTAATCAAATAATGTAACACGCGTGATTCTGAACTGGGCCATTCTGCATGATACCTAGCATACTTTTACTTTTGGTACTTTGAGTGCATGTTGATGCTGAAACTACTTTTACCTGAAGCAGATTACTTCCACACTGTGATTTTGCTACTTTTACATAAGTAGAGATCTGAGCGCTTGTTCCACTACTGAAAAACAAAAACGTGTTAGAATGATGAAGACAAGAGACGCAAGAAGCCGAGCAGATGAGGACCGGCGCGCAGAGACCAGGACCGATGGCATATTTAATGCACGTGTGGAAAACTCTCACTGTAAAGGCCGTCTGGCCAAAACCCATTTTCCACCTTCGGAGAACGGAGAAAGGCATTTAAGTCTTTCTAAAAGGAAAATAAATATAAAACTTCACCACAGAGTCGCTGAAAGCTTTGCATCACGTCGACCGGCTCCTGTCAACCTGTGTGTGTGTGGACTCGAACACAGTCACCTGTAACCATTGGTAACTTTGCAAAAGCGAAAGCCCACCTCGTGTGAGGTAAAACGCTGGAAAATGAAACGAGCGTCCTCCTGGGTTTTTCTACTCTGTGGCATGAAGTCTGTCTTTGTTCACCTGCTCGTGTCTGCATGTGTGTTATTCTGTTTCCGTGCATCTCTGCCGGCCTGTTTTTACACCACCCGCCTCTCCTCTGTTTCCTCAGCACTCTTCGTCCCCCTCACCGTGTCCGCAGAGCACGATTTGCATTGTGAATTATTTATTAATACGCAGGCAGATCACCAATACTTGTGTCCTGTCTGTCTCTGCAGCTGCTTCTTAAAATAGACCGTTTCAAATCCCACCCCACGCCCCAAGAAAAACCCAGATTAAATTACACTCGCTGCTCTCAACATGATTGTGGTTACGCCTGCAGTCATGCTCCATGTGTGTTGGGAAGATTTCATTTCAAACTGGATTTGTCACACGTTGCTGTCTTCCTGCTCACACAGTCCACCAGGCCTCCGGCGGTCTCCCAGGGGCTGCAGGCCTGTACCTGACCTCTGACCTCGCACACTGTGGGGCTGAACTGTTGACAGATTAATAAAATCGCCCGTCTTTATTTAATAACAGCTTTTCATTTTAGAAAAAAAATGGAGATTCAGAGAGCCGAGTAAAAAAGTATTTCGAGAGAAAAGTCGTAATATTTAGAAAATGAAGTTGTAATATTTGCACTCGACTGCACTCAGATGTTGTACCTGGAATACGCTCCCTGTTTAGGGGCCATATATATATATATATATATATATATATATATATATATATATATGCAAAAGAGCCGCCTCTGTTTCCTGAGGAGGCTGAGGTGCTTCAACATCCGCCGGACGATGCTGAGGATGTTTTATGAGTCTGTGGCGGCCGGTGCTGTCCTGTATGCTGTTGCATGCTGGGGCAGCAGGCTGAGGGTAGCGGACGCCAACAGACTCAACAAACTGATCCGTAAGGCCGGTGACATTGTGGGGCGGAGCTGGACTCTCTGGCGGTGGTGTCAGAGAGGAGGATGCTGGACAAACTACACGCCATCTTGGACAGCGTCTCCCACCCGCTCCATGACGCTGGTCAAACAAAGGAGCGCCTTCAGCGGAAGACTCATCCCCCCACAATGCACCACAGGAAGCGCCACAGGAAGTCGTTCCTGCCTGTGGCCATCAGACTCTTTAACTCCTCCCTCTAAGTGTCAGTCTGTCTGACCCGAAGTCACCAAACTGGACACTGATCATTAACATCTCTGCAATACTTGAGATAATCGTGCAATATTCTGTGTTTATTATTCATACCTCCATTACTGCTGCTGCAATACTACTTATTTGGTACTTCACACTTAGTTTATCTTATACTTATACCGACCTGGCACTTAATTTATTTTCTGACCTGTTTTATAGTTTTTATAGTGTTTTATAGTGTATCATATTGTTTGCTAGTGCTTCCTCCTGTGTGCGCTGACGTAAAGGCGAGCTGCTGTAACAAAGAGTTTCCTTCGGGGATCAATAAAGGATTTCTGATTCTGAAACATCCCAAACATCTCTGCTTTCACTGTCAGTGGAAACGTGGACAGTTAACACATGAATCAGCTGCTGCACGTGTCTACGGACATCGTTCACGTATCGGATATTATGTCGTTTTCAGCGTCATCAATTGTGCAGAAAATTTCCTGGACTGAAACAAAAACAAACCGACCGTCAGTGTTTGCCGACGACGGTCATGTTGTTTGAGTTTGTGTGAAAATGAAGTGATGTTCTGTAACGTCATGGACTGCTGGGAAATAACACAGATGTGTTTCTCATTATCCTGCATTTCTCTGTTCGTCCAGTGGACGAGGAACAGAAAGGACACGGTGCTCAAGTTCACTGCTCATTTATAACATACGGCTACATACACATGCACATATATATGCACATATATATACACATTTATATGCACATATATATAATATACAGTTGTTTGTTTGCATGAATGAGCTAACTGACTCTGCTGTGAGACAAAGTAATCAAAGCTGTTGCATCACATCATTAATTCACAGCTGTGGATTAATAATAATGTTAATATTAATAATACTTAAAGTAATGGTTGGAATAATTGATTAACCGAACCCAAACTGGGACCGCGGTGCACAGGAGAGGCGATTCTGCCCAACAAGTACTTTTACTTCAATACTTTAAGTACATTTTCTTGTTAATGTCGTATTTTTACTTAAATAGAAGATCTTCGTCCACCGCTGTATGAGCACAACCGTACAATTTCAGCGTGTACAAAAAATTAAACCATTATTTTTGTACCTTTTGATTGTTCAACTTGTCTGACTGTTGACAAACGGGTGGTGTGTGTGTGTGTGTGTGTGTGTGTGTGTGTGTGTGTGTGTGTATACTTATATACCAGCAGATAATTCTTTCCTCTGCAGCAGCATGTGTGGAAAACTAAATCATAAACTTGAAGGTGAAGTCGAAAAACATCCCTATGGTCATGCATCTGAGTGTGCACATGCCGCAGTGTGTCTCAGTGTGTGTGTGTGTGTGTGTGTGTGTGTGTGTTATCGGTGGGCGGGGATTACTGATGTTGTGGGGACATAAATGTGTT
This sequence comes from Siniperca scherzeri, assembly GCA_027580175.1. NCBI lineage: Eukaryota > Metazoa > Chordata > Actinopteri > Centrarchiformes > Sinipercidae > Siniperca > Siniperca scherzeri. The sequence goes on from CM050858.1 coordinate 28,012,168, forward strand.
TACACGGTCACATTGTGGGGACTCGCCTTCCTTATGGGGACAAAATGCAAGTCCCCACAACGTAAATCGTTTAATTTTAGGGTGAAGGCTTGGTTTAAGCTTAGGTTTATGGTTAGGGTGAGTCTGCCGGGAATGAGTGGAAGTCAGTGTAATGTCCCCGAAAGTGATGGAAACCGTGTGTGTGTTTTTGTGATTCACCGCCTCTCCTCCTGGAAATTGACTGCAGCGCCTCTCTCCCCCGGCTCGCCCTCCCAAATATCACCTGTCAGTCAAACTCTGTATTAGACAGTGCCCTTCAGGTGGCTCAGCGGGAGTCTTTGAGTGAGTGTGCGTGACCGTGTTTGCGTGAACATGTGAAGGTATAAGATGAGTAATTAACCTCTTCCTTTTAAAGAGGACGAGGGCAGGCTCAGGCAGGGTTGGTGATGATCCCGAAGGACACAAACAGAGAGACGACACACTCACACGCGAGGGCGGCCGGTTCGCGCGCCAGCCTAAAATACTCCACGAGCGCCGCGTCCGCCATCTGGCGCTTCACGAGAATGTCAGCAGGGTCACGTCACTTTCGGTTTGCTTGGACCATCACTCGGAGCTGGTTTTGACTTTTTGAAGGTAGCAGTCTGAGAAAAAAATAGGGCTTCAAAAAACGTGTGCAGCACAGCTCCTCTAAAGAGAAAGTAGAAGAATAATCTGCAGCAAGTCATTAAGGTTATTGGAAAATAATACAGCGCGGAGGATAACAGGAAGGGTCCCAGCTGAACGTCGGCTCGCACACAGACCGATTGGTCTATCTTGCTGTCAATCAACGAATCAATAGCCCTGGTCCTTATGAACAAAACGAGCGCTCACACTTGTTTGTAACCCCCCTTTACCCGTCGTTATAGAGATCCAAGCAACATTTGCGCATCACTTTTGTGATATTGTGTGTTATTCACTGGTCGCGATGCTTTAGTAAACTATTCGCATTCCAGGTGTTGACCTTTGACCCCATGAAGTCAGAAAGGTTAGTGGTTTGATTCAAGCAAAACCGGTTTCACTTGATCAACTTTCGCCTATTTTATTAATCGATTATGAAGCTGTTGTGAGCTGATAGCTGCTGTCCCATTCTAGGCTACATGTGCCGTTTATATAACCCATCATATATATATATATATATATATATATATATATCTTGGATGCAACTGTTCACATCAAATAAATCTTCATTTTCAAACAGTCCTGGTTATTGTGAAGAAGAACAGTGTAATACTATAACAATAATAATAATAATAATGATAATATGAGACTTTTGGGAAGCTGACAAATGGAAGTAATCCATCTTTTGAACCGTCTTAAACTTAACAGGTGTTTCTCAAAATAGTAGTAATTTAACGCGATGATCACAGATTACACAGTGTCTGCTACACACCGGTAGAAAGCTAAGAGCGTCAAGAAGCTCAGGAACCAAAAACCAAACTGTCATCCTCTGATGTTCTCTGTTAAAAAAGAGTAAAATGAGTAATAATGTTTAAAGGAGAAAACCAGCGCACACACATGACTTATGTCACGTGATTCTCGTAACGTGTGCTTGCAGCCCGTCCTCAGCTGCCACCAGCAGGGGCGCTAATTCAGGAAACGCTCCTGGTCGTATTAGAGAGTAAGAACAAACCACCTGTGTGGTCGTTTGGGTTGGAGGAGATCCATAAAGGCTTATGTTATCTTAAAGATACAATATGTAACTTTTCCGAATTAAAATGTCTAAAAACGACTAGACCTACGTTATGTATTTTGTTGAGCTGTGTACTTATATCATCCCAAATGTTTCCAACTATCTCTGAACCCAGAGAAATCTGTAATTTTAATCAAGGTAACATTTCATTTGGTCGCGTCATATCCTCTTTGTGCATGCGTCAGCGTTGTTGTCATAAACTGACTTTATATTCAGTTTTAAGCCACATTTTTAGGATACACTTCTTAGATCTTGGTCGTTTTTAACTGAAGGATTTAAATGAAGGATTTTAGTCATCGGTCTGGATTTTAAGTTCAGAGAAACAAGCTGAGCAAACGTTAGCAGCAGCTCGGCTCGCAGCCCCGCAGGGACGTCCTGTGGCCGCCACAGTGTCGGAGAAACACAGATCTTTAACGTGAAACCGCTTCATTCAGTGTTTTTACCTGTTTTAATCACCTGGTCCATTTGTTGCGGAGAGGAGGAGACCTCTGCTGCCGGTAAAAACCTGCTGAAGCTGCCTGCAATGACGGCAATGGTGGTGAAGACAACAACTCCCATGATCCCACGCTACTTCACGACCTCATCAAACTACGTCTTTTGTTACAGTTTTGATGGGAGAGACCCCTAGCCGCAGAAATTACACGGACTACTGTGCGTTTAACCATTTCACGGTTTATCCATTTATTTTAGCCAACTAGCCAGGTACCCGTTACTTCCATCCATTTGCTTTTTCTTTTAATCTGATTTTTTCCAAATTAGCCACATTTTCCACAGGTACAAGTACCCCTGGTTGGGACTCACTGCTTCTGAGTATCTAAAGTAAAAGTACTCATTATGCAGCCAAAAGGCCCCGTCAGTTACATTATTATATATCTCTGTCATTAGTAACGTGTATTTTAACTACTTTAGATACTGTTGGGCAGTTTAATCTATGACAGTGCATCATGTGTTATTAGTTGATCATTGTGTTTTCTTTGTAAAATCTTAATCCACATATAGCCGTAACTCCAGCTGTCAGATAGATGTAGTGGAGGAAAAAGTGAAATATTTCGCGTCTGAAATGTAGTGCCTCACAAGTGAGTACAGTGCGGCCTCTGCTGTTTTCTGTGAACTGTGCAGCACAGAAAACAAACATTTTACATGTAAAATCTGACATGACTCAACCGGACTTATCGGCTCCCTGCAGCCCGTCGGCTGCTGAAGGAATCCATCTGTGGCCCAGCAACAGCAGAGTCTCACACAAACAGGGGTACGGGTTGTTTACTGCAGTCTGCAGGTCCAGCACAGCACACCGCGAGGACCTGACGCACATGAAAGCATCCCGGGCGACTTCCCTGATCCCGAGTCAAGAGGGGAGGGGAAGAGGAAACACGGAGCGGCCAGGGAGGGGAGGCAAAGAGGAGAGGAAGAGGTGGACGAAGTGGGGAGGAAGAGGATGAAAGGGTGAGGAGGAGAGCAGTACTTCAAAGTGAACACGCAGATGATTGATGGTAAACAGCGAAGAAATTAATGAGAGAGAGAGGAAGAGGCTCACTGAAGAACAGATGGAGAGACTGTTTGTGTGAGTGTGCATGCTCGCTCGACCTTCTATCACTGTGAGGACCAACTGGAGTTGGAAAAGGCTCCTCGCTTATTTAAAGGGCTGCTGTGCACCTCGTCTACGCCAGCATCTCCAGTCGTCCATCAGCGTCCCTCTGCCAGAGCTGGAAGAAGATCCTTTACTTAACTAAAAGTAGCAGTATCACAGTGTAGAAATACTCTGTTACAGGTGAAAGTCCTGCATTCACATGTTACTTAATTCTAAAACAAGTTCAAAAGTATTAACATCAAAATATATTTAAAGTGCTCATTGTGCAGAATGGCCCATTTCAGAACACTGTTTATTATAAAGTCTTATCTTAGCCTATAATTATATATCATCATTTATTTGTTGATTATATTTTGTATTAATATTAATCAGAATCTGTTACTAAAAAAGTTACTAAACCTGTCAGATAAATGTAGCGGAGTGGAAGTTTGAAGTAGCATAAAATGGAAAATCGTACTTAAGTACAGTTCCTGAGTAAATCGTAGAAAAGGTTTCGGTCGTAGTCGTCTGGACGCTGTTTTCAGAATCAAGACGTTTCGGCTCCCATCCGGAAGTCATTCTCAATTGTGATAAAAATGGGACGGGAACTAGAAATTTAAGCTACTCTGTGTTACATAAGCCCCGCCCTCAGGAAGGGGTCTACCTGAGTATCTGTTGATTAGCTAGTTTCACCTGAAACTGACCTAATAGTTTCCATGATGGCCCAGTAATCAGTAATCAGGCCTGTTGTTTTCTGGCTGCACCTCCCTCATCACTGTTAAGTGCCTGATTAGCATGTGATCGGCTTGACCACGGTGTTAACACACTGTGGTAAACTTTGGGCAGATAGAATCTCAGACCACCAGTTCTGTTCAAAGAGGGCTTTTCTTTTTTCACAAATATGCTTCCGGATGGGAGCCGAAACGTCTTGATTCTGAAAACAGTGTCCAGACGACTGCGACTGAAACCTTTTCTACGATGGAACGCTCCTGGACGAATGAGGGACTACACCGTCTTATTTCCTGAGTAAATGTACTTCCCACCACTGTGTTTAAAAGTCATTACATGTAAAAGTGAAAGAAAATCAGCATCAGCCACACACCTGGGCTGTCGATCAGCGCTGTTGGTCTCCCCGGCACAGATTTAGCTTCATCCTGTGAAAAAGCTGTGTTTGTGCGAAGCCTTCTGCAGCAGAGTCAGACTGACGCAGTCCCCCTGCAGGTGAACCTGCACTGCCTCTGCTTTTTTTAAAAACTGTGATTAATGTGGAATTTATTTAGTCATGAGATAATTTAGTAATATTTTAAAATATTAAACAACAGATGAAAAAGTGCTGGAATTAATGAATGTTAACAAGCTAATAAAAGGTAGTCTAATTAATAAAATATGGAGAAACTAATTTAACGGTGGACAAAGTTGAAACTCATCGATCTGTGTCGCCTGATGTCCTCGTCAGTGACGATCATGTGATTTCATACCAGCAGAAAAAACATGAGATTAAGTCTAAACTTTACAGAAATAGAAAGCACCTGAAAGTCTCAGCGGACTGAAATGTTGCCGTTTTACGTTTCTGCAAACCACGAATACGCTGAGTCTCTACGTTTCAAACGCTGTGGTGAAGGTCTGGTCAGGTTTAGGCACAAAAAACACTTGGTTAGCTTTAGGAAAAGATCGTAGAAAAGGTTTCAGTCGTAGTCATCTGGACAGTTTTCAGAATCAAGACGTTTCGGCTCCCGTCCGGAAGTCATTCTCAATTGTGAAAATGGTCTGAGAACTCAGAAATGTAAGCTACTCTGTGTTACATAAGCCCCGCCCTCAGGAAGGAGTCTACCTGAGTATCTGTTGATTAGCTAGTTTCACCTGAAACTGACCTAATAGTTTCCATGATGGCCCAGTAATCAGTAATCAGGCCTGTTGTTTTCTGGCTGCACCTCCCTCATCGCTGTTTCTGAGTTCCCGTCCCATTTTTTTCACAATTGAAAATGACTTCTGGATGGGAGCCGAAACGTCTTGATTCTGAAAACAGCGTCCAGACGACCACGACTGAAACCTTTTCTACGATGGGACACTCCTGGACGAATGAGGGACTACACCGTCTTTAGGAAAAGATGGTGATTTGGGTTAAAATACCCGGTTTTGTCGCCACAGAAACGGCTACAAATGTCCCGACGTCTCGCTAAAAAATACCTGGTTTTGTCGGTTGAAACGGGGAGCAAGCAGTGTGGTCTCTGCTGCTTGTGCAACTCCAGCCGTCACTTTCCAGAAACGTTGGTATGATCCGTATTATGTGTGCTAAAGCGTAGAGATTCTACGTATCCGTGGTTTGCCTACATCTTATTCTGGGCTGCTTTTCTGTCCATATGGAAAGCCTCTCTCCTGTAATGTCATGGCTGATTCATGCTGCATGAGGCTCGACGAGAAAGCTGGAGGCCGTTCCTTTCATCACCAGACTGTCAGAGTGCCGCTTTGTCAGCGAGAGAACGTGTGATGTGTTTTAGTTATTAAAACACGGTTCTGCATCACTGACGTATTCAAATTAAATGTGCTTTTAGCATCAGTAAGTTGCTTGCTGTTTAATTATAATGACTTTTTTAGGGTGTTTAATCCGTTTCATATATGATTTCCATCAGTAGTGAGAGGGCGACTGTCTGTGTATGATGGCTAAATAATGTTGATGCATTAATGTTAAGTTGATGTTCAAACATACATGGAGTCAGATTTGTTAGCTTTTAATTTCTGGCTTCTTAGCCTCTAGCAACACTAGTACTTAATACTTAATACTTAGCGACACCATTTTGAAAATTGATGACAAAGAGCTTATTATGAGAAGACTGTAGGAGTCCCCAAAGTCCCAATATATGCTATATATTTTATATTTTACTTGTAAAGTTAACTTGTGTGCACAAGATATAAATATATATATATAAATAAATATCCTCTCCCAGCCGGGCCGGACTGGGATCATAATTCACTCCGGGAATCTAACGTCAGGGACAATGAGCCTCCACACATTCACAGCAGACCACAGACACTTTAACCGTTACGTTGACATGTTTACGGCAGTAACATATCTTTTAGTTTTATTACTACACACACGAACCGCTGAACTCACAAATAGTTGCCACGTGTCTTCAGTTTCAAGAGTCAGTCAGTCAGCCGCACTTCCAGACTGTAATTAAAGCCACAGGAATACATATTCATATATACAGTGTAATGTTTGTGCACTTGTTTGTTTGTTGTGCAGCAGCATTTCCTCAGAGCTCCGACTGGTAACTGGAGCTACTTCCAGCTGACAGAAAAGAGTATCCAGCTCTTTATTTTCTATAATATCTCCATGCAGACGCATCGCCTGCTTTCCTACAGAACATGATTAAGTGTCAGTGCCATTTATTCGTTGTTTAAAACAGAACCAGCTCGGGAAATGACGTGCTGAGGATGGGATAGCGTGTTTTCTTAAACACTAACCACGTCCCCTGCCCTTGAACATGTCTGCACTTTCCTGCAGGACCTTTCTGCTTTTAACGCGCTGCCGCTCAGCTCTGCCTTTTCTCGTCCATTTCTTCTCCACCCTCCTCGTGCACTCCACACACCGACTGACCCTGCTGATGTGTACATGCTGCGACCAGTCACGTCTGAGGAGGCAGAAATCATACCATGGGGTCAGAAGCAGGCGGGGGGCCGACCGGAGGGACTGCAGCTGCCTCGCGTTGTTTTCATTTTGATTTACACATTTCATTTTGCATTTTTTAACACTGGCCTGACTCTCAGCCAGTCAGCCGGCCAGCCACCAGGAGTTCTCCCGGTGTTCCCGGTGGACAGTCCAGGACTTTGGGGGCTCCGTTAGAACTTGAGTACATCGGAGTTAGTTGTGTCATGTGAAATCCAGATTTTCTTCTAACTCCGACCCACTGGATGTTCATAAAAATAGTAGAATAGAGTCGTCCGACACTGTAATTGTACTAATATCTCAATATCGAATAGACAAACACATTGAAGACTGTCTGTCAGTGTCTCTGTCTCGCTGTTTCGTAGATCCCTGATGAGCAGTGTCTCTCCGGCTGTATGAGCTGTATGATTGAAGCGAGACCACTGTGGGGTCCAAACCGTCACTGAGGGTTTCTCACTCTTGCATTCATCTTTTTCCACTTTTTGCCGCTGGAGTATTAAACTGACACGTTCTTGTTTTTTTTTTTTGTGGAGTTGTCTGAGCGCCGAGTCCCTGAGTGGCACAAAATCAATCTCTCTTTCGCACATAAAGCACAGGGACATGCAGACACTGACATTACTGCTGTTAGTTTAAACAGATGCAGACACGCCGCTCTGTACTGCTGCACGTCGCTTCAATTGATCCAACTTTTTCCTTTCTTCCAGCTGTCAGAAAGTACAAAGAACGTGGGCTGAAAGGTGCCTCTGTTCGGTTTGTTGTGGTACTAACATAAACACATGAGGCAGGAGCCCTTTGTCCAGGCCAACGTGCACGGCTGCGACTCGTGGTCACAATAACACGTGGAGTATTCCCAGGCTGTTTCCTGTCAGGACGAAAGGAAAACCTGATTGGATGAAGCTATTCGGTTTTTAACAGCTTTGTTGGACCGCATGCAGCTGCTGCTTTGCTGCACAGCTAATTAGAGTGAAGAGATGCATTAAATATGTGTGTTTTCACAATAACTCCATTATGTTAACACAGTGAGTGACAACAGCTTTATCTCTCTCTCTCTCTCACACACACACAAGCCTTCATTCTTCCTCTGAAAAACAAACATTAACATTAACTCGCAGCAGAAAACAAGCTGCTGAGCAGCAGCAGCTGTTCAGGCAGAGCACTGATGTTGCACTTGAATCAGCTGATTGGCATCAGGTGCGTACCTGGAGCATTGAAAGGTGTTGTCAATAGAGATAAGAAGCGATAGAACTTCATTTATCCTGAGGGAAATTAAAGTAGGAAAGAGCAAATATGAAATATCAATAACCTGATATCCAAAAGGGTCCAAGAGGATGGCTGACGCTGGAATATCTGCACGCTGTTCTGGCTCTCTACGTCTTTACCGCTAACACCCGCAACATCACCGCAGGGCCGGGATTTAGATTCTTATCTTGCACCCTTTTGTTTTTTCTAAGCGCGATGAATAGTTGCTACAGATTTTAATGTGAATGTTTTGATCGCCTCCGAGGAGTTCATATCTGCTGATGTATCCCCCTTTTTGTTCTCTTTCTTCTGTTTGTTGTTTAAACCCCTTAGGGCAAGTCATTTTCTATGTATTTTTCTATACAGCAGTTTCTATGGTAATTGCTTCCTTTGGATGATTTATGTGATTCATGCTTTATATTTGACTCGTTTATTTTGCTGCATTAGATTTAAGTTCTTGTATAATATTATATTTAATGTTTTTTTTTTTATATGTTTGCTCTTTCCATAGAGGCATGCTTTGTCCCCTGCATACGAGCATCAGACAGTGTTTTCCAGCTCTGCTCTGATTGGTCCGCTCTGAGAGAAGACTGACTCTCAGCCGCCTGCCTGATGAATGGCTTCGTGTCTACATTTACTGCTGACGAAGATCTCTGCTGGAGCTCCACGCTGCTCTGTTAAACGAAATTAGCTGATTATCAGTAAAGTGTGCAGATCTTTCGCCTGGCTGTCAGTTTGTGTTTGGATCCAGCAGCTGTAGAGGTGCTCTACACTCTGTCTACAACATAAACGTCACCAAACGTCGCGATGCTCGAGGTTAATATATTGTTAATGTTAAGATTCATGACTCTGTTAAGCTACTAGAGTAAAGTGACCCTTTGCACTGCAGACAGCAAGTCTTCACTGCCAAATGAGGCTGGAACGCTGAATGCATAGTCTACGTGGATTTCACAAACACCTCATCCCATTTTATTTTTCTGTATTTATGGATTATGTCGATACGGTGTCCCTGCTGTTTGTCCTCATCATTGTCTGAATACAATTTTCCACAACGTGAACAATAAAGTTCCCGACTAAGTGACTCGTTCCTCGTCAGGTTTTGCTCCACTGTTATTTCCGTTTGTTCGGTCCGCTTCTGACGCGACTTCCCGTCCTGATATACTGCCCTCCTGTTCACGTGCTGAACTGCATCCTGTCAGCGCAGTGTCACAGGCGTCCTGAGGAGCTTTCTAGCAAACAAACAACCAAAACACATTGCTCGGCCTTGAGGTCCAACAAACGTTTTGAATGCAGTTTTATTTAATCCTTTTATTTAAACAGGTAGCCTCATTGAGACCACGGTCTGGTCTTCAAGAGAGACCTGCGTACGAGAATAAACACGTTACAGTTTCTCACACGCACACGTTAAACATTAGGTCGACGTTAAGAAAAGCAATTGCACATAAAGTCCAAGCTCAGTCTGAACATGTGGTCCAGCTAATGTTTCTTCCTTATAAATACATCTGTGCAACATATGACACCCTCTCTCCACAGACCCCGAGACACCTCAATCTGCTGGTACGCTCGTGGCGGCACTGTGTTTTAAAATGTAACGGCGATGTGTGCGTTTGTTAGAATCCTCTTTTGCCAAATCTGTCTATATAACTATTTGTCCTCAGTGTCCAGTTCTTTAACGTGTCTCTGGCTGAACTTGTGCCCTCTGTGACGGGTTGTCCAGGAGGTTTGGCTCACCTGGACTGACGCTCACCTCTCGCTGCAGCTTTCACCATTTTGAGCTGTTTGGTTATATTTGCTTAGTGTTTATTGCACCAGTTTGTTTTCATTTCGGCTTTTTAGTTTCCTCATTTAGTTAAGTAAAAAATAAACTCGTCGTGTCTCTCTTAACGAACCTCTCGCAAATGTTGGCCCTGTTCAGTACCAGCAGTCTGTGCTCCAACAGGACACAGGAAAGGCATTTTCATGTTTGCTCGTAACAGCTGTGGCATTTCCCAGCTCCCAGCTGCATGTCCACAGGGTCCGTGCAGAGTCTGTATGAACTTTCCACATGGTGAAGCCATGGACTGTATCTGTAAAACATCTTCAAGTCTCTCAGGTCGGCTAACAAAAATCTTCTCCAGAACCAAACTTTAAACGAATATGTATAGAAAACAACCTGTTCCATTAATCCGATTTATTTCAGCACCACTGCACTAATTGTCTTACTGTTTACAAATGTTACTGTTGTTGTTTGTACACATATTATATATATATATATATATATATATATATATATATATATATATATATATATATATATATATATATCTACATGCACATAGTAGCTTAATGTTTGTCTACCTTGTTGTGCTTGTTTTTAGCTGTATTTATTATTCTATTTCTGTGTATGTACATTGAGAGCAATGAAAAACCGGAGTCAATAAAGCTGATTCAGATTCTGAGAGTAGACCGTACTTTTTGTGTATTTTCATATATATATATATATATTTATTTATGTACATATGCTGTATATAGATATGTGGTAAAGTATTTTTTTCCTTCTGCAAGTTCCCATTTCACAGTTTCCTTTAATGAAATCTTCAAAGTTTCCAACCGAGAAACACAGAAGTCTCCTGGATGATTTAATGACACTATGGGTTTGTGTTTATGACTCTCAGTTACGATTATTTCATCGTTATTTCTGAAAAATAATTAAATTGAATATCTCACAGAATGAAGACGAAGCCACTCACAGGCTTGAATCAGAACTCACTGAATTCAAAACGCTACAACTGGGCGGTGGTGGAAAGTTACTTAAGTCCATTTCCTCAAGTACTGTACTTAAGTACAGTTTTGAGGTACTTGTACTTTACTTGAGTATTTCCATTTGATGCTACTTTCTACTTCAAGAAGTTAGTGCGCTGCCTGTTGCCGTTGCTCCGTCACGTCGTTTTGTCTATTTCTGTTCTATTAGTTCTTCTTCTCCTGCGTGACGCGACAGCGAGCTGCTGTAACAGAGAGTTTCCCCTCGGGGATCAATAAAGTATTTCTGACTGTGATTCTGATGCTCCACCACATCTCAGAGGGAAATGTTATTCTTTTTACTGCACTACATTTATCTGCTTCCGTTACTTTGCAGATTCAGATTAATGATATAAAATATAATCAACAAATAAATGATGATGTAATATTATAGATGAAGATAAAACTTTATTGATTAAAGTAATGAACACACTACTGAAATGAGCCATTCTACATAATGAGTACTTTTACTTTTGGTACTTCAAGTAAGTTTAGATGTTAGCTGTTAGCTCACCAGCTACAGTAGTTCGCTAACTAGCCCTGCGAGTCTCATATATTTCGCGAGGATGAATTGTGTCACACTGTGGTGCGCGCTGGCCTTAACGGGGACGCTGCCTTCGTGTCCACAGGACGCTGCGCTGATGATTTAACCAGGAGAGCTTCATGTCCATTCAAGCCCTGCTGTGCTCCAGCCTGACACTGTCAGATTTAAAAGAACCACGGGTTCCCAAAATGTAGAACCATTTCTAAAAGAATAAACGATGCCGATCCCGCTTTAATTAGACATTCCCAACAGCTGGTCAGTCAGTCTGCTGCGAGAGAGACAAAGTGCAAAGCGATCTTCCACTTCACTGTCACTTTTACCTTAAATGGCAGTCAGCTCCTGCTGTGTATATCTCGACTGTTATTCTGATGAATCGCTACACAGGGAGTGAAGCTGTTTCCATGAAAAATGACTAAACATTTCATGAAAGCAGTCTAAATAAGCCAGCCAGTGTGACCAAGTGCAGGATCACGTTTGGGATTAAAACACATAATGCAACAGACTTGTCAAGACGAAACTCATAATTAAAAATTGAAAATGGTCCAACTGGTGTTCTGTATGGTTTATTTTTGTGTAGCACAAAACAAAATCTAAACCTGCAAACTGCCAAAAACACAAAACACATATAAAGCGAGACAGAAACACACACGCAGCAGATCTCTCAGGTGTCGGCGGTGTAGGACCGTCGCAGAGGTGGAAACTCAAAGCGTGAAACACCGCAGGCTTCGTCTGCAGAGCGAGATAAGAGCCAGCGATGCATCTCTGCCTCCCAGACTCCTGAAAGTTCTTTCAAGAGGTCCTACAAGCCTCGGGGCTGTCTTCTTCCCTGCCTGTCACATTTCTGGGACACCACACACAAACACTCGCACACTGATTTAAGTGCTTATATAACATTAGAAACACTGTTGGTAGCTCCTCTAAGACGCTCTCGCATGCATAGACTCTCTGCTAGTGGCTGGATTCTGAATTATGGCGAATATAGAAGACTGTCTGACGTCACTCTGGTGCATATTATAAATTTTTTTATCAGAAACGTTCTTTTAATGAGGTAAAATCTGGCAAATTTTAAGAACTTGATCTTTAAAGAGTGCATACAAAGACAGATTTAGAGACTTTTTGGGAAGACAATGGGCCTCGTGCAGGAAGCGCTCGGTCGAACACGTTCGTTGGTAAGCGGCTTGTAGAGGGATTCAGGAGAACTTACCGCAGCCACCGGTTTTCTCCTGCTTCGGATTTCCTCTTCGGCACGAACACAGCGTGCGAGCGGTCCAGACCTGTCGCAGTCAGTCTGCTGCCATCCAAACAGTTTTTCTCTGATCCGGTGCATATTTCATTACTGTGAAGCCGTTTTGATCTGTATAGAATAATAAGGTCGGCTGGAAGTAAAGTTCTTCTTTTCATCTTCACGAAGGAACACTTCCTGACATATGAGGCCGGACGCGTAGCCCTTATATGGTGTTATTGGGCCGTTAATTATGCTAATCCACAATTCTCGCATTCATCATGTTTACATTCGGAGCGTTTGCTGAATCTCACACGGACACTCGTACGAGCCACCGTACGAACAAAAAGTAAGAGAAAGTTGAGATAAGAATACGAAACACATCAGTTAAAACACATCAGCGAGCCGCTCTGTTGCACTGGGCGACATCACCATGAACACACACTGTAGTTTATTCTGACTCAGCCCCACACACACCGTCCTGCTGCCCCAAATACTCGCTACAGCACCACATGTGGATTCATCCGCCGCTGGAAATAGTCCCCAACAAACGCACTGTTTCCTCCTGTTGGTCTGATAAAAACTACAGCGAGCAGCTGTTTAAATTACTGAGCCTTTTTAAACATGAAACTATATATGTGTGAGGTTTTTAAGATTTACGTCTTCAGTAGGAACCAATGAGCTGAGAGCCACAGACAGGGTAGACAGGGTTTGCATTGAGAGACGGACTATTACTTTGTCGTTAGCAACGAGTTCTGTTATCACTGTAAGGTCGGCAGGCAGCCAGTGGAGACTCACTCCAGGAAGTGACTTTGCTGAGCACTGAAATAGTCCTGCACACAACTCCTCGTAAAACCACATCTTGTTTTTACACTTTGGTTTTAGTACAGATTAAACAAACAAGATATGACATCTTAATCATGGAGCTTTAGAGGTTCTGGTAGGCAGATTTAGTTCACTTCAGACAGAGCCGAGCCAGCTGTTTCCCCTGTTTCCAGCCTTTGTGCTACGTTAAACTAACTGGCTGCTTGTTGTAGTTTGATATTTACCGTCCAGACACGAGAGTAATCTCGATCTTCTCATCTAACTCTCTGCAAGAAAGCGAGTAAGTGTATTTCCCAAAATGTCAAACTATTCTTTTAAAGACAACTGAAGCAGTGTTGTTCTGTTCTTCATCAGGTCCTTCCCCCTGCACTCTTCCTCGCAGCTCATCTCCTCATTCTCTCAATTACCTTCAAACACTGTGGCAACCTGCTACTGGATCACTGTAATTGCACCAAATATATTTCCAGCAGCACCGGTGGGAGAAAGAACTGCACCGGCACCCCAAATACTTAAGTGCAGCGCCTTAAATGTCTGTGGAGGTAGAGCGGGTCGTCCTGTAATCGTAAGATCTGCGGTTCGATCCCGGCTTCCCCACATGTCCAAGTGTCCTTGAGCAAGATACTGAAACCCCAAATTGCTCTGTGGGTGTGACTGAGTTAGTTTCTTTGTACTGATGAGCAGTTGGTGTAAAACGCTGATTGGTCAGAAGACTAGAAAGGCGCTAAACGAGTACAGTCCATTTACCATCTATGTGCAGTACCACAAATATTAACATACAACACCCTGATTATAAATATACTGTAACAGCAATCCCAATTTTAATATAAAGCACCCTGAGTACTTAAGTAAAGCACCCCAAAAATGTTGTTACATATCAAATATATATTACAGCACCCCAAACATTAGCATACCTCACACCAAATAAAACTATACAACAAACTAGTACAGCGCCACAAATATCATTTACAACCCTCAAACTAGAGTCCTGTAAGTTATGGAATCAAGTATTTAGCAGTCTGAAAGACAGGAAATTGTTTTTGTAGTGAAGAAATCACTCGTCTTCTTCAAAATGAACAGCTCTGTGTCCCAGGTCTTCCTCTCCTCCCAGCTGCAGTATATCAGTGCTGTTCATATTCAGACCGTAACATGTGAGGTCGAGTCTCTGACAGCTCAGTGAAGCTCTGTGCGGCTGATCTGGATACGAAATGTCTTTCTGTCACAGTGAAATTTATTCCTGTCCCTTCAGTTTCCCTCCACGACGTTTCGGACTGCAGCCTCGGTGTTTTACAGCCATAAATTCATCACAGTAAAACACACTTTCACGTACAGTATGGGCCTTTCAAACAGGCTCGCACGAGCATTTCAAACAACAAACACTCAGTCTGCTGTCAAACTGTTTCCACAGTCTACACACACACACACACACACACACTTTGAACAACCAACTTCTTTCAGAGTGCTTCCTCAGCCTGCAAACACACGCATGTAAGTATGAAACATACAAAAACAACAACACACAACTCCAAGTTCAAACCCCACAAACTTTCTCTCTCACTGTCACTCGGGCTGGGTTCACCTTTTCTGTCTACATGCAGAGACGTCGCGTCACATCCTGAGGAGAGTCCATCAGATCTTTAGCAGGTTTAGCTCATCATCTGTACTGATTCACCAAAATATGTTTAAACATTTAGAGCTGAAGTTTGGCACTACGTTAGTGTCTTTAATTTGCCCTGTTGCCACAGACAGTTAAGGGGAAGGGAGTAAAAGTGAATCCCAGTTTAACCCAGCCTACAAACACACACAGTTTACACACAGAAACAAGCTAAGCATCTACTTAAAACCAACAAACGATACCAAAACGAACACAAACCAGATATACATTGTCATACATATGTCTTCTTTCAAGTCATTAAGAAAGTTCCCATGTGTAAAAAATGAATCAGTTCATGAAACAAATTGGAGTTGTACCTTTGTGCTCTTTAAGAATCGCCTTTTTGTCTCCTATCATGACCATCATCGCTGTTGTTTGTTACTGTAATGACCGTAAAAGTAAAGTCTCTGTGAGGACGGACGATCCTTCTGTATACATTCTCAGAACATTTACAACATATTTGATTGATGCTGACTTGGAGTTTAGTTTGTTAGTTTTAGTGACGTCTAAAATGCTCCAGAAATGCTTCCGGCCCTTTAGAGAGGAGACTATAGCAAAGGGATCACTGCAAGGTTCAAGCTTGATGCCCAAACTTGGACTCCATCTTAATTCTCTTCTCTGCTGCTCTCTGTTGTTCAGTGATTGTGTATTCTGCTGTTACCTTCACACTATAACTACAACATCCTCCCTGCACTCAGCAGAACCAGCTGAAACACAGATCCTCATGCTCTCTCTCTCTCTAAGCGCTGGTCTTAGTAAACCTCATACTTTGATCAATGAATAGCCAGACCTCTATTTGTCCATTTTTATATCACACTATGTATAATTTCTTCAACAGTCTGGCGTCACGAACAGGATCCCATCGTGACAAGCATCCTGGGTGAGTAAACCTTTAAGAGTTTTTTTTTTTATTAATGAACTGAATATTCTGTAATTGTCGGTCTCAAACGTTAAAGACCACAAACCAGCCAGAAATCTTGGTGTCGTCATGGACTCCACCATTTTAATACCAAAAGACAAAACCAGACAGCTGCAGCTAGAGTTCTCGCTAAGACCACGAGAGACGACATCAGTCCAGTTCTCAGATCTTTACATTGGCTTCCTGTTTCTGAATTGATTTTAAAACACCACTGTTGGTTTATTTCGGCTCTGCTGCGCCGTTATGAAGCGTCCAGACCTCTCAGACGGTCTGGGATCAGGTCTGCTAACTGTCCCCAGAGTCCAAACTAAACCTGGAGAACGTTCAGTTTTTATGCTCCACATATAAACTCCCAGAAAACTTGAGACCCGCTGCAACTCTCAGTTCTTTTAAATCAGAGCTTAAAACTTCTGTTTGCTTTTTATTAAATTAAATTTGGGACTATTTACTCATATCTTGCAACTGCACTTTAACTGCACTGTATTTTTTATTCTCCTGTTTTATGTTTCATTCCATTTGATCTTATTGCAATTGTATTTTACTTTGTTATAATCCTTTTAAACCCTATTTACGTTTTATATTGCGTTGTGTTTCTTTTTAATTTTGTCTTAATGCCTTTCTGTCTGATGTAAAGCACTTTTAAGTTGCCTTGCTGTTAAAAGATGCTATGCAAATGCCTTGTGTGAATAATCATTCGGGATTATGTGAGTAATGGATTAAAGGCAATGCATAACTCTTTTAAGAGAACAGAATTGACAATTTGGCTGAATATTTTGTTGCAGTTATGGGTTTTGATAGCATGACTCCATTAATTTACACAAATTGCTGGTACTAGAAGAAAAATACAGTCGAAGGGTTTCACTGAGCGTCTGCTACTAAAGAGTCAGTAGACGAAAGCTGCAGCTGTGCTGTCTCGTCAGTATTGTTCCACTTCATAATTCATTTTCCATCAGATCAAACAACAGGGAACTAGTTCCCTGCTACGTCGATGAGGTCCATTCTGTATATGTGTCAGGAAACTCTGGCCGCTTTTCAGCGTCCACAGACGGACTCTCCGGTGTATCGCGCAGATCATTTGGTGATTCTAACGGTCTTTACTTTTTCATGCTATTTATTTTCTCCTCCTGGCATCACAGCTTTACCCATTCATCGCAACCGCCTGCTGGTTTGTTTGGCCCCTTGCTGGTGAAGAGGGAGAACGTCAGTGTACACCTTCAGCTGCAGCGGGAGATCACAGAGCCCAGTGTGTTATGGGGTGTTTACAGTGGAGAGCATATAAAGACTAAAATAAGTTCCAGGCCTCGTGGAGCTTTGGACGTAATTCCTCTGATGCAGCAGTAGACTGCAGATTTGTGAAGGCGTGATGAGTCGCACACGAGTGTGCAGACGGCTCAGGGTAACAGTTCACAGCTTTACAGCCCAACATAATGAAATACCTTTTCATTCTCTCCTGCTGCTCCGACAGACGGAGCGCGCTCAGAGCCAGGGAGGGAGCTGTCAATCAAGCAAATGGAGAAGGAGTGTGTGTGTGTGTGTGTGTGTGTGTGTGTGTGTGTGTGTGTGTGTGTGTGTGTGTGAGTGCGAGCAAATAAAACCATCTGCACAATAAACTGTGTTCCTGTAAATCCATGTAATGTGTGTGTGTATGGTACAGTATGTCTACAGATGCATTCGCTGGTGTCTGGTTGTCTTGATGTGGCGTTCGGCTGCCATGGCAACAGCTGCCGGTCGCTCTGCTCCTGACTGACATTGACTGGCTATGATTGGCTGCCAAATTCCTGTCTGACGAGCAGGAAGCAGCTGTAATTGGCTGTGACACGAGAGCTGAGGGAGGCAGGTTGGGCTCTGCTGTCAGTGACCAGCGCAAAGGTCAGACTGCTTATTGGACGTGTGTGTGTGTGTGTGCGTTTTGTTGTACTTATATCTTTATGAGGACCAATTTGAGCTTTAGACTGACAGTGAGGACATATTTTGAAAGTGAGGGCATTTTGTGTGGTCCCCACTTCTTCAAAAGGCTGTTTAAGACTTGGTTTTAGGGTTAGGGTCAGAATCAGGTTGGGGTTAGGGTAGGGGGCTGGGAAACATTAAGTGTGAAGGAAGTACAAGCATGTGTGTTCATGCTCTCTGTACTCACACCAGAACAGAGAAATTCCACACTAAACAACAATTTGTAGCCGCATTGGTCACACTGCTTTAGGGATGGCGATGTCTGTCTGTCAGTCGGTCCTCCCCTTTGGTCCAGACTGAAAAGTCTCAACAACTATCGGATGGATTGTCATGAAATTTGGTTCAGACATTCATGTTCCCCTCAGGATGAATTTTAATAACTTTGGCGATCCTCTGACTTTCCATCTGGCGCCATCATCAGGTCGACATTTTAATTCCTCCAATACTTGGGTCGAATGAATGACATTCCCATCAGCTGTACTTTGTGTTAAGTGCTAATTAACAAATCTTAGCATGCTAACACGCTAAGCTAAGATGGCGAACATGGTAAACATTTTATGTGCTACATTTTTAGCAAGTTTGTTTTACCTGATGAATGTAAGTCTAATATTCACTTTCTTTTTTGAGAGTTTTTGGTCTCCAGCAGCTGCTGAGGGAAACATCTGGCTCTTTAGCTGCTAGATGCTCCGCTATGTTCACCAGCTGCTCTCTGACTGCGTCTGTCTGCTGTTTGGAGCTCAGCAGGTAGCGTAGAATGGCTTTATCATAGCTTGTTTGCGAATAACAGCTGATGATGATGATGATGATTAATGAGAGCCCTGAGACTGAACCAAAACAGTAAACTGATGGGCCGTAAAACAACCAAAAATAGAAAATAAGAGCTGAGGGGAGCTGAAGATTCAGGTGGTAATTCTCTGTTGGTTTGTCAATGTGAGCAACCGCTTTCACATTACAGGGAGTTACCTGATCCAGATGCGACAAATTGTCTCTTGGGTGAACTCAATTGTTTAAGGTGAACGCATTAACATATCGATTTGAAAATCAAATTTTACATATGACATATACATATTTATTTCTATTTCTTTATTTCCAGATTTTATTACTCTGTCCCAGAATCATCTCATGTATTTAGATGTACTTTGGCCGATTTCCTAATCCACAGCCTCCACCAGCTCTCCAGCTGAAGCCAAATCCACCATCTGGAGCCATTTTGTTCTCCTCGCAGTTAGAATTCAGCTGAATACAAATGGGGGACAGCAAAAGGTCAGGAAAGGTCAGAACTCTTATTGAAATTGTGCGGGTGTATAGATGATGCCATTTGATGTCCCACTTTTCCAGCCTGCCTCCCTTCGGCTCCATCCACAGGATGTTTGTTTCTCCGAGACGATGAGTTTTGGAACTATTTCTTGACCAACAAAAGTGTATCCATCCGCCGAGTACTCGGGGTCAGAAAATAGCGAGGGGTGCAGAGAAGAGACAGGCCAGAGAAAGCAACAGAAAGTGTCGACTGTACAAAAACTCTGCACAGTGTGTCTATTGTAAAACCCTACAAGCCTATCACAATAGCACGACGTCTATGCTTCAGCATCTCAGCTGAAAGCATCCAGTCCACACAGCAGACCCGACACAGTATATGAAGGCAAGTAAAGAATGTAGGCTACGTTAATTATGGCTATGTAATGGCTAGTTACGTAAATCAAAATGGTGGCTAGTTAAGATGTCCCTAAGTTAACTAGGTTTTTCTCAAGAAAATAACCACAGAAAATAAAATTCTACAGTCAGTTTGTGAAAGCCTGAACTTCATTCATGTTATTTATTATGACAGTCACAGTTCCTGTCCACTTGTTTTTGCCTCTTACAAAAAGTTGAGCTGTAGTTAGGTTGAAACTTGTAGTTCTGAAACTTAAGTATATACTGTATACCTTTTTTAAAGCAAAAGGTGTTTGTTTTTGCTTTTCAGAACATCCAGAATGTAATATGGCACTTAAATGCACTAAATGGGTTTAGTTTTGACATATGATATTATTGTATGCAATTTAAGCAATAAAAATGTAAAGAGATTTATTGAAGAATGGGAAAGAGGAAGTGGAAGGAGACCAGGGGATGGGATCCAGAGCTGGCAGCAAGGACGTGAAGGTATGGTGGTGGAGCTTGGCAAGACTGGGATGAAGATCCAGAATAGGTAAACAGATAGGTGAGCTAATGGTGGCGTGGCTGAGAGACACATGGCAGACAGGTGCAAACAAGAAGCAGGCAGGTGAGTTGTGATCCACAGTAGTTGGAACAACAATCTGGTGATGAGTGAATAGAGTATATATACTGCCGTTGATGAGCTTGATGGGAGGCAGGTGTGTCGGCTGAGCACAGTGATTGGGTGAAGGATCTCAGGTGAGTGAGAATGGTGGAGTCAGGATCCAGCTGAGAGAGACAAGTCAACACAGGGAGTGTTGACTTTCATTACTGTTTTTAATAATTATAGACTTTATTTGTACAGAACCTTTCAAAACAGAGTTACAAAGTGCTTTACATGGGAAAATCAAGATAAAACAATTCAGCACAATAAATTAAATGAAATCAGGCCACTAAAAGCACAGAGAACGTAACACTAAACAATAAAAGATGGAAGATACAGAACAAATAAAACACATTAGAACTAGTGTTAAATTAAGAGGTGACAAATTAAACTTTTTAGAAAGTGGTGAGTATGACATGACTCTCTGCCATCATACTGTAATACAGCTGTGGGGGTTTTTCCTCCATATTTTCCTCCAGCTATTATTTGAGAACCGGTCATTATTTGAATCAGCTCTTATTTGATCATTTGCCTTAAGTGCTGTTACAACATGAAACTCCATTTCTGATTAGATGAAATTGCAGCATTCAAACAAAGAATTCTGAGGGAAGAAAGTAAAGAAGGAAGAAAAGGAAAGAAAGAAAGAAAGGAGGAACGAAAAAGAGAAGGAGGAATGAAAGAAAGAGGACAGAAAGAGAGAGGGAAAGAAGAGAAAGAAAGCACAGAAAAAATAATGAAAGGAGGAGAGAATGAAAAATATGAAAGAAAGAAAAGAAACACGGGAGGAAATCAGTATATAAAAAAGGACAGAAGATGGAATAAAAAGACAGAATGATGGAAAGAAAAAGGAAGACATTAAAGAAAGAAAATTATTCCTGCAAATGCAATTTTGAATGAAAAGCTTTCTCTCTCTGTCAGGAAACCTTTAAGTCAGAAGCAGGAGATGTATGTCGGTGAACTCAGTCATTTGAAATCCTTCTGCTGAAATAGTGATTTTTCAGACCATTGTTGGAAGAAAAGACTGAGAGCGGATGTCAGAGGCAGACTGATGGAAACTTGAGTCAGATGATCCCAGAATTGAACAGGCTTTTCTTTCCGATCCCACCTTGAAAACTGAAGCGTGGCGCTGCCTGGAAGTTCACCTTCCCGCAGTGATTCTCTGGTATTCACCACCACCGCTGTGCTGACACGTGGGACTGACCAGCAGCTCACAGCGGTAACTGAAGAACTACACTGTGATGAATTTATCCTGCAGAAGTGCTGTGACTGTATGCACTGGTAACCACTGGAAAACATCCACATTAATACATTTAACCTGCAGCTCTGCTTTAACTCTGCGGACACCTCTCTGACAACAAGGAGGAAATTTAATCAGAATCAGTATCAGAAAGACTTTATTGATCCCAGAGGGGAAACTCTTTTGTTAATGTACTTTGAATTACATTTAAAAGAAACATTAAACATAAAACATTTCGGGAAATATTCACTTTCTTTGGCGAAAGTTAGATGAGAAGATTGATGCCACTCTCATAGCTGCATATTCAATAGCCTATGAAGCTACAGCCAGCAGCCAGTTAGCATAATGAATGGAAAAAGAATCAGCTAACTTGACTCTGTCCAAAGGTAACAAAATCCACCTACCAGCACCTCCAAAGCTCACTGTTTAACCCGTTATATCTTGTTTGTTGAATCAAAAACCAAAGTACAAAGTAAGGAAGCTTTCTCCTCCGTTCTTTGGTATCAATGTCCTCTCTAACATCCCTTATTAATTCCGTCATCTGTAATCAAGAGTCGATCTGCAACCATGCTAGCAGCTCCGGGAGGCAGTACTTGGGCTCAACGGTGTAAGCTAAATGCCGACATCAGCATGCTAACATGGTCACGATGAAAATGCTAACATACTGAAGTTAAGCAGGTATAATGTTTACGATGTTCAACATTTTAGTGTAGCGTGTTAGCATGCTAACATTTGCTAATTAGCACAAAACTTAAACTACAGATGAGGCCGATGGGAATGTCATTACTTTCGCAGGTATTTCGTCATAAACCAAAGTATTGGACAGACTGAAATTTTGACCTGATGATGGCGCTAGATGAAAAGTTAGAGGATTGCCAAAGACAGCCAAGAAACCTAGTTTTGTGATATGCCTCATGTGTTTGTATTCCCGCCTGACCTGTTGTTATCAGGTTTGCCTTTTGCTTGAAGATTCCTGCCACTTGCTCCGCTTTCTGCCACGCAAAAATGACACGAAGTAGACCGACTTCTGCTGCTGAGGTCACATGATTTCCTGTCAGCTGCAAGTTCCTCCATTTTGTGTCTGCAACTGTTGTAGCAGCAGATGAATCCTCCTCCCGGGGCTGATTGCACCGAGCACAGGAGCTCAGAAAAGTTAAAGTTTGTTAGACACTTTTAAGACGTGGTAGCGCCATTAATACAAGTATGCCCATGTATGGCTCCCAGATGCAGCAGAAGTGTGGAAGTCAGCAGAGCTTATCAAAGATTACACTCCTGGTGACCTGACTCTGCAGCTGGAGGATGGTACGGAGGTGGAACACAAAATAGACCCCCCCGAACCAACAACCTGCCACCACTAAAAAAGCCTAACATCCTGGTGGTGGAAAATGACCTCACAGCCCTCAGCTACCTCCACGAGCCTGCAGCGTTACACAACCTTAAAGTGTACTTTGTCTACTCCAAGTTGATTTACACATTCTGTGGAATTGTCCTGGTTGCCATCCATCCTTATGAGAGCCTGCCCATCTATGAAGCTGACATCATCAATAACTGTGGGGGTATTGGTGAGTAAAGATGTCTTCGCTACCCTGGGCACTGTCTTTGCTCCCTCATCATCCTTACGACCGCGCCATTGATCTCCTTCCAGGTGCCACTCTCCCCTCTAGCAGACTGTATAACCTGTCAAGTCCTGAGAGAGAGAGAAACCATGGAGAAATACACTGAGTCCCTGGCAGCTGGAATAATCCATCCCTCCTCCTCTCCCTCTTACCTGCACTGTCTGCGCTTGGCAGGCTATGCAGACAGCGCAGACAGCCACCGATCCCCCGCTCCTGAATACGCACCAGGTCAGAAAGTTTGGCTCTCTGCTAAAGAAACCCCTCTAACTAAGTCCAGAACACTGTCTCCCCATTATATCTTACGTGTTAGAGCGTGTCATCAACCCCACAGCAGTCACATAAAACTACCTGGCACCATGAGAATTCACCCTACGTTCCATGTGTCAACTCAAGCCAGTCTCTTCCAGCCCTTTGTGCCCTCCGTCCGACTTGCCTCGACCCGCCCAGGCTGTTGACGACCCCCCGGTCTACTCTGTGCGACGGCTTTTGGATGTACACAGACGGGGTAGAGGATTCCAGTCTGGGAGGGTTATGGTCCTGAGGAAAGATCATGGATTCCCTGCGCCTTCTTCATGGATCCCCAGCTCATCAAGGATTTCCATCGGGCCCATCCCGATAAGCCTGGTGGGTCGCCAGGAGGTTTTCCCCTCTCTTGTGTTACTGTGAGTCCCCTGTGGGTTTTTCCCTGTGTGTCTGTCTGGCGTTCCGTACCTGTCTCCACTGCCAGTCACCATGCACCTGGCTCTCCCACGCTACCTGCTGCACACCTGAGGCTCATCCACCAATCAAGAATCTGCCGTTGTGTATATACCCTGGCTCTTCCCTCCACTCTTTGCCAGATTGTTAGTTTACCTATGGGGTAACAGAATGGCCAAGAAACCTAGTTTTGTGATTTGCCTCGTGTTTGTATTCCTGCCTGACCTGTTGTTATCAGGTTCGGCTTTTGGTTGAAGATTCCTGCCACGCCAAACAAACAGAGTGGTATTAATCATCATAACTCTTGTCAAGAAGGCAAATAAGCGTATTTCCCAACATGTCAAACTATTCCTTTAGATAACATCCAGTTTAAAATCAATTAAAATGAACACATGATAGTTGTTGATGAAAGGTACTCATCTGATAGGAATGTGGATGTCCATGAAGGTTCCCACTGGTCTAGATAAGTTCCTGTCCATCATTTCTTTACATAACTCAACAAAACAGACTCAAGGGGAATGCTGAACTTTAGTTACAGCAGGTTTTAAGCGCACTCTATATATTTGAGCCATGGAGATTATTTCCTTCTTTTTTTTTTAAAGGCACAAGGACTGTGGCAGTAGTGGTACTTTAAACTGTTCCTTTGAAGGTATTAGGGTTACTTGTATTTGTACACTAATTGATGCTTTTCTTGTAACCCTGAACAATATCTTCTGTACATTTCAGACAAATTCCTGTACTTTGATTTCTGACTCAGCTGTCACATCATTCCCATAACTTCTCCATGAAATTCTTCCCAAAGGTGCAGCAGCAGCAGCCATTAATCATTGTAGTACAAGAGTAGACAGAAATGACTTCTACAGCAGCTGGATGTATAGTGTAATGATTCAAGGAGAGTCTGTTTGAATTTAACAAGTCCCTTTGGGCTGGATTCCATGTTGCCTCCACCATCCAGTTCATTAGGACCCTGTTAGTATCTTTAAGTGTGAACTGAATCAGGAGGGAAACCCTCAGAGCAAATAGAAGACATAGTGAGGGCAAAGAAAGGAGAAAAATGATGTGGAAATGGACTTCAGTTTTATTAAGTTAGTGTTTCTCCTCAGAATCTTCCGCACTTCCCAGAAACTGGTCTCACACAGCGTGACTGGCGGTCACATGTGTTTTCACACCTATGGCTCATAAACCTCAGAAACAATCTATCACGCCAAGATGACAACAAGGAATTTTCACCAAGCGGATGTTCGGAAATAAATGTAGACTGGAAGCTTTTTTTCAAAATGTGGAAAACCGCGTCCTGTTGTACAGTTTCCAGCCTACATGCTGACCCCAAACTCTGAAGCCTCCACCAGTTTAATTATATCCCACTAAGACACAGGTAGCCACAACAGAGGCCCTTTAATGAGCATCTATTCAGCATTAGTGCTGCAAACTGGTTTGAAGTCATCACCACTGTGGCAAAATACAGAAGTTGTACTTTATAATTTGTTTTTAGAGGCTAGCAGCATGACTCTTGGGATGGCAATGTCTGTCGGTCAGTCGGTCCACCTCTTCGTTCCAGACAAATATCTCATGGATGGATGCTATGAAACGAAGAGGATGAATCAGATTTTTCATCTAGCGCCATTGACATTTGTGCTTCTGAGTAAAATATATCAGCAACTATTGAATGGATTCCCATGAAATTTGGTATAAACATTTGTGTTCCCCTCAGACTGAATTGTAACAGTCCTTTTTAAGAAGAAAAGAATGACAATGCTGTCCTCTTCCCGAAAAACTGCTGTCAAAGTCCTCTTGGTATTCTCAACATTGCATGAGAGCTGCTCAGAAATTAGTTGGTATTAGAAACATGAATGTGAAGCAGGCCGGGTATGGAAATAGCACAGTACTCACGCATCCCTCCCAAATTAAATAAACCCGTGGTTTAAAAAAATCCTTTTTAAGTACAGAACTCAGTGGGGGTTTTCAGTACACATATTTTTACTGTCTGAGCAGCCTGTGTGACCATGTGGTCCTCCTGGTTCAGCTCCAACTCTGAGATCTGGTTTGACAAAAGCTCTAAACATAGAACATCGACGTCCTTTTCTTTCTTCACAGACTGTGATACTGTATGCATGGGCTGTTTTTTCTTTTCAAAGCAATAAAGACTGGTAGCTTTGCCCGCAGCGAGATGTGAAATTGGAAACAAGAATGCAAATTAATTTGGAAAGCACAGCTTCGTGAAACAAAACACTATTTGTAAACGCAGCAGGGAAACTGCTCGCGGCCGGAGATCCCAGATATGATGATGATTTATTTATCAAAACTAACAATCTGGGAAGTGAAAATGACGTGATGTTAATTCAAAATCTCTGTATCATGTAGAGAAACAATCACTGGGGCAACTTCCCTTTTTATCCTTAACTATGGCGCTGTAATATGTAATATGTATGTGTGCATATGCAGCCCTCCTCAAGCTGTTAGATTAAATATCCTGCTCTGCCATCAGATCTCTCTCTCTCTACTTGATCAACACTGGTGCAATAATTTACTAGCAAACACTCTACAAAGAGACCTTAATGTTCAGCGTGGTGTTTTGCATCTCTTTGGCCCTTCCGACAGCCGTTACATATCAAAGCAGTGACGCAACAAGAAACCTGTAGCGTCCTGGGAAAACACTTATAGACAAACTACAGACTACTACGGCAAAAAGCTATTTCAGCGGCTCCCTTGAACCCTTGAAGGCTCGAGCTGTTCAACTACAACTCAGTGTGGTACATGATGTGGCAGCCAGTAGCCACAGACAGTTAAGGCATACACAACTAGGAAGCAGCGTTATATTAAAAATACCAATCTTTATTATACGAAAGTATTATTTTGTTGAATAAAAACAGCTTCAAACACAAGGAAACAAGTTGGCTGGCACCCAGCAGCACATTAAAGGTCACACACACACACATACACACTCACCATCTAACACATCCATATTAAATTAAAGTGGCAAACACAAACACCAACCTAGTGCGGGAGGAGCTCACAATCTGTACACTGTTCACTGTGCCAGCTTACAGCAACATGGGGTGGACACTAACGCAAGCATTTAAATCAAAAGCAACAAACAAAAAAACCCACCGAGGCAGTGGCTCACTAGCAAACAAAACAAAACCTAATTAACCTCCTCACAACAGAAACAAAATACACTCAAAACATATACAGCAGATGGTCGGATACCCCCAACTACCCTCGTACATCACTGCTCGAGGAGCTCTACGACACAAACACAGACATGCAACATTAAATCTACAGAATACAAGATGCACTCAAACCACTCAAACGGAAACCTCGTAAAGGCGGTCCATCAGCACCCACCGCTACTTCAAGGTAAGACGCCTCCCACACACAAATGGATTTATTTAATTTCCTTACGACTGACAAGGATGCCACAAAATAATTACACACCAGATAGTTTACTGACAACGAAGCAAGAAGGTCCGCTTTCACAGTCAGCATGCCGCAGGTAACTCCGCTCAGCATGCCGCTCCTATTCCCCCGCCAGATCGGAGCAAAGGAACGTGCTGAGCGACACATGCAAGTCGGGGCGGTGCTTGGTCCATTCTCAAGCAGGAAAAAAAATGGCGGTCACAAACTTTCTCAATTTACAGCTAAACAGTCCACTAAAATGTGTTTCTGAAAACAGTTGAGGCGGCAATGCAGTAATCTTGATCCAAACTTGATCAGCGCCGCCCAGTTTGATCTGAGTTTCGTGAGCCTGGTACGTTGCGCTGGACAGACCTGCAGACTGAACGCAGGCTTAGACCTACAACCAATCAGAGCAGCGAAACGCGTGACATGTGACTTTTCGAGTCTGGACCGGTAACGCTTCTCTGTCAGTCATCGTATCAAAACCTGCCCCATATTAGATAAACGGTTGTGACTGGCCCGACCAGATCCAGGACGGGGGGAAATCTGTCAGAAGAGGAAGGGGGGCCAGATGTACCTGCCAGAGCAAGTGAAACATGAGCTCGGCAGGTTCGACTGTTCCCAGGCTAGTCCAGAAGTGGAATAAGGAACGAGGAGATCGGAAATGTAACTGGGGGCAAGGTCGTGCAAATGAAACTAAAATGTTTGTCTCAACTAATTTAGATAACCCGACTATTCCCAGTCATATTTTAAAAGAAATCCAAAGTAAAAAGACTTTTACAGTGGTTGTGTATCTGCATCAAATGTTCACTGACTAGAACTTCGTGTTGAAGGCTGAAGGGGTTGACACAGATCTTAAAAATGCTCAATGAGTCATTGTTTGGGGAAAAAACACTCTTTCCTCCAAAGAGATTTTTTCTCCAATCTATTCAATCTGCCCATAACAACTTTAAATGTGTTATCATGAATATGTGTGAGTGACATAATTTAGGGTTTGACAGAAATCGTCTGGCCAAAATAATAAAGCAATGTAAGATCAGTGGTTTTGAAGTCACACTCATTTGGCTTCGACAGAAAGTACATGGCGTGCGTGCTGTGTGAGGAGGCTAAATCCTGCCAGAATTATTTATAAACTCATATATATTCATGCTCTGCCTCGTAGCAGATTCACTAGTGTGAGCTCAACCATTCACCCCAGCTGATCCCAGTGTGTGTGTGTGTGTGTGTGTGTGTGTGTGTACTTGCTACATAGTGAGGACTGAAACACGTTTTTTTACCTACAGAGTGAGGACATTTTTGCCGGTCCTCACAACTTCAAAGGCCTGTTTGAAAGGTTAAGACTTGGTTTTAAGGGTTAGGTTAGGCGTTTGGCTGGGATGGTTAAGGTCAGGGTAAGGGGCTAGGGAATGCATTATGTCAATTACGGTCCTCACAAAGATAGAAGTACAAGTGTGTGTGTGTGTGTGTGTGTGTTGCTTTACCATACTCTAACATCTGTGTACATGAGTTTAAAATAATCAGTTGACATTAAATGATGAAACCATGGTAAGCTACTAAAAAACCACCAGACATTGGTTTGGTAACTTGACCAGGCTGCATCACATAAAGTGAGTTCGATGGTGTTAAACTGCCTGATCTGTCTCATATTGTCTCCGTCATTTCAAAGGCTCTAGTCATTCTGGGAGGGGGGAGACTTCTTTATCTGTCATGCAATCATACTGTTAACTGCTCATCTTCCAGCTAATAATGATAGAAAATGGTGGGTTACAGGTATTCAAATCATTTACTTAAGTAAAAGTAAGACGGTGTGGTCCCTCATTCGTCCAGGAGTGTTCCATCGTAGAAAAGGTTTCAGTCGAAGTCGCCTGGACGCTGTTTTCAGAATCAAGACGTTTCGGCTCCATCCGGAAGTCATTCTCAGTTATGAAAATGGTCTGAGAACTCTGAGAAATTCACTCAGGCCTGATTACTGATTACTGGGCCATCATGGAAACAAAAGAAGGTCAGTTTCAGGTGAAACTAGGCAGGGTAAACAGCAGACACTCAGGTAGACTCCTCCGTGAGGGGGGGGGCTTAAGCAACACAGAGTAGCTTAAATTTCTGAGTTCTCAGACCATTTTCACAATTGAGAATGACTTCCGGATGGGAGCCAAAACGTCTTGATTCTGAAATGAGGAACCAGATGACTACGACTGAAACCTTAAGTAAAAGTCCTGCATTCAAAATTTCACTCAAATAAGTAACAAAAGTAACAGTATTTGTAAAATCTTGATCTGAAAACTAACTCAAGCTGTCGAATAACTGTAGTGGAGTCCAAAGTACAATATTTCCCTCTGAAATGTAGTGGGGTAGAAGTATAAAGTAGCATAAAATGAAAATACTCAAGTAAAGTACGAGTACCTCGAAATCAAATTAAACTTCATGTATGGTGAGAAATCCAGGGAAGAGTATGATATATTCGCAGGAAGTAATAGTTTAAAATCATGGGAAATCTTTCAACCCAAATCTGTGGTGAGAGGGAACTCAGGGTGTTCAGAGTGATCATCTCCTGACAGCTCAAAATTCAGCGCCACTCACATTTATTCTGTTTGGCAGACTGTAATCAACTGAAGAGAAGAATCAAACTCCCGTCAATGTTTATTGTTTCCATCTAACATTTTCATCAGGCATTATCAAATCACCGTCACGAAGCAGAGCGGACAATATATAGGCACAAACACATTCAACACACAGGTGGTTGTGATCAGCATGATTGATAGTCAATCTACTCAAGCTGGACCAGTCAGAGCAGAGCTGGACAACAACGTCTGATACTCCCACATGGGGGACACAGCATGTCTCCCAGAGGGCAACAACAACTGGAAACAGCAGGATCAATACCATACACAACAAATCCAGCACATCAGACGCTGATCCGAAAACACATCACAAACCACACACAAACCATCCCGGAGAGAACAGTCATAAAAGCTACCGCATAGGAAATGACATAGAAGAAAGCTCACCACAAAAATCAATAATCAATATTATACACAAATCGAATCCAACACATTAGAGCTTGTGTCATGGTACAGCTGTTCCATTCCTAGTGTCTCTGTCTGTCCCCTGTTGGTTCCCCTCCTGTGAGTGTGTGTGTGTGTGTGTGTGCTGGCGGGGCGTGGCCTCTGGTGAACTTCCAATCAGTGACTGCTACACCTGCTGCTCATCTGCTGCTGCTCACCTGCTCTCCATCCACCAATCATCACCTGGCAGTATATCTACCTCTCTTCTCACCAGCCTTCGCCAGATCGTCCATTTACCCAAGTGGTACTACGCCTCGGCCTCTGGCTCGCCTCGCCCTCTGGCTCGCCTCGCCTCGGCCTCTGGCTCGCCTCGGCCTCTGACTCGCCTCGGCCTCTGCCTTGCCTCGGCCTCTGGCTCGCCTCGCCTCGCCTCGGCCTCTGGCTCGCCTCGGCCTCCGACTCGCCTCGGCCTCTGGCTCACCTCACCTCGCCTCGGCCTCTGACTCGCCTCGCCTCGCCTGAGACTGTCCTGCATGTTACCTGAACTCCTGACTCTGTGACTCCCTGTGTCCAGGTTCGATCCTCTCACCTGCCTCCAACTTACTCACCGGCTCTCCAGGAAGATCTCACCACGGACCCTCTGCTGCTCCACCTCAGCCCGCTGTCCTCGCTCCGCCTGCCTGCTCGCCAGTCTCCTGCCTGCCCGCTGTCTTCGCCCAGTCCACCAGCTCACGGCGAATACTTCCTCACACCTGTTACTCCTCGTGTTTTACAATAAACTGAAACTACTTCCACTCCCTGTCGTGCTTTTGGGTCCAGCCTCTGTGTACCATAACAGCTTGAGCCAAATGTATTTCATAAACTACGTAAATCAAGGAAAAACACAAAGTATTACATGGAAGACAGTGATAAATTACTCAGCTTCTGGCTGATTGTGAAACTATGTTCTGAAAAACAACAAACAAAATCATCAGCTGATATAAACTTTTGGGAGAAGCAACTGATTAAGATATTTGTTTAAAATATAAGGTCTGTCAATCATATATTTTGTTGGTTGCAACTATAATCACTTACAAAAAGGTTTAAGATCAAAGTCTAAATTTATTGGGTGTTGAGGGTAAAAATATGCCTCCGGGGCCACGGGTCCGTCCGGCAGGCAGTGGAGGATGTTTAGGGGACGCCACAGGAACACCGTGTATCCAGCCAGCGACGCCCCACCGCCCAGCGCAGCTTTTCTCCTGCTCTTCAAAACAGAGGCGGCTCCTCACGCAGCCAGATCTTAGTTCTGCCGGGTTCTGTGTTGTCGACGCTGTGGCAGCCTACTCTATGCTCCACTTTTCCCCTCTGCAGTTACAAGGTTTGGTCCGTGCTCCTCCGTCACTCCCGTCTGTCCCACTCTTTCTGGTGGTCATTTGGGGGGGGATCGACGTCGGGTCGTGAAGCCGGGGGAGCACCACTCGGCCTGCGGTTCTTCGTCACCGTGGTGTTTGAGCCCTTTTCTGACCCCTGTGGATTCACCTCAATGAGCCCTTAAGAACACTAGAGAGATATACACATCCATCCATCATCCACCTGGTTCTCACCTGAGGCCAGAGCGTATCTTACAACACCATCTCTGTCTTGTGCCATGGGTAACAAGTCCACCTCCCCAGCCGCCCCACAGGCCCGTTGCCTCCCGGGCCCTGATGTGGTGTTTACAGGTTTAATCAGAAAGTGTAAACAGGTGAAAACAATCTTTGATCAAGTGTGTGCACAGGCAGCTCTAGAGAAAAAATACATACAGGGGAATACAAGGCAACTCGAAATGCATGCAAATAATACAAACCAACAAAATCATCAACTCAGTAAATGCCTGTGACAGACACACACTGCAAAAGGAGTATTTTTTAAATTTCGGATGGACAGGATGATTTAGTGTGAAGGACCCTGTTTGGTTCCTCCAGCCTCTGCTGTCTGGACGCTTCCTCCCTCCTTCAGATCCTCGCTGCTCTGAGGAGCTTCCAGACGCCTCGGGGAAGATGACTGACACTCAGGCTTCCCCCGCCGTCACACGCAGCGGTTGGTCTTTGATAAAGCATGAAAGCACTAAATAAGCTTCCAACTTGAGCATTACAAACTCCTACAGTGAAGTTTGAGAGTGCATGCAAACAGGAATCAGGACAGTAGGAGCTGTAGTTTTTATTATAATGTAAGTTCTGCTGAAATATCAGGAATTTTACATCAGTGTTGAAACTGTGTAATGCACAAAACCCTACAGTGATTATGAGTATGACAATGAAATGTCAGTTGAAATGCTGCACAAACCTTATTCCTACTTATTCTATCATCTCATCTGGAGGATCGTCCTCTGCACGGTCCTCTAAATTGAAAAATATTCAGAGTTCAATAAAGTGAATAACCTAAGGGAATTAAGTCAGTGAACTGGCTGATAATAGCATGTAAAAACCCTCAGGATTTTTAATAGATGAGACAGGTGAACATCTATTATCCGTTTCATATTCCTGAAGCCAGTAACGAGGGCAAATTACCCAGCGAATGTAAAACCCTGAGCCCCACGTCTCCCTCTGGCTCCTGGTAAAGTGATAGCTTGTTATTCGATTAACATGGTGGAACATGTAATTAGCAGGCTGAGCCGAGCGCTCAGACAGGAGAATCAATCCGTTTGCCATTTGCTCCAATCTGATTAGCTCTGCATGCTGCATCAAAGGCTTCGTGGCTTTGATAAGATGGCATCATCAGATGACAGAATGCATCCTGCTCCAGTACAGTAACTCATGTCACCAGTCACATGACAGATATTCCCTCGCTCCAATTATGGGTTTATCATGGTTTTTTCCCTTTCCTGTGCTTGTCTTTTCCATTTTGTCCTCTCTCACGTGATCATCTGTGAAGGATGCTGTGACTCAGATCATGGTGGAACGATGTCAGTTCAGGTCCAGGTACAAAACATACAGCCGGGCCCAAATCCAGGTGTTCATTTCTACAGGCCACCTGTCTGTGCACACAGCACACTGCCTATTATGAATAACTACCTTCTTACTTATGGAGTCTTGAGTAAGACTGGAACAATTAAAAACTTTTGCAGTGTTAAATTAAAATCAATTAGTAAACTGATTATTTTAAAATAGCAGTTATGAATTAATTTAATTAGCATTTAAATTAATGCATTATATTATCATATTTTATTAGTTTTTAATATATAATTTACATGCAAACATTTAAAAAGTTTAGAACTACTCTGTTGGCACTTTCCACACTCCATACTTAATAAAATTGCCTTACTAGAATGAATCATAGTAAGAGCACCAAACTCATGCCATTAAAGGCTTTATAATAGCAACGATCATTTTTTTGTATTGTTTTGTTGTTCCCAGTTGTTTTATATTTTGTGTTTTTCAATGGCAATGTCAGTTGGTCCAGACTGAAATATCTCTACAACTATTGGATGAGTTGTTGACGTTCGGGATCCTCTGACCTGCTGCTGGCACTTGATAAAGAGTCAAAGTTTTCACAGATCTCAGATCTATTAGATGACTGGCACGAGTCATTTATCAAGCAAAAATGTCAAATTCCGACTCTGTTTTACATCACTGTAAATCTTCGGTTTTTGACCGTTGATTAGTCAAAACAAATAATTGTCACGTGAGAAACATTGTTACTGTCTGATAAAGTGCCATGTAACACACTAGTGAGAATAAAAAAGATAATTAATCGTTAGTTGCAGCCCTAATTCGATGGCATCGGGTTGTACAGGTGTTTCTATTTTTCCGGTCACACAGTGAAACGTTCATCGGGTACACACAAAATGTATAGCAACAAAAGGAGCACACACACGATGGATCATTAGTCCGTCAGCACATGTCAGGATGTTGTGAGTTTAATCAGACTGAAGCAGAATCCAATAAGCTGCTAATGGCCGGGAGTGGGCTGTATATGATAATGCTGATAACAATGCAGCTGAAAGCAGCAGGGTTCCAGCTCTTACTCTGGTTGTAGATAATTCATTTAAAATCACTGCTGAGATGCTACGTCACAGCTGTGCAACTGAAAATGATGCAGGGAATCAAATATTCCCTTGTCTATTGTATAACAGGGAACAACGTTGTGTAAGCGCGGCAGTAACACCTCCACGGTTTCTGTTGTACTTTGTTTAACCACGATAATCCAGCCAGTATCAAAACTGTTCTCCAGTGAGTCCAAAGTTTTAAAGTTATTAAAAACTATAGACACAAACAATTAAAGCATTTAAAAACACATCAAATGACACTCTTCACATTCTTGTCCAGTCGTGTACTGACGTCCAGATTCACATCTGGAGGCCATGAAAGTACCACACATTCCTGTGGGAACGCGTGTCTAAACTGTATGCAAACTGTGGCCCTAAGGCCCCTGAAAGCATTTACATCGATAATGTATTTCTAAGACAAGAGATGAAAATGATCCAATAACACACCGCGTTCCTTTCTCTGCAGTCATTAGGATCACTTCATTCCAGTGTCAGTTCAGCAAGTAAGATCTTAATATTGCATCTACAAAACAGCGTAATATATGTGAATAACGTAGAAAAGGTTTCAGTCGTAGTCGTCTGGACACTGTTTTCAGAATCAAGACGTTTCGGCTCCCATCCGGAAGTCATTCTCAATTGTGAAAAAAAACGTCTTGATTCTGAAAACAGTGTCCAGACGACTACGACTGAAACCTTTTCTACGATAGAACACTCCTGGACGAATGAGGGACTACACCGTCATATTTGAATAACGTGTCCTCAGACAGCTTGGCTGAGGAGGGAAAACGTCCATTTGTGTCTTGTTGTCTGTTCAGCATTTGAAAACTGCAAACAGCCACTCCACTTTCTGCAGGGTTAATCAGGAAATGTCCATTTATGATTCATATACTCATCAGACGCCAAACACATGGTGGTCAGTGAATATGAGATGCTGTCTCCAGATGGCCTCCCTAACAGGGAAACCCACACACGGGCACAAACCTACATTCATTGATGTTAAATTCTTTTTTTTTTTTTGGTAGAAAGATTGGCACACTGTTCGCTAAACCGTTTCAGGGGAAGAACAACTGGCTTTCAGCATGGAACTACTGTTAAACACTGTATTACGTCACTTTACACATGTTTTAACTGTGCTACCAGCTACATGAAAATGCAGACTAATGACTGGCGTCAGAAAAGTTCCTCATTGATTATTAAAGCACAAGTTATATCTCAAAATACCTCTCCTGGCCTGTACTCCATCCTCATATATAAATTATACATAAGTATTCAACCTGTATAGTGTTTAACGTATACCTTTCTGAACCAAGAACACAGTTTAGCAATCTGCACAACTGACTAGCATAGCTGCGATTTAGAGCAGGTTAGGTACTGTGAGGGATTAAGGTTTGATGTTCTCATCAGGTCGGGAGAAGATACTACTAATGATTTCTAAATATTATTCCCTAATTACCAGATAAAGGTAAGTCCGATACTCGCTCTGGTTCGGTTTCTGTCAACTCCTGAGAAAAATATCTGGCTCAACTTTCTTCACCAGCTGGTTGATGACTTTGTCTGTGACTTGGTGCTGAAGGTAGTGTGCAGAGGGAGATTGATTGCTTGAAACGGAGTTGATAAGAGCGCAGACACCGAACCATCCAGTAAAGCTGCAGGCTTTATGAAGCCAAAACACTCAGCTGAAAGACACTACAAGGCTCATATAGAGCTGACGTGACCTGCAGAGATCTCTCTTTCACATCAAACATAGTCATCTGATCCTTAAGCCCTATTCACATGTATATAAACAGTAGAAATATAAACAGTAAATCAATTGGAGACTAATGCACATGAAAAATAGAAATGATAAAAGACAAAAATAATGAAAGCAATGAAACAGATAATAATAATAAAAGCAATGATGTTAGAAAGTGAAAGAAAGAGAGAACAAAAACAAAAGGTGGAGAAAAGAGCCAGGTGTGGCCACACACAACCCTGTCC
This sequence comes from Siniperca scherzeri, assembly GCA_027580175.1. Taxonomy (NCBI): domain Eukaryota; kingdom Metazoa; phylum Chordata; class Actinopteri; order Centrarchiformes; family Sinipercidae; genus Siniperca; species Siniperca scherzeri. The sequence continues at coordinate 28,048,458 of CM050858.1, forward strand.
CCTAAAAATGATGCTTATATGCTAAATGGCTTTGTCCAAATACATTTTGTGGGCCACAGACCTGGATCAGGTTCACCTGAGACATTTCTTTCCGGTCCACGAAGTGTAACGTTCTTGTACCGCCCAGAAGGTGGGCGTACGCTGGACTACGACACCAGAGACCAGGGTTCGTTTACTTGCATCTTACATGTGGTTTGGTTTGGGGGGGGGGAGCACAATGCAAATTCCACATAGAGTGTAAAAATAATGATAATGTAATGGTAGTGGTAATATCAATATTAATACAATAATAATAATAAGACGGATCGGGATCAGAGACAATATCACTTGGACCTTCTTCCAAACATCATGATATGCAGGGGTGTAGTAACAGTAGATGTTATTTGTTCCTGTAAGAAAAGGGAGATGTTGAAGAATCAGATAGCAGATCGGTTTAATTAAGGTTTTAATGAGTCAGAGGCAAAAATAACTTAGAATTGAAGAAAAGAGAAACAACACATTGAGCTGAAGTCTTAATTAGTACTGAACAATGGTGATGCGTTCACTTACTGTGGTATACTAAAGTGCAGTTAAACGGTGATTGCGACAAAGTCTAAGGAGCTGGTTGTGGATCTACGGAGGGCCAAGGCACCAGTGACCCTGGTTTCCATCCAGGGGGTCAGTGTGGACATTGTAGAGGACTGCAAGTACCTGGGAGTAGGTAGCCTCTGTTTCCTGAGGAGGCTGAGGTGCTTCAACATCTGCCGGACGACGCTGAGGATGTTTTATGAGTCTGTGGCGGCCGGTGCCATCCTGTATGCTGTTGCATGCTGGGGCAGCAGGCTGAGGGTAGAGGACTCTAACAGACTCAACAAACTGATCCGTAAGGCCGGTGACATCGTGGGGGCGGAGCTGGACTCTCTGGCGGTGGTGTCAGAGAGGAGGATGCTGGGTAAACTACACGCCATCTTGGACAGCGTCTCCCACCCGCTCCATGACGAGCTGGTCAAACAAAAGGAGCGGCTTCAGCGGAAGACTCATCCCCCCACAATGCACCACAGAGCGCCACAGGAAGTCATTCCTGCCTGTGGCCATCAGACTCTTCAACTCCTCCCTCTAAGTGTCAGTCTGTATGACCCGAAGTCACCAAACTGGACATTGATCATTAACATCACTGCAATACTTGACATAATTGTGTAATATCCTGTTAATACTCCTGTGCAATATACTTAAATTCCCTATTTATTGATATTGATATTTATTCATACCTCTATTACTGCTGTGCAATATCCTCCGTCTCATTATAAATAAGCTACACTTAACTTGGCAGTTCGCGCACTATACTTTTACTTTATACCATATTATTATCATCAACCGGTAAACCCACTTTGTACTTCACACTTATTTTATTTTATACTTATACCCACTTGGTACTTATTTATTTTCTGACCTGTATTATAGTGTATTATATTAATTTTGCCTAGTACTTCTATCCCTGTGTGCACTGACGTGACAGTGAGCTGCTATAGCAAAAGAGTTTCCCCTCGGGGATCAATGAAGTATTTCTGCTTCTGATTCTGATTGTGGTTAGAAAAAAAAAGAAAGTAGATAGTCTGAAAGTACGAATCTTTGAACTGAACGATTCAAATCAGCAAAGTGAGCCGTACTTTCCACTTCTAGCTGTGGGAGTCTAGAGTTGGCTGTGAGAGGGTTTTTAAATACTGTGCATTAACAATTTAACAATATATAAATTCAATTATTTACATTAAACGATAGACTTTGGTTGACATGAGGCATCCATGTTTGTTTGGTTTTCAGGTACTTCCATATTATTAAGCCCCAAGTCGAATATACGAAATTGCCGCTTTCAGTCGTAATTACGACCTCGAAGTTTACGTGAACTCTATTTACAAGTCGGAAACTCGCAATAACGATAACTCCGGCATGACGTGAACACGGCACAGAGCCATTTAATAGGACAAACTACACAACTTAAATAAACCTTGTGTTCTATTATGTATGTAACCTGATTACATTAACATGAACTGAAGCACTGGACTGAAGTTAATGACTTGAAACACAATGAAAACCCTCAGGTATTATTGGGAAACAGGGCTCAGTGAAAAGGGAGGAAGCAGCCTTTTCACAAGGTAAACTAGTGAAAGTGAAAAAGACAGTAAAGGATGGATGGATGAAGAGATACAGTACCTGCTGCAATACAAATGAAGGTAAAGAAGCAGAGGAGTGTGACAGCAGAAAAAGAAAGAGAGAAGGCGATTCAGTAGAGCTGCTGCAAGTCTGCCAGAAAGTAATTCTGCTTAATCTGCCTCACCTACTGCTGAGGGAAACAAACTGCCTGAAGAGCTTAGAAAGCAAAGACAGAGTGTGCGGAGAAAAGTGGGAGAGAGGAATAAATGGAAACAGCTGAGGATGGAGATCAAAGAGGAAGCAGAGAGGTACAGACTTAGAGGGATGAAGAGGTGAGACAGAGAGGACAGGAGAGGTGACTGAGAAAGGGGGACAAAGTAGGGATGGATGGAGAGAGGAAACAGGAGAGAAAGGTAGATGAAGAGACGGGGAGAGGGAGGTTTAAAGCACATTTACTGTTCAGTTTTCATGACAAGCATGAAAGTCTTAAAGCTCGCGCAGCTTTCTCTCCTTTTCTGTAACCTTGCTTACTCTGCCTTAGACAGAGTGGGCTAGAAATAATGAATAAAATGCGTATTACTTTTAACTTTTGTATTAGATTAACAAAGATCAAATGACTGCATGTAAGTACAGGGGGCAGCACCGCTGCACACTACCTGACCAGCTGGTGAACATGGTGGAGCATTTAGCAGCTAAAGCAGTTGTATTTCTCCGCAGTTGTTGGAAGACTAAAACAAAGTTAGAAGGTTTATTCTTCAGTTGGTGAGGATGTCACCTTTTCAAAAAGCCAAGTTTGAACGAATGAACGGTGACAGATCTCAGATCCTTTAGTACACAGAACATACCTGTCAACCTACCATGAGCATGTGTGAGCAGCGATGTCCATCTGTCGGTGGCCAGAGAGAGTCTTACCCTCCAGCGTCGTCTCTATATGTTCCCATGTGGTGTCATACAGCTGCACTATGTGTCTTGAGATTGTGGTGCAACGTGGAATTTTCTATCATGGCTCCAGTTCTGTCATTACCCTGAAAAGCTTCTCCCGAAACACTGCAAGATGGGCCGCATACCCTTGTATAGGAATCTGCCATCTTGTGGCACGTTTACGAGCCTCTGGTGTTGTACAGTCGACGTCGCGCCGCTGGTTTCTGGGGCGTCCGCTGCCTCACGTGGGCTGCAGCGAGAAGCTGACTCCTCAGATTTGTCGTTGCAGAGTAAGGCAGCTGCTAACTTTGACTAAATACCTGCAAAACTACGTTCCCATCAGTCCCAGCTGCATTTTAGCATGTTAGCATGCTAACACGCTAAAGTAAGATGGTGAACATGGTAAACATTATACCTGCTTAACATCAGTATGTTAGCATTGTCATTGTGAGCATGTTAGCATGTTAGCGTGGCTGCAGATGCTTTCCTTGTTTAACAACATCTTGGTAGAGTTCCTAGACTTATGTAACTTTGGGAATTCGGAGATGCACAAAATACTTCTCTCTTTTCTCTACAGTGAAATTGCCCCAGTCGTGACTTCTGCCTCCCCTCATTGCTGAGCTGTTATTGAACGCTTAATGTAAAAGTCGGGGTATTTAGTGAAAAAGCTTAATTTAGTTGAATTTTTGCCACAAAACCTGGCATGTTCCACTAAGGCTCACGCAGCTGCACTCTCCAATGAAAATAATGGCATGCGCAGAATGAGCTCTGTGGTTCTCTATGAGCACAAGCTCACCTCTGTCTCTTTTCTCCCCCCTCTCCCCCGACTCACCCAGCCAGCAGGTATGAGTCATCCGGCCACATGTGGAAGCACCTCGCTGATGGCAACAACATCCCCAAAATGTCCTCTGGCTCAGAATTGTGTGTTTTTGTGCAATTCAAACTCCTCAATAGTGCTGCGCAAAAAACTTTTTCATCATTGTTGCTTCCTCACCTTCCAAACAAGGTGCACTGCTCGTGATCACAATGGACACTAACCACACAAATTACTGTTACTATTGTTCAGTACTATTGATTTTGTACTGGAAAATCCACTTCAGCTCACATGCTGCTGATACCAAATATTGCAGATGACGCTTGTTTCATTTCAGCGCTTTGTTACCAACTCAGGATGGACTGACGTTGGAGATAAAATGTGTAAATCCCTCTTCACTTCTGTGTCTCTTCACGTAGACTCTGAGCTGTTCTTCAGTGAGTGTGGATAAGAGAAGGTCTGTGTGCTGTTTCCTTCCTGTTTCTCTTAACTCTTGCCATTTTTCAGTAAATGCTGATAACTAGTGGGGGATATTTCAGCAGGCTGATAGTCATGAGATTTATTGTCAGTGCGCTATCTGTGCGTTCACACTGTGAGCAGCACAGCCAACACAAATCACGAATGAACACTCGCTTCCTGCAGAGCAGAAGAGCCAGGGGAATTAGTCTGTGTGAGCATTTTTAACAAGCGTAGAGGGCGAGAAGCCACGAGTTATCTGCATTAATGAAGTGACAGTCTAATCTGCTCCCTCATATCCAAACTGATGTGACTGTCAGCAGCAGTTCTGCACAAAATAAGCAAGTACAGAGCAACTTAATGCCGCGTTCAGACTACACGATCTCTTTGTCTAAGATGGTCACCGTGTCTGATTAGCCGAGAGACCTGACAGACACGCCGGTCCCCGACCAATCATAGCTTGCCGTCTTTCATGACCTGTGTGATGTCGAGAGAGGATATGAATGAGTGGTAGAGACCGCGTCAATTGTCCCCAAACACTATAACAACAATCAACACTGTAAACTAGCTTAGTAGTAGCAGCAGTATTTACTACTACGACTGTACGCTCTCAATCCTTCACACTTCGTACTGTCCACACTGCTGACAGCTGATTCCTGTTTTTATGTGTTTTGGTAAGATGGGGGGGCGTGACACGCCTCGTAGTTTTGGGGGTAGGTGTCATTCTGTCCTCTAGACCCCAAATGTATACATGTTGTAATGAACGCTATAAAATGGGACCAGGATCAATAGATAGTAAAGCACACGTGCAGTCACTTTATTACACAAACTCTTTAAGGCGCCAGATATCATTGAACACCTTTAGGAGACTAAAAGAGTGAAAGTCTGGTCCTAAGAAGATTAAGCCGACATCCAGACTGTTTCACAAAGATACAGCATCTGTATCACTGGAGCGACCAACCGCTGTCGGACTGAAGATTTCGCCTTGGCCTGTTGCTCTTTCGTACGTGCAGCTGTTTTATTAAAAAGGGGGCACTGGTGACCATGAAGACGAACCGAACCTTTAAAGTGCAGCTGTTTTATTCCCCTTCTCGTTGTGAGTGTTGAGTTTAATGAGAAACTCAAGAAAATATGAGTTTTACAATAATAAGATAATACTTAGATAGTTCCACTGAGACCTTTTGTAAATGAACATGCTGTACAAAAGTCTGCTTTCCCAGGATTGGCATGTGCATGGTACTGTAAGGTAGGTATAAGTTACATTTTTCGGAACCAGAAGTGCTTAAGTTGGATTTGTAAGCTTTCACAATGAATCACTGTTAAAATCTTCAAAGCTCAATTGTGTAATTGAATTGTGTATTAAAAAGCAAAAGAAGCCAACAGATGGACTTTGAACTAATCCATTATGTAATCTTATTTATCCCGAGGGATTCGCTACACTGATACTAGCTTCTTCCAGTGTAGTGGATTAGTTACCATGTGTCGGGAAACTATTGTCATCCTGCTCTGTTGTACTTTCCCGCGCTGATGCTGCAGGGACAGGGGTCAGGTTCAGCCGTGGGGTCAGGGGTCAGGTTCAGCCATGGGGTCAGGTTCAGCCGTGGGGTCAGGTTCAGCCGTGGGGTCAGGGGTCAGCCGTGGGGTCAGGGGTCAGGTTCAGCCGTGGGGTCGGGGGTCAGCTTCAGCCGTGGGGTCGGGGTCAGGTTCAGCCGTGGGGTCAGGGGTCAGCCGTGGGGACCGGGGTCAGGTTCAGCCGTGGGGTCAGGTTCAGCCGTGGGGTCAGCTTCAGCCGCGGGGTCAGGTTCAGCCGTGGGGTCAGGGGTCAGCCGTGGGGACAGGGGTCAGGTTCAGCCGTGGGGTCAGGTTCAGCCGTGGGGTCAGGTTCAGCCGTGGGGTCGGGGGTCAGGTTCAGCCGTGGGGTCAGGGGTCAGCCGTGGGGACAGGGGTCAGGTTCAGCCGTGGGGTCAGGGGTCAGCCGTGGGGTCAGGTCAGGTTCAGCCATGGGGTCAGGGGTCAGCCGTGGGGTCGGGGGTCAGGTTCAGCCGTGGGGTCAGGTTCAGCCGTGGGGTCAGGGGTCAGGTTCAGCCGTGGGGTCAGGGTCAGCCGTGGGGTCAGGGTCAGCCGTGGGGTCAGGGGTCAGGTTCAGCCGTGGGGTCAGGTTCAGCCATGGGGTCAGGTTCAGCCGTGGGGTCAGGGTCAGCCGTGGGGTCGGGGGTCAGGTTCAGCCGTGGGGTCAGGGGTCAGGTTCAGCCGTGGGGTCAGGGTCAGCCGTGGGGTCAGGTTCAGCCGTGGGGACAGGGGTCAGCTTCAGCCGTGGGGTCAGGTTCAGCTGTGGGGTCAGGGGTCAGGTTGTACAGAGTGAAATCTCTTCACAACTATTGGATGCATTTCCGTGACATTTGTTTACCGACGTTCGTGGTCCACAGAGAATAAATGAAACCTAATGACTGACTGCTTTACAGCTTCTGTGTTCAGCGGGATAGAAATTAGACTCTTTGAAGTGCTGAAGTGGTTTGAACTGCAGGGAATCTCTACATCATTTTAATCAACATCTGAGTCTCAAATGTTTTTCAGCGAGGCAGAAAATGAGTCGTGAGTGTTTCCCCGAGATCCTAAAGTCGTTAATACGCACCAGAGCTCGTGCCAGAAGTGGAACGAGGAAGAAGGAACTGAACCCCGTTTTGGCCCGCGGACTGATTTACTGGCCACATCCTGACACACGGGATAGTCCCTGTGGGACCAATAACAGCTCACAGCTGACACACATCTGTCCATCTCTGCCTTGCAACACATGTACTGTATTTCCGTGTGCTCGCTAACCTGATTTAAATGCATATGTTCTGTGTCCACAGACTAAAGCTCAGATCTGTCATCCGTTCCGCATCACGGTGACTCATCCTTCAGGCTCTTCGGACTTTTTGTTTGTTTGCTGCGACAGTGACAAAGTTACTGTCCTGCTGTGCTCGAGATGAGCAGATTCATACAAAATTGGATAAAATTGGACAAAATATTGCTAAACAAGTCCACAGCCAGTGGCTCTGGTGGCGGTACTTTGAGCTAAATGCTAACATACTGATGTTCAGCAGGTATAATGTTTACCATCTTCACCATCTTAGTTTAGCATGTTAGCAACATTTGCTAATTAGCAGTAAACAAAGTACAGCTGAGGCCGATATTTGGTCACAAACCAAAGAATTAGACAAATTCTAATCTGGACCTGATGATGGCGCTAGAGGAAAAGCTAATCACCAGTTATTAAAGCTCATCCTGAGGGGAACATTAATGTCTGAACCAAATTTTACAGCAATTTATTCAATAAAAACATTTCAGTGGTCAAACTTGCACAAGTAACACAAGATGAAAACTTACTTGATGATCAGTCTGAACGAACCTTTGGAGCAGAGCTGTTATGTAACTGCAGCATCTTTCAAATTCTTTTTCATGGCAGAAGCTTTTGTTGCAAACATAATGAGACAGAAGTGACGCTGTCTGTTTCAGCCAACTCATTCTGCCTCGTACACATCCTGTCTTTCACCACAGTCACTATAAACGTTGATGCCATTCCTTAAACCTCTTTAAACCTTTTTAAAGAGTCCCATTCCCGAGAGTCTGTTTCTAAAACAGAAATCGTTGATATACAGTGTGACCTTTGTTTGGAGACTCGGCTAATTTCCATTTTTATCTCTGAGACTTTCATTTGGTGCTCATTGATTTTTTTTAATTTGTCTCATTTAGTATTCATTGTGGTTTAACTTGCTCACGCAGACACCCTATCAATATGCCGACCTAATTACAACACCCAATATAACCACCCAGGCACAAATATAATTATGAAATATGTGTATCTTAAAGGAGGAAGACGGAGGAACAGGAGTGAACTAAAGTCCAGCTTCTCTCTCGACCACAAAGAAACAATAAGAGTTCAAGTGTTCCTCCATCGCACTAAATTTCCTCTGTGGCTTCATTTCATTTCTGCTTAAATTAAATTCTCTGCGCACAAAGTAATAGAGAGCTGATTACTGATAAGAAACATGATGGTCCATGAGGGGGATGTGATGAGGAGTAATGTACTGATATACTGCTACATTTTGGCTCCAAATAACAGGAGGTCAAAAGACAGACGACTTTCTCAACAATGAAGTTGGGATAAATAAACAAAACTGCTGCAGCTCAGACCACGAGGCGTTTCGAAATCAGAAAGCATTCAATACAATTTATGAGGCTGAAGACCAACAAACTGCTGTGGAAACTCAAAGAAACAAAGACGTCTTTTAAGGATTCCCAAAAGGAAGAAGAGTATTTCTCCTGCACCGGGTTTTCTGCACAGCGCTTCAATACTAGTATGAAAATTGCAATAGCACAATGGCCAAAATCACACCAAATGCTTCTGTTTTAATGGAAACAGGGCATTTCATGTCCAGCTGTGAAGCATCTGTATGTGACAACACTCAAAACGAAGGTGCAGCTGTACAAAAAGCCCCATAACACATCTCTGATCGGTCGCATTAAAACCAGCATCTGATCCTGAACGTGACGAACATTTCAGCAAAAGCTATAACACTTGAAACTGCTTTACTAGTAAAAAATAAATACAAATTTGCATTGAGGTCAAGCTGAACGAGCAGCTCTTGTCAGAACTGAACTTAATTATAAGTTTGTTTTTTTGTAGTTTAGTTTAAAATTTCAAGGCGCTCATATCTTCAAGGTAAGACAACTTTATATTTTTTATAGTGCATGAGTATTTTACAGTGTACTGTAGAGCGCTGTCTCAGCAGAGGAAACTGCATTTCTCTCATGAGTCTCAGTGTTTGTCTCAGTGTGTCCAAATCTGTTCTTTGACCCCGGTGTACCAGGGGCTCAGGAAAAACGGTCTCTGTCTTTGATCCATGCCTTCGTCGGGTTCCCTTCCTGTGGACCTGCTCAGGTGCGTTTTGTGACGTGAGTCTGAGCCGAGTGGATAACTGTCATATGAAGGCCGTGTCAGGACGCTGGCAGTGACGCGCTGCAGCATTACCAAGGACTTACGTGGTGTCAGCTCGGTATTAACAGTTCCTGCTGCAAGACTGTTGACTCATCTCCTCACTGCGACTGAGTGTGTTTGCACATTTGTGTCTGCGTGCGTGAGGAAATAAGTTTGTTCTTCTGGGTATTTCCTCTGCCTACATTAGGTTTACATCTGCACTCAGGAGTTTATCAGGAGTGTGTTACTGAAGCCTCACACACACACACACACACACACGTGCATCAGCGAAGACAAACAGTGTAGAAATACCCACATTTTTTCAAAATACTAATTAACTAAATCTCTTAAAAGACAACACTGTCAAATATTTAATTTCATCTCATTTCATGTTCTGTTTCTTTTCGTGCGACTGGGCTCCAAGCTCTAACAGTGATGACGACTACAGTATTGGGGCGACGTTGTTTCCCTTCATTATGTCACACAGTACAACTGCTGACAGTTTGCGCGTGAGGAAGGGCACACCAGGATTTCATCTTTTTAAAATGGGAAATCAACCCATTCCAATGACAGCAGCGCGATCAGAGGGTTCAGCTTTGACAGCCGAATGTTCCCTCTTCATTGACTTTATCGGACAAAATGCCAAAGTAAACGGAACAGTAGAGAGAGAAACAGTGACCGAGCTGTCTCACGTGAGCGAGCGAATATCATTTAATCGAAGAACTGTCGTCCTGATGAATTTGGGGTTTTGGTTTTGAGGATTCAGGCCCCGTGTGTACTCGCTGCAGCTGAGCACTGCATCATTTCTGTTCTCACCTTTACTAAAAGTCAATAGTAGACGCAAACATTCATCAAAGGACCCTTGTCGGAATCGAACCGAGGCCCGGTGGCTGCGTTTTTAACTATCAAGCATAAACGTTATTTATATGCATTTCAGCCAGGACTCCAGGAAACCTGCAGAGCTAAATGATCTTGTAAACAAGGTTTAGTGCGGGACACAGTGTCACTGTTGGTATTTTGCACCGTTTTTTCGAGTGACTCGTGACTTGGCACTTGAGAATTACACCACCACTCAAATATCGAAGTATCTTTGGGTGTATTTGTAATGTGAGGCAGCTTATTGATACTGCTAAATTATGTTAAGTAATGTTTTCGTCCGTCTCTCTCTGCCTCACACACACACACACACACTTCATCAAGTTGTCTTGAGCTGATGTGTTCAGATGATGTAAAGCTTGGATGGGTTTCTATCAAGCGTTCATTCTCCAGCATTTATGAGAACTCATTAAACGAACCTTAAAAGGTGTTTAAAAGAGGCAGATACACTGCAACCATTCAGCAGCAGAGGAAACTTCATGAAAAAAAGCGCAAATAGAATAAAAATGTTAGGTAAATATTCCCAAACTGTTTTTCTGCCGCTGTGCTCAAACCTCAATCAGATCGCGGCGGACGACGCTGACTGGCCAAATACAGAGCAACACACACATAATGTACACACTGCCCAGGTATAAACGAGTGTGTCGCGTGTCTGTGTGGGTTCAGACCAACGTGTTCCTGTCACTGAGGTAAGTGTGCCGTCAGCATTCAGCTGACTGACAGCTTTAATTGGCTGAGACTTCAGGCAGCACTGAAGGAAATAACGGGAACGCACACTTTGCACATATATGCATATCAAAAAAAAAAAAGAATGCGTCGGCTGATGAAAATGCAGCCGAGAAGCCGAAGATGAGAAATGGAGTTACACTGAGGAACTCAACTCATGTCAAGGTCAAGGTAAGACTGACTGAGTCTTAAATCATCATGTTGGAACTTCTTTAACCTCCACTGATCGATATGTTTGATAGAATCAGTATCAGAAATACTTCATTGATCCCCGAGGGGAAACTCTTTCATTACAGCTGCTCACTGTCACGTCAGCGCACACAGGAAGAGAAGCACTAGCAAAAAATATAACACAGGTCAGATAAATGAAGTACCAGGTGGGTATAAGTATAAATTAAAATAAGTGTGAAGTGCAGAGTGGGTTTACCGGTTGATGATAAGTATGTTCGGTATAATAATACAATGTAATAATACAAGTAGTAAATAACAGTGCATGAACTGTCAGGTTAAGTGCAGCTTATTAAGATTATAATGAGACGGAGGATGTTGCACAGCAGTATTAAACACAGAATATTGCACAATTAAGTCAAGTATTGCAGAGATGTTAATTATCAATGTCCAGTTTAACGACTTAGAGATGTCCCAATCACGTTGTTGAGTCCGATCTGATGATTAAACAACAATGACAAGCTGCTGAATCCGACGCGCCTTGTTTTTCACGAGCTACTTGATCCAAACACTGAAGGTCCAGATTCAAAACTATTATGCCGATCAGCTGAAATTATTGATACGATATAAACGACAGTGTAACTGAGAGAATGTGACTTGATCCACTGGAGAGCAGACGTCTCACTCTGCTGCTGTTGGTGGAACTACAGAAACACTCGGTCAACTCGTGATTGTACGGCGGTGTTGCAGAGCGGAGCTTCTTCTGTCAAACGCAGTAAAGAAGCACAGTAGGGTAAAGAGAGTGAATATAATTTGACACAAACCCTCCAATGGGTGATAAATGTTGCTCTGTGTCAGCTGGCCGTGTCAGTAGCTAACTGTTTGCTAACATGTCAGCCGAAACACAAGTAGCGTATTAAATTAGCTTCCATATGAATAATTATTGACTACAACCGTAAACAGTCACAAAACAAAATATTCTCTTCTACTTCACTATTCAGGGCGGCTGTGACTTGGTGGTAGAGCGGGTCGTCCACTAATCTGAAGGTCGGCGGTTCGATCCCGGCTTCCCCCAGCCCGCATGTCGAAGTCTCCTCGGGCAAGTCACTGAACCCCAAACTGCTCCCGACGGCTGTGTGTGTGTGTGTGTGTGTGTGTGTGTGAATGACATGTGGTGTGAAGCGCTGTGATGGTCAGAAAGGCGCTTTATACAAGTACAGTCCATTTACCATCTCTTTGAGAAATCACTAGAGAAGATTACATAATGGATTAGTTAAAATTACATCTGTTAGCTCCTTTTGTTTTTAAATACACAACTGAGCTTTGAAGATTTCAACAGTGATTCAATGTGAAAGGTTACAAATCCAACTTAAGCCTTTCGAACTTTTTAGCCACGCTAGCGGTTAGTTCACCACTTTGGTCCAGACTGAAATCTCTTCCAACCACTGGATGGATTGCTATGCGATTTTACCCAGACATACACGCTCCCCTCGGGATGAATCCTAATGACTTTGGTGATCGTCTGACTTCTCCTCTGGTGTCACCATGAGGTTGACATTTTGGGTTTTCAGTCAAATGTCTCGACAATTACTGGATGGATTGCTATGAAATGTTGTACCTGCAAAACTAATGACATCCCATCAGCCTCGGCTGTACTTTGTGTTTCAGAATCAGAATCAGAAATACTTTATTGATCCCGAGGGGAAACTCTTTTGTTACAGCAGCTCACTGTCACGTCAGTGCACACAGGAAGAGAAGTTATATATATAAATCCTTATCCTTTATTTACACGTTATTTTCCACTCATTCACCCCTTCACACGCAGGGTGCTGATGGGAGAAATTTAGGGTTCAGTGTCCAAGGACACTTCGACATGCGGACAGGAGGAAGTGGGGATCGAACCGCCAACCCACGGACGACCCACTTTACCTCCTGAGCCACAGCCGCCCTGCCCGGTACACACACACACAAATCATCTTTTTCCATCCCCGTATGTCTCCGAGGAAGTCACAATATAAAAGCCTCGTCATACAGCATTGATTGGTGATGCATTTTATGCTGCAAAAATAATTTAGATTCAGATTGTGTCATAAAACCAGAAACATTTACGCTGCAAAAGCAATTTCCCACTGCAGGTTGTCGGTGTGGTGTTGAGGAAATGAACAGCTCCTAATGGAAAAAGTCTCCCGCCCGGTGTATTACCGACTTCAATGTATCTTTATGAAGTGAGGCACGCTGCTGGTTAACAACAGCACGCACAGACACAATATGGTGTCACGGTGTGGGGACTGCAGTGACTGTTGGTCCGTGTAATCTGTGTAGAGAAATGATTCATCACCAAACAGAGCTAAACCTTTCAGATGGTGGAAGGAGTGAAGAAGAAAGAATTCCCAGTTCTTTGAAAAATACTTTTGGTCCCACTGCAAAAGTGTTGTGCCTCAGTTACATAACGTTACCAGTTTATTAGGTGCACCTAATTAATGCAGTCTAACACAACAGTCCTGCAATAAATCCTCCTTCCTGGAGGTCATAATGTTCAGTTTTAGACTGAACTGTATTAGAGACGTGTTGATTCAACTGTATGATCGTTCTGGAGGATGTGTTTGTGCTTACATTTTATTGCGTTATACAGAGAGGGGTTTCTGTCATTTAGTCTGTCCTGATATTGATGTATGAATATAAACATTGCCAGTAAATGGTGATGAATGCCACGTGATTGGTTGCAACATGCATATTTAGGTTCTAAAGTTTTGTTTGTGTACTTGTCGTTTTGAGGACTTCATATTTGTATTTAACAACATCCTGGGAACACATTTCAATGCAACACAATACTCCCAACTGTTTATGGTAAATATCCTAAAGTATCACGATTAATTTGTCTGATTTTACGTTGACAGTTAGAAATACAACACAGAGCAGCTTTAATTTGTCAGTTAAAGCCTCCTCAACAGCTTTTAGACACAAAAGCTGAGCTACTGTAATATTCTGCGCCTAATAATGAAAACACATCACTGATATACATACTGTATATCTGGTGAAAACCCCCCCCTCATATCTGCACAATGTCAGCTTCTCAGGAACCAAGAAAAACACAGCTTTCAGTTTGCATTCTTCACTTTATCCGTTGAGGCTTTGAAAGAACGTTATGAGCCAGAGGGCTGAAGGATTCCTTCAACGATGAAAGCATGTAATCCTTCAGATGAAGTCAAAACATGAAAATCAACAAAATTAGAGTCATGAGTATTTCACTCCGAGGCATGAACTATTTAAAAAAGGTCCTACCTGCCATCTGCTTGTCCTTTTTGTCTTGTCTTACCTGACTATCCTCTCTCTCTCTCTCTCTCATGTAAACACACCTCTCTCATCCAGCTCGCAAAACTACAGCATATTTAAGAAACACTAAACTAAAAGTGCATCTACTGTGTGTTTCATTGTGTGCACATATAGTGTGTGTGTGTCTATTTGTGGAGCATTTTGTTGTTTGTTTGTGTGTGAAGGATAACAGACAAACAGCTGCTGTCTCTTCTTCATCGCTCTTGTCCCCTTTATCTCCTCTCCCTCCTGCTGACGCCAGATATTTATCTCTGCTGTCCATCTACTGCTAAATTATTTCCATCGCCTTTCACTCCTGCTTATCTCTGTTTCCTTCTTCACTTAATGTTACAAAGGCAGGTCAGCGTGCGTGCTGGCTATTCTCAATGCTTATCTTTTACAATCTCTTGGATGAGACATTCTTCCCATCCATACATAATATTGCCAGACTACAGAATCATTTTTATTTAAAGTTGCAATCCTTAAGATTTTCTTTAAATAAAACCCGTTACTTAAGGTTTCAGCATATCAGATGACTGAATGGTCAATGAGTCCTCCTCCTGCCAGAAAGTTTGAATCTAAGTTTTCAATGTTAGCCGAATAAGCTCACAAGCTACAGCTGGTAAAATATGCCAGTGTCAGCTGTCGTTTCAGCCGACAAAAGTTAAGGTCACCGACCAGAAATGAGAATCTGCTTTTATCTACGTTTGTCTGAAATCAGACCCTCTGTTTTAAAAATTACAAAGAATTTGAAAAGGTCCGGTGTGCAGGATTTAGTGGCGTCCAGCGGTGAAATTGCAGTTTGCAACCATTTGAACACCGCTCGCCTCGCCCTCCCCTTCCAAGCGTGAAGGAGAAACTACGGTGGCCGCGAAACTCGCGAACGGCCCTCTCTAGAGCCAGTGTTTGGTTTGTCCATTCTGGGCTCCTGTAGAAACATGGCGGTGCAACATGGCGGCCTCCGTGGAAGGGGACCCGCTCCCTCTGGTGATATAAACGGCTGATTCTAAGGTAACGAAAACACAATGATTCTTATTTTCAGGTGATTAAACACTAATGAAAACATACTAATGAATATTATATTCCATATCTGCCAACAACTCCTCCTAAATGTTAAATATCGGACCTTTAAGTAGTAAATCTGCCACTTATCATTAGCCAAGTTTAGCATGTAATGCAAATTTAAGCCAAATTTCCAGAAAATCTGCAAAGGAAAAAAATGAATGAATACTTGTTTCCATCCACTACTGTTGTTGTTGTGTGAACACCAGCTCATTGGCTGATGGAGATAAACAGCTGGTGGAGCTAATTCTCCAGTTGCTGCCATTAAAGCATCGCAGAAGAAGAGGACGCAGCGAGATGACGTCATTAAAAGCTCAGGCGATGGGAAACCATGAGGGAAACATCAGAAATACTTCATTGATCCCCGAGGGGAAACTCTTTCGTTACAGCAGCTCACTGTCACGTCAGTGCACACAGGAAGAGAAGCACTGAGCAAATCTAAATATAATACAGGTCAGATAAATTAAGTACAAGTGGATATAAAGTATACAATTAAAATAAGTGTAAAGTACAAAGTGGATTTACCGATTGATGATAAGTATGTACGGTATAATAATACAATGTAATAATATAAGTAATAAGTAATAGTGCAGTAATGAGTTCTGTCAAGTTAAGTGTAGCTTATTAAGATGATTATGAGATGGAGGATATTGCACAGCAGTAACAGAAAAGAGTATATTGCAATACCGGAGTATTAACACAGAATATTGCACAATTATTTCAAGTATTGCAGAGATGTTAATGATCAATGTCCAGTTTAGTGACTTCGGGTCATACAGACTGACCCTTAGAGGGAGGAGTTGAAGAGTCTGATGGCCACAGGCAGGAATGACTTCCTGTGGTGCTCTGTGGTGCATTGTGGGGGGATGAGTCTTCCGCTGAAGCCGCTCCTTTGCTTGACCAGCACGTCATGGAGCGGGTGGGAGACGCTGTCCAAGATGGCGTGTAGTTTACCCAGCATCCTCCTCTCTGACACCACCGCCAGAGAGTCCAGCTCCGCCCCCACAATGTCACTGGCCTTACGGATCAGTTTGTTGAGTCTGTTGGCGTCCGCTACCCTCAGCCTGCTGCCCCAGCATGCAACAGCAGACAGGACAGCACCGGCCACCACGGACTCATGAAACATCCTCAGCATCGTCCGGCAGATGTTGAAGCACCTCAGCCTCCTCAGGAAACAGAGGCGGCTCTGGCCCTTCCTGTAAACAGCCTGAGTGTTCTTAGCCCAGTCCAGTTTATTGTCCATGTGTACTCCCAGGTACTTGTAGTCCTCTACAATGTCCACACTGACCCCCTGGATGGAAACCAGGGTCACTGGTGTCTTGGCCCTCCGTAGATCCACAACCAGCCCCTTAGACTTTGTCGCATTGAGCTGCAGATGGTTCTGCTCACACCATGAAACAAAGTTCCCCACCACAGCCCTGTACTCCGTCTCATCACCATCGCTGATACGTCTTACCACAGCAGAGTCATCAGAAAACTTCTGAAGGTGGCAGGACTCTGTGTGGTGGCTGAAGTCCGTGGTGTAGATGGTGAAGAGGAAGGGAGAGAGGACAGTCCCCTGAGGGGCCCGAGTGTTGCTGACCACGCTGTCCGACACACAGTGTTGCAGACGCACATGCTGTGGTCTGCCAGTCAGGTAGTCCACAATCCAGGATGATGGAAACATGACGTTTCTGTTAATTTCAGGTGTTAATGTGAGGAAGGTTACAGCCTCCTCATTGCTCCA
The DNA here is from genome assembly GCA_027580175.1 of Siniperca scherzeri. Taxonomy (NCBI): domain Eukaryota; kingdom Metazoa; phylum Chordata; class Actinopteri; order Centrarchiformes; family Sinipercidae; genus Siniperca; species Siniperca scherzeri. Next base: position 28,065,606 of record CM050858.1, read on the forward strand.
CACACACATCTGATGTTTTCAGCTCTTCATGTACATCATTTATTCACTAAGTCTGTTTCTGTTGCAATTTCTTCTTCTTCTATTTCAACCTTTTTCCAAATTTCACGCATTTCCACTTTGATCTGTTTGTTTTTGCAAAAATTCAAAGTGCACGTAAAACAGGTGGATGGGAACACACCAAACTCCATATGTGCCGTGTGAGAATGGAAAGCATTGGAACAGTCACTAAGGGCGGGGCTTATCGAACAGTCAATTCATGATCGCAAAGACACATTGAACATGCAAAACAGAGACAGGCAGAAAACAAATAAGAAAATGGAAAGAGACGGAGTTAGAGAGAGGCTGACAGACAGCCAGCTAGAACGAGAACAAGATTCAGTAAATGATGGAGAGTGTGAGAGACAATGGAGACTCAGCGAGTGAGCGAGGGAGACGATAATTACCCTCCTGACTGAGAGGGAGCATCAGGCAGAGACAGAGAGAGGATGAGTCAAAGAGAGTCAGACCATTTGGTTCATTCAGTCTGAGTCACACTGGACACTTAATGCCCCTCATGTAGATTTAAACTGAAAAATCTTAATTCTTCAGCAGAATATGAAACAGTTTCGGGATTAATGTCAAGATTTGTATTCATAAAGACAAAAAAATATAATATAATGTTACCGTAATGTTCAAATTATCATGGTAACTAAAGAAACTGCTGTGATTTCTCAGTATACGGTAAATTGGGCTTCGTATCAAATGAAAAACTTATTCAGCTCCAGGTCCTTCCTATAAAACACAGTCAACTAATCACTAGTCGTCATGTAACCAGCAGTTGCGTATCGTCAAGCAGGTAACACAAGAACACAGGGGATTGGACCCAAACGCAGACACATTGGCAGAGCAGGAGCAGTTCAATGATTTATTGGGAAAACAAAAAGCTTACAGACTTACTGAGGCAGGCAGAGATCAAATTCAAAAGGCGGTCCAAACAGGTAAACATAAATCCATAAGGGAGCAGGCAGAAAATCCAAGGGACACAGTAAATATTGGCGAAGAGCTGGAACACTTGACACACAACTGACGAAGACGAACTGACACTAAACAAAGTAAAATACCTGGACTAAATACACTGAGGTAGGGGAGACAACGAGACACAGGTGCAATTAATCAAGGCGGGGGCCAACAATCTAAACTGGAGGGAAAGCAAACAAAGACAGGAAGTAAAACCACACAAGGAGAGAGAACACTACAAAATGAAACAGCAAACAGGACAAAAGTCCAAACTATGACATGAACTGATATGGATTACTGGCATGTTAGATTTTTACCCACATGAGTACCCCGACAAAATGAATACAATGTGATACAAAATAAAGAATGTAGTTTATTTCAAACATGAACAGTGTGTGAACAGTATGACAAACTATAATAACTAGAATCCTATTTCTAAATGTCTACTTTGTCATTATTTCCAATGTTATTTTCTTTAACAACACAGAAATGCATAAGTAAAGTAAAAGTTAAAAAAAAGCAAAAAGAAATGGCAAATTGAACAGTAATTCTGTTACGTCAGAGAACACACATAACACCCATTAAGTGTGAGTGAGTCAGAGAGGGAAAGAAAATGAGCCAGACAAAGCGAGAGAGAGAGAGAGAGAGAGGAAATGTTTTATTATCTTCTTCATTATGATTTTCCTTGATCTGTTTGTGCTTCATTGAAGAGCTTCTGTCTGATGACGGCCTTTTATTTCAGCAGTTGTTCTGGAGCGTAAAACTGCTTTACCTTCACCTGAGGGGAAATGAAAGGAAAATGTCAGCAGAGCCAAGAAATTACATGATTTAAACATCAGACAGTTTGTAGCTGAAACAACAGCAGTTGTCACTGGCTAATGTGGTCAAATACAAAGCAGACGCAGCACACTGGCAGTGATTCTCCAGTCACCATTAGATGGAGCAGTAACGCCTTCATTGCAGTCAGTTACACAAAGAAATAAAGGCCAGTTGCTAATAACGCTGTGGTAGGGGTCACATGGTAAATTCAGAATAACTTTTCCACAGCACTAATTCTATCAGAGCAACAACAGAGTCACGTCATACTCAGCACTCTGCTGCTCTTTTTAACATTTACATTCAGAGATATATAATGCTCTGACACAGGACACCCAGGAACTCTGGAAAGTTTTGATACATGGCGGCAATCATTATTTTTCGATGCAAAGATCACCAGGTAAACAGTAGAAATACAGAATTCACATTACAAATTAATCTACCAGGAATGTGCGCTTGCATGTATTTGATTTGGCCACCGCAGCGCCTTGTTAGCTCCAAAGTTAGCCCCGGTAACTGCACGTGGCCCTCCTGAGGTCCCGTCCGCACAGTGAAGCTGCAGGGTTCACACACTCTCCAACTCTGAACAAAACCAGCTGATTCTTAAGCAACAGTGGCTAACGTTAGCAAGCCAGCTACGAACACAGAGCATATACTGCAGGCAGAGGTCGAGGCTAGCTGAAAGTTAATATCTGCACTACTTGTTACTGAAAAAGTGATCAAAATACTGCAAAGCAGTGGCCCGTGGGCCAAATCCGGCCCTCCAACAAAAATATTTGGCCCCCTGACAAAAGTTTTCCCTTTCATAGTTTACATAAAAGCTTTTTCATGATTTTTTTTCATAAATCACAAAACTGGAGATAACAATGTTAATATGAGGCTCATTTAAATCCCAATAAATATTTCGTCATATATCTAATACTGCGCCAACATGAAGAGACGCATGCAAACAACATAAACTGGGTCTCGTTCTGCGCCAGGCTATTTGAGCAGTGCATGGCGCTGAATTAATTACGCAGATTAATAATGAAATCCACTTCATTTAAATGAAATGGATTATTTTGTTGCTGTCTCACACGTCCTTTGTTAAAGCACTGTGTAATTATGTTCAGAAAACTGCCATACAAATAAAGTTATTCGTTAATACGTCCTGGTAGTCACATGTAGCGACAATAAACCTACGTGCGACTGCCAGGACGAAGATACCCTCTTGATCTGGCTAACGCAGAGTGCTGAAGCCTCATCTTGGCTTCTTTGGAAAGCATAAACCACCCCATTGTGTGGCTCATTCCAAGTGTCTTGAGTACGGCCAGAATGGTCCCATAGCGTCCCCTTGTGGCAGATGGCGAACAAAAACACCCACTACAGCTGCGGCGCGTACCAACTGTAGAAGAGTTTCTGCACTCAAAAACTTACTTTGACAAGACACGCGAAATGTGAGATTAGTGTTTTCAAACAGCATGTTTCAGTTTTACAGGGGAAAAAGCTTCAAGGAGGGGGACTAAGTGATTGCTGTACACCACCAGGGTAACTCCCCCATCTCTGATAAAGAGCAGCACACAGCACTTCCCAAAGCTTTTCAATTGGAAGCGTCTGGGACTGTACCCCATGCCCCAAACAGGGCTAATATGACATGTGAGTATTGTATTAAAGTTGGGGGCATCAGAAACAAGCTGTAAACAAAACACTGACAAAATGTCAACTTTTACGTTGATATGGTGAACTTGTTATCAAACAGCTGCTTGTTTCCACCTCCAGCAGCTACAGAGTCACGTGACGCTTCATCAGGAGGCGTGTCAGAGTCACATGACGCTTCATCAGGAGGCGTGTCTGCGTCTCCTGATGGACGTCAGTCCGGTCTTCTCTCTGTCGGCTCTGTGTTCGGTCTCCAGCAGCTGCTGAGGGAAACATCTGGCTCTTTAGCTGCTAGATGCTCCGCTACGTTCAGCAGCTGCTCTCTGACTGACTGTCTGCTGTTTGCTGCTCAGCGGCTCGAGTTCAGCGGCTTTTTCTGAAAACGACGCCATGAGAACGCTGAGAGGGAACCAGAACAGTAAAGCTGCAGGAAACCGAAACAATGAGCTGAAAGACGCAATAAGCCTCTGTTGAGCTGAGGGAACTGCAGAGTCAGTGATCATTCTCTGCGGGTTCATCACTGCGAGGCCTTTCACATTACACAGAGTCATCTGATCCATTGTTAATATGAAATCTGAACCTATCCTTTCATAAAAGGAAGACTCATTAGAGGATTTGGTAGAAGAGACGGAGAGAACAGTTGCCTCAGGTACTGGAAAGAGGAGGAGAGTGAGCGATATCAGGAGTAGCACATATGCATAAAGTATGTTTCCATCCATCTGTTTTAATGCACGTTTGCAGCTTGCGCTTTACTGGAAATTTGAAAAACACCTGAAATATCATAAAAAAGTTTTTACACTTGGCTGAGGTGGAAAATGTTGGTGTATCGTTAAAAACTAAATGCGAAACTTTAAATAAGACACGACGTGTTACATTAACGTAGAGTCTCCACACCTGACTCGATGCGTCACGTTAACAAATGTGTTTTCTCTCATTGCACATATTCTTTATACTTCATACTGTGAACTTTTGCACATTCCTGCACAAACTGTACAGCTCTTTTCCATATTTTATTTATTGTAAATGTTTCTACAGGTTCCTTGTATGTGAAAACTGATTCTGATTAACACATGAAACCAACAGAAACGTCATGTTTCCCACATGGTTTCCCATCGTCTGAGCTTTTAATGACGTCATCTCGCTGTGTCCTCTTCTTCTGCGACGCTTTAATGGCAGCGACCACCAGCTGTTTATCTCCATCAACCATTGAACTCATATTCACACAGCAGCAGTGGAACGCGCAGTAATTAGCATTTTCTTTTGCAGATTTTCTGGAAATTCACAGAGAGAGAGAGAGAGAGAGAGAGAGAGAGGTTGTAAGTCTCCAATTATTATTATTACTATTATCTTACTTATCTGTGTATATTTTCATAGCACATTTCTTTTGTTTCTGAATATGTTTTTATTCCACACTTGCTTTGGTAATGTTAATGTCTGTTTCCCATGCCAATAAAGCCCATTGAATGGAGAGAGAGAGAGAGAGAGAGAGAGAGAGAGAGAGAGAGAGAGAGAGAGAGCAGTTGACTTAAGGAGTGAGGAAAACCAGAGAGAACAGGACTTACAGATTTAGCAAAAGAGAGAAAAGGATGCAATAAATGGGAAAGAGAATGAGAGACACTTAAGATAGAGAGAGAGCCAATACGGTACGAGGGAGAGAGACCCTGGGAAGAGAGAGAGAGGACAGGAGATCAAAGTGAGAGAGCTGCAGAGAGAGAGAGGCTCAATGTGAGAAGCAGCGTGAGGAGAGTGAAAGCAGAAAATCATTCAGCTCCTGATCGTCACTGAAGACGACTCAACAACTTACAGACACTCTGGAAACCTGAAATCCACATGAGACCTCGATCTCCTGTCTGCGGATGGTTCACAGAGGAACTGCACATCTCTTCTGATATTTGTTTGCTTTTAGGAAAGTGGCATAAGAGACGTGAAAATCTTCCAAGAGGGAAAGATGGCTTTTAAAAAACTGAAGATTTATGAAGCTGAAGGAATACTGAACCAGGTCTGCGTTGGTTTGTGGAGGATTTGGAGAGGGACTGACATTTTCCACTGAGGGCTTATGCAAGGAGGAGGAGGAGGAGGAGGAAAAATTAAAGGAATATTTAAGATCTCTGGAGGGCTGACACTGTTTCTGGAGAACACAGAGGGATGTTTTTACTTTGAGTCAGGACTTTCTTATCGCCAAACTGACGTGAGTGTGTGTGTGTTGGAGGAGAAAGTTAGTGAGGTGTCTTTGGTTAACACACACACACACGTCAAACATCATCATGTTCATCATCACTCTCTGTCGGCTGCCGACACACTCTCACAGGTGCAGGGATGAGTCGAGACAAGAGGGCAAGGATTTTCACACACACACACACACACAGTAATTACATCTGTGCAGGTATGTAGTTCAGAATAAACCCACCTGTCCACAGGATACCTCTTAACTCTCACAACTAATGTCAAGAAAATCTGCATCAAACCGATGTAAGGTATGTGTTAATACAGTCCTTTAAGGGTGAAAATGCAAAGATTGGTGTTTTTTCCTTCTATTCTTGGCTGTTTGCATCATGAAAATCAAAGACTAAAGGTCAGGCTTCATCTGTCTGAAAACAAAGACTTGGAGGAGATGAAATTCTGATTTGTAAGATCCAAGGCTTCAGAGGGATCTAATATTTTTACCATGAGTGCAGCTTTGACAAGCCCAGACTTCAAGGATGAGAAACCTGCAAGTGTGTCCTCCATCGCAGCTTCAAATGGATTCTATAATCAGAAGATGAGAAGATTTTTTTTTAAATGACTGAAAGCATGTGAGTCGAGATCATTCCGATCTTTCGAGTAGAGTTGAACTGGAACACTTCTTTTTGTCTGTTTTTCCAGTGAGAGGAGCTGCACACAGTGACGGTGTCAACCAAGCGATTTCATTTTTATCCATTCAGCATTGTCCTTTGAGGTTGAACAGCTGCTCTTTTTGTTGCGCTGAATGCAGCAGTCTGCTATTTTTGTTTCCCCGTGTGGAGAAGATCATCATCTGTTGATGCTCTGACAGACAATTCGAGGCTTGAGAGTTTCCTCTGAGATGATGGAGTAAATAACTGACGCCGCATATTGAATTACAATTCATTACTCAAGTGATAAACGGTGTTAGATCTGTGGTATTCACCTGGGGACGGAAATGGAAAGCGAGTAAACGATGAGTAGACTTCCCTCTTTCTTACTCTGCTCTGACCCATTTTCCAGGCAGCAGTCCTGAGGCGTCTCTGTCTCTGGCTGTGACGGCGTTACCGAGCTGACACCATGAACCTGCGTAGTGGAAACGTGTCACAGTTGATCTCCAACACTGTCAGAGCCATTACCACTCTGGAGTCCAACACCTGGCCTCCACGTGGATTTGAGGAGATCACCCTCCCGATCGGTAACGTGACGAACCCGGGGTGTCACAGGAATGACGCGGTCCGTAACAGCATTGATGCACAGTTAGGGAACTGGTCTCACCGTAACATCGGAGGAGTGCACGGCGAGGAGGCCGGCAGGATTTACGGGTCTCAGTGTCCTCCCCAAGAGATGGCGGTGGAGAAGAACTGGGCGGCGCTGCTGATTTTAGTCGTCATCGCCGTCACGGTCATGGGCAACATCCTGGTGATCCTGGCGGTCTCCCTGGAGAAGAAGCTGCAGAACGCCACTAACTATTTCTTGATGTCACTGGCAGTCGCCGACATGCTCCTGGGCATCTTGGTCATGCCGGTTTCCATGGTGACCATTCTCTACGGTAAGCATTGAGTGACACTGATATTGGGCTTCAAGTTGACATTTGGTGTGTTGCTGACTCGAGTCCAACGGGCACACAGTTTTTTTTTCCCCAAGTGTGTGAATGGTTACTGCAACCTGCCTGTTTAAGGCTTCCGTCCCTCTGCAGAAGGAAGTGGCCCACGTCTAGTTTCACTGACAGCATGACGAAAAGAAGTCCCGTTAAATCTGACACTGTGGGTCACTCTCAGGGCTGGTGTTTGGATCACATGTTTGAACGTGTGCATGACTGTGTGCCGGCGGTCTGGGGCAGATGGAGAGCAGCAGTGATGGAGGTGTTGGGTGTTGTTGTTGTTGACAGTGATGTGTTTATTTGGAGTGCAGCTACGGAGATGAAAGGGGGCCGCAGGACAGCGCGGCTGCGATATCAGCGCAAAGCATTCAAATTCACTTTAACTCGAAAAAATGTCTGTATGTAAAAGGAAATGAAAGAAGCAGTCATGGCAGGAAAAGAGCTCCAGATTCACCCGTTAGGGAGACCCTGCTGTTGGGCTCGCATTGACCACCCAACCCAGCACCTACCACCCTGCTGGGAGTGTGTGTGCACCCTGTCGCCTCCTGCTTCCCTTTACATACAGTGCACGCAGCAGACTACGCATGGCAGCTTCATTAGTTAGACCAACAAGGCCTCCTGCGCTGGAATAACACTGCCCGCGTGTCATTTTGTGATCATTTGATCAAACACTGCTTCGTTTAGGATGCGAGCACAATGCCAACCCAAATAATGATCGATGATTTGGTTCGAGTGTCATCGCGTGGAAACCGGTGGTCATATATGAAAAAGTAAGTAAGTCGACCTCAAGGGAGAATTATTTTGTCAGACTACTTTTCCCGAAGTCAGGACTGAACTTTATCTACAAGACATGACCACAAAATCAGCTAATAATGCAGGACCCCTGTCCCGGCAACCAGGGCCTCAGGGCAACTATGTGCCATGTGGGTAAAACATTTCCTGCACTCTGCCTTTGCAAAGAAATACAAAGTATAATATATATATATATATATATATATATATATATAACAGTACTGAGTACAGCAGAGAGGAAGAAAAACAAACAGAACCAGACAAACAGCATCAGAGACAATCACAGACGTCACGAATTAGATTCAAAGTTAAAAGTTTAACATCCTCTGTAATTCATTCAGTTTATAAGGTGCACAGAAGTGGAAGGAAAGTCGGTCCAAGTTCAGGATTTACCCGAGGGGTAAGTGGAGTTAAACAGGCCTGAGATCTGCTCTTGGGGGGGCGGTGGTTTTAGAGAAGTGACATGCTGAAGCACCGACCAACAGGCTGACGTTGGCTTCCCTAAAACAAGGCCGCCAGCACGGCTTGGCTCTGTGTCTGGACCTGCTGTCAGGCTCCTGCTGCTTCAGGTGGCTGCTGATTTACACTCCTCTCGGTCAGCTGAGGCCGCTCAGGACGCCGAATGTTTCCTCTGTTTATCAGTCTGTCACTGTCCCACCACACACACACACACACACACAGAGATAACCTCTCTCAAACACACACACACACCTTCCACCGTCCTTCACTGTTGCCCATTTCCAGCTGACGCTCACTTTTTTCGCCTCTCTGAGCTTCGCTCTGTGTCGCTGTAAATGTCACGAGCCGCTGCTCGCGTAAGGAGCTTTAAGCCCTAAGTAGCAAATTCATTTGCATGAGAACGAGCGCCGTAAATTAGTCAGAGGGAAGAGTGCTTCCAAAAGAACGACCTCCGGTGATTATTACTCGCCTTCCCCATCTTTAATGAGAAGACAAAAGAAGTCATTAGCCACGCCGACGCCAAACATAAACACACACACTGCAATTATTTTCTCATGTTGTTACATGGCTGCGGTGTTCCACATTCGTTTACTGCCTCCGAGAGCAGGGGGGCATGGCGATAACACCACAGCAGCGGAGTGATCTTATAAAGTGAGATGGCAAATTGATGTCGAAAAGAAGATTAGGTTGTGAATGGCTATTAACGAGGTCACAGAGTAGTTTGTGGTTGATGCCGTGGCTGCGCTTGTGAATATTAGATTATTAATGGGGTCGTTAATGAGGTCAGGGGCGCTCATACGTGAAATAATAGGCGAGGTCGCAGGTGATCATTTCAGTAATGCGATCATACATTAGACTGGCTGAGACGATGCGCGACAATATCATTTGAATAAGATTAACGAGGTCATGTGAGCAGTAAGACAAGTAACTGCAAATTCCATCAATGTAACACTAAAGGACTAGCGCCCCCTAGCAGCAGCAAGTGTAAACTAGCCCCAGCCGGACGAGCTCTGCCGCACTCTCTCTCTGCAAAGGTACGACTGGACTGGACAGGGAAGTTTGATCACCTCATTTTGGATCCAATTCTAGATAAATTAGAGATCATTTTGTCAAATGTTCTTGTCAAGTTAACTAAGACTCCCAGGGTGCATTTCAGCACGAAACATCCAATCACAGAGCTGTGTGCGCGGCTAACGGCGCCGCAGAAGCTAAAGATTACGCTGCGGTTATGATGGTCATTAACTGTGACGCCATGTTTTCCCCTCAACTGCAACGATGAAGAGTTCATTCCCGCTCTGATTCACACAGCAGCTGAGGCTCATGGGTATTGTAGAATGTAGAGCCATCTGCCAAACTGTCGAACAAAACGTGATTTCTCAGAAACAAAGTTGAAATGATGAAAACTGGCGGTCATGACGCAAACCTGTAGGATCGCTGAACACTGAGAATCAAACAATTTTTCCTCGCTGTGAGTTTAAAAATGTTTGTTTTGATGATATCCTCAGTGTTCCTCTACACAGAAACATGGGACTCTCCCGGATCAGGTGACACCTATAGGTGTCGTTCATTTAAGCTGCAGACTGTAAAATCAGTTTTCTTATTTAGCTTCTGCCAGCCATTAGCGGCGCACACAGCTCTGTAATTGGACGTTTTTTCCCGAAATGCACCTTGGGAGTCGCAGTTAACGTCTCACCATGTGTTTTTATGTAGACAGGCTGGTACCTGTGACTTTTTATTTATTAAAAGAACCAGATATCAGAATACACCACTGTTCCACGCATCGACTCTCCAGAAAAGCAAGCATTTTATCAAATTTGCTGGATCTGCACCTTGACTGCTACGTCTGTCTGCTCGGTGAGTGCTGTGTTTTACATTTCGACCTCTAGGCTGTCTTTGGTTACACGTGAGGTGGAGATGTGGTTTTACGGTTACAAATGAGTCAAAGAAATTAGATTCCAGGCTCAGCGGATAGTTGCTGTAAACAATAAACAGATTCACAAGGTTACTCATAAAATAAAGATAACCACAGGAGGTTTTCAATACTTTTCTTCTTGTCATTTCCCATGGAAACGACACGCTCTGGTTTAAAAGTCAGTATGTTTTCAGAATCAGAATCAGAAATACTTTATTGATCCACGAAGGGAAACTCTTTGTTACGGCAGCTCGCCTTTACGTCAGTGCACACAGGAGGAAGAACTAGCAAACAATATGATACACTATAAAAACTATAAAAAACAGGTGAGAAAATAAATGAAGTACCAGGTGGGTGTAAGATAAAATAAGTGTGAAGTACAAAGTGGGTTTACCGAATGTAATAATATAAGTAATAAGCAGTGGTGCATGTACTGTCGAGTTAAGTGTAGCTTATTGAGATTATTAAGATATTGCACAGCAGTAATGGAGGTAAATAATATCAATATCAATAAAAAGGAACAACTAACAGGAAAACTAAATATTGCACAGGAGTATTAACACAGAATATTGCACAATTATCTCAAGTACTGCAGTGATGTTAATGATCAATGTCCAGTTTAGTGACTTCGGGTCAAACAGACTGACACTTAGAGGGAGGAGTTAAAGAGTCTGATGGCCACAGGCAGGAACGACTTCCTGTGGCGCCCTGTGGTGCATTGTGGGGGGATGAGTCTTCCGCTGAAGGTGCCGGTAAGGTTTCATTATTGAGCGGTGAGAGTTTAGATTTTTGAATACTCACATTAAGAGCTACACTATTCCATAGTGTCACAGAAACAACATGAGCCATGAGCAGTGAAGTGTTAAAGGCTGTGAAACTGAAAGAGAGGATACCTGCTGATGGAACCGGAGGCTAAGGGCCCTGTCATCAACGCTGCGACACAGAGGCCTTTGGAAACTCTAGTTACCTGTGATGCGTCATATTTTTCTTGAGCGCCCAAGAAAACCTTTTTTGTATCGCCACGCTAACAACTTCACGGATGGAAACGCTGTCTGTTGGTCGCTTCGCCACTTTGGTCCAGACTGAAATATCTCAACAGCTAGGCGACTGTATCTGATGGATTGTCATGAAATGTTGTCCAGACATTCATGCTCTGGTGATCCTCTGGCTTTTCCTGTAGCGCCATCATCAGGTCAAAGTTTTTACTTTTCCAGTGGAATATCTTAATATCTCATTTACGATTGTGACAACCTTTGGTACAGACATACACGGCTCTCAGATGATGTGTCTAACGTATCTGAATAACTTTAGTGATCCTCTGACTTTCCATCTGTCGTCATCGTCAGGTCAGAATCTAAATGGGTCCGATACTTTGGTTTATACCTGCAGAGACATTTCCCATCAGCCTCAGCTGTACTTTGGCTAATTAGCAGCATTAAACACAATGTTAGCATGCTAACATGCTAAACTAAGATAGTGATCACGGTAAACATTATACCTGCTCCTTGTCTTTGTGAACATGTTGCCATTCTTAGCATTTAGCTCAAAGCACCGCTGTGTCTAAGTAAAGCCGGAGCTGCTAGCTTCACTCTTGTTTTTTGCTAGAGGCTAATTTACAAATATCCAACATTAAAAAGATTTCTCTTGTCAAACAACGACCCCAGACACCGACGTCTGTCATCACTACACATTATGAGCTGTTGTTGTTTTCAGGGTTATTCTCTGGTGAGTCACTGTTATGGAAGTACAGTCATATATCCGATGCGAGGGGGCTTACTGAGTGTGTCAAATACATATCGGCTTACCAGCTAAATGCGGAGAAGCTTTGTCTGACGCGTTTGTCCTGTCTGGCCTCTTTGGCAGGTGGCCCAGCGATGATTTAGAGATCCAGTTCTATTCTACAAATCTATTTGGCTAAAACAAACATTTCAAGTGTCTTGGAGAATTTGGCATTAACCTAGCATTGTGGCTGTGTGGACACTTGTTTCCTGTCTATTACACATGAACATACAGAAGGCAAATACCTTTCCTACTGTGCAGTGTGGGTTTGCTTCTGCTCGTCCCAGCCTTGTTGTTGTCATGCGTTCCCCGGGGACGAGCTGTCAAAATAAACTTGACAGACTGACGCGCTTTCTCACCTTAAACAATCCTCCCGACACTCCTTCCACTGCTTGAAAGAGCTTGAATAACTTTCCCTTCACTTGACTATAATTTGCACCCATGATAGTTGAAGATGTACAGTTAAGGGCATCACCTACCATCTAAAACGTAGAAAATGATCGTCACTGGCTCCTTGTAACAGATGGTTCCTGCTTATTTTGGAGATTTCTTTGGAGAAATTCATTTCCCCCAAAGAGATCGACTGCTTTTTGAACTGTTCAGTTTAAGATGAAGGCAAACTGCAGCACGTTAGACTGTGACCAGGTCAGCGTGCAGCAGATTTAGATGCAAGCAGACTTTAGCGGTTTATCACCTTTGTTATTGGCAGAGCTGCATGGAAGCAGAAATAATCTCACTAAATTTACTGCAGTGTGAAACGTTTAGGAACCAGAGAACTGGCAGAATCCTTCAGAGAGAAACTTACACTGCAGGAGTGACGTGCAGAGGCGAAATCTGGTCTGGGACCTCGGTCGGTACTGATGTTCAGCCAAGATTATCTGGTAATGTGAGGGATTTACAGATCCAGTCTTAAACCTCCCGACCTGCTCCAGACTACTTCCCACATGAAACTGCTCACAGCAGATCTGTGGATGATCTTCAGTATCCGGGTCCTGATTTCTGGAAAGAGACGTTGCTGCTGAGGTTTTCAAATGGTTTTTTTTGACGCTTTGAGCTCCACAAGCCGAGCGCCATGTAGTCCCGTTATATTCAGACGTCTCCACGCCCGATATCTCCAGACCTCTGCAGCTCGCACCGAAACTATCCAGCAGGATAAACAGCTCTACAGGTGAGAGGAGACACGTGGAGTTTAGATTCTGGGGTGAACTGTCCCTTTAAAACTGTAGTCTGAGCCCAGCATTAGCTAATTGGCAAACAGGGAACTGACAAATAGAAAAGGTGGTGATGTAATTCTTTATTTATTGTGTTGGAAGGTCAGCAGGATTGCTAAAATATAATTGTCCAAAAGCCTCATGTGGTTTAAAATCACTGTTTTTTTCCTTCCATTGTGCTCTGCATGTCTATGAAAAACAGTCAAAAACACTGTTGCCAACAGCAACAAATACAGTACAAATGAAGAGAGCTAGATATGCCAAGATGCCACACAACTGGCACAGAGGGACAGAGTGACCTAGCTGGGCCTAGTCGTCAGACACTCGGTCTCTTAAAGAACACGTTCCCAGTTTTTCAGGTCTGTCCTGAAACGTCGGGTGCTCATGTGAACGTTAAACAGTTATTGCTCGCTGTAATCATTCCTCCTGTTCATACTGGACATTAAAAGATCTCTTCCTAACGCATCCAATGTAAGTGATGGGGGACAAAATGTACAGTCCTCGTTCTGTGCACAGATGCCCTCCATACATCTCCATCTTATGATGCTTCAACAGTCTGATTTAGTCAAATCAAGTGAGTTTCTTCCAGAGTTACAGTCTTTTTAGCACACAGTTCCCTCTGAGTGTTGAGCAGCGGTGGGGGGGGGGTTAGCAACACTAACCCCCCAGATACCCCCCAGATTTGTCTAGCTCAGATTAACTTCAGATCAGAGCGAGGACTGTAGACCTTTAATCTAAAATCACCTCAATTACAGCAACAAAGAGCAGCTGCAGCGAATTACAAACGCTCAGTAAAGTGACTTCACAGGAGCTGACCACAGAGCAAGACGGCCAGTGATGATGTGACATTCGTATTTTTCAAATGAGAAACACGACAGAAGTGTAGTCACGTTTTCTGGCCGTACGGATGTCACATGGTTGCCTCTTACTTGAACCTGGATTTTTCAGCAGCGTGGGTGAGGAGTATAGCTAGCCTCCTGTTGATGAGTCTGCGCTGCTGCAGGGAGCAGCTACATGTTTCACCAAAAGGTCTCGCCTCGGCAGTCCTTACAGCTTTGGGGAAGCTCCGGAGACGGTCTGTCTTTCAGCCTGTGGTAGCGGCGTGTCGGCCTGTCTGTCCACCACTTTGGTCCGGACTGAAATGTCTCCACGACCGTGGGATGGGCTGCCATGAAATTCTGTACAGTAATTTGATTTCTCCAGCAGTAATCTAGGTGTGTCGATCAGGTTATTCCTAATCCTTTAAAAAAAAAGGGATTACAACATTCTTAATTATTCTCAGTCTTAATTCTTAAATCCCATTTGCTGTTTACTGTTTCTGCCATCAGATTACTGCCGAAGGTGTGAAATGAACAGGTGGCCACATCTAAACACTACATGTGTAATTGCAGAGTACGTTTTTTACGCTTCAGTCTGACGTCACTTTACATCACACAGCTGATCATCAGTCAGCCTGCGTTGGTGGATGTCTTGAGATGTCGGCTGCAGGAGAATACAAACACCTGACGCGAGTGTATCTGTTTGATGCGCACTTGCCAAACCTCTTCGCACACTCAACCTCCCAAATGGAAGCAGAGTTTGCTTTTAGCATAAAGTAAATTGTGCTCTTTCCACTCAGGACGGGGCTTTTGTAATTCAGCTGCTCAGTAATCTCGGTCCTTTGGTCACTACAGGCAACGGAGAAAAACAGAGGACCTGTGGGAACAGAGTATTCCAGTCTGAGCTCGGTGGAAGCTTGCCGAGTCCCCCGGTTTGCCAGCTCTGATCTCTGTTCCTGTTTCGGTTCCACCTCTCCTCTTTGAAGGCACAGAAATAACTTAATGTCTTATTGATTTTTCGGAATATTGGGTTGAAATACTCATTTTCTCCTTCCTCTCCACGGTATTGATGTGTGCAGCCGGTTGATTCTCTTTCCTCTCTTTTACTTTGAAGACTTTAACCCCACCACATACCCACCACTCCGGCCTTCTTTTCCCTTTCTCCCTTGTTGTTAGCTTTCCTCTCAGAGGGCGTATGACAGAGAGAAAACAAACACTTCTGTTTCAGAGCCCTCGGGTGTTGTCCTCTTTCTGTGGACGGGCAGCTGTGCAGGATGAGATTTACTTAAAAGATTAGGCTCTGTTTCTTCTTTAGATTCCTCTGCGATTCACTCTCAGACCAAATCCACATCTCTTCAGTTTTATGAGCTGGCTTTAAATCCTGTGCTTGTCAAGTTATTCAGAAACAAATAGTCTCATGTGAAGCCCAAAAACAGGAAATCTGTTTTTATTTACTCTCTAGATCTGTTTTTAGGAGCTCATTGTCAGCTGAGATCACCTGTCAGTCAAATGCTGTCACGTCTTTGGGTTTTCCATCGTGGCCTTTGCTGCTCATACTAGGAGTGCAATAATACACGATTCTGGTAGATACGTTGGTTATCAGGGGCAGAGTGGGTCTCCTACGGAAGCCCTGAGAGGCAAGTGAGACAACTAAAGTTCAGTGGGGTAGTGGTCTTCAGCCTCTTGTGGCCGAAATTAGTATTACAACAACAACAAACACCTTTTTTCTCCACCTGTTTCACAGATGAAAACGAACATTTAAGGAACTTAAGCCTTAATTATCCTGGTAAAAACCTTTTTTTTTCACCTGGTCTTAAGTCATAAACACAGCTGCTTCCTCCTGCCTCGTCTCATCATCATCATCATCATCATCAGGGCTCACTCTGCTGTGGCTGCATTAAAAAAACATTAAAACTACACACAAATAAAATGAAACCCTGTGTGCCGAGCGGGGGGGGGGGATTTTGAGTTTGAGATGACATATTATGGGCAGACTGAGGGAAAGTGAGTATGTGACCAACTGCATCACCTGGGTAATTGTCACCCCAGGAAACACACTCAGTTGCCATGGAAATCTGGCCTGCAGTTGTTGAGATATTTGTACTTTACTCTCGGTGTTGATCCAGCTTTATGATCATTCTGGAGGATGCAGTTTCTGTTATTTAGCCCACCCTCGCTGATATAAACGGGGTGGACAAAATGATAGAAACACCTGACAGTATACTGAACGGTACCGCCCGGGATTTTTCCACTGCGCCGCTGTTCAATGTAATCGTGTTGATCCGCGGCACGTACAGTATTTTTTTCCAATGCAGAGCTTACCTGTGTTTCAGTCATGTGTTGGAAGGTACAAAATATGTGGACACCGCTGTATACTTTAGCTCTCGGTTTGGACAAGGCCTCTTAGTCCCTTTCCGGTTTCAACATGTCCCCGTGCACAAAGCGGCTCCGTAATGAAAGGGCTTTTCCCAGTTTGTTGTGGAAGACTGTCCCGCACAGAGCCCTGACCTCAGCCCCATCCTGCTCCTTTGGGACGAACCGGAACAGCGACTGAGAGCCGGACCTGATCGCCCACATCAGTGTCGGACCTCTCTGATGCTCTGGTTACGTTATATTTATTTGGCAGATGCTTTCAAGTGCATTCAAAATTAAAAAAGGAACGAGAGCTAGATGTAATCAAGGATGGGAAGCGCAAGCCTCCCAAAAAAAAACAGCACCGTTTGTTGGAGAACTGCATCGCAAGATCTTTTTCTTTCTGCTTTTGTTGTTGCTGTGTGGAGGTGCAGTCCGAGGAGGCGGGTTTTCAGCCCACTGTGAAAGATGCGCAGTGACTCTGCTGTCCTAGGACAGAGAGGAGCCTTGACCGAGATGAGGACCAGCGGGTCCTCAGAGCGACAGGGCAACCGATCGTCCTGAGGCAGAGGAGTGCGTTGGCGGCGATGGCCGGAGTGTAGGATCTGACCATGCAGGAAGGAACAAGCAGTTCCTTTCACTGAACCGTAGGCCAGCAAACAGAGTCTTGAATTGAATGTGAGCTGCAACAGGGAGCCAGTGTTGTGGTCTGAATGGGAGCAAATCCCTGCAGCCAGGTTCCAAAATCTGGTGGAAAGAAAGAAACCAGAAGAGTAAAGGCTGTTAGAGCAGCACATTAACGCCCATTATTTATTTCTAATATCCACTTTCAGTGTAGTGCTCCAAAATGATGTGAAAGTAGCAGTGACATGTCTTTATCTCAACCACCTGATAAATGAGGATCATGACTGTTGTATATTACTGGGTCAAATACTACCATATATGAAACTGAATCCAAACTTTACTGCACAAAGTTTACAGCCCAACATACTCTAACAGCAGCTTTCACCTAGGTGCAGTCGACTGGGTCAGGGTTTTTATAGGCAGTTGGTTGTAGGTGCAGCTTCTGACGTGAAAGTTGCTAGTTTGGGAAAAAATGTGGGTGAAAAGAACTTAAGATCTGCTGTTAAGTTGCAACACACTCAGTAAACTTTATTTGGTGAGCCAAGAGAAAATCAGCAGCTTGTAATGTAATCTGGTGTCATTTCACACAGCAGCTAACTGATCCCTGTTCTCCCTCCTGACTGTGTGATATTACCGGTTGTACTATGTCTGTAGTCTAATGTTTATGCTAACTTCAGTGTTTTACCCTTCAATAAAGTCATTAATTCAAGCAGTGAACTGCCTCATCAGGAAACGGATAAAAATAGAGCAGAAGTCATTACGCCAGAGCTGTTTGGTACAGAACCTGATGAGATGAAAGCACAGCGACTGAAATAGCAGCTGTACACCCTGTAAGAACAGCTGGGCTCCGCACAGCGCCGACACCCACATTCACACATAAACAGTCCCCGAGACTAAAAATGTCTCACTCCGAAACAACCCGGTCCAAAGTCCCGTTAGAGCCCTCTACATGCTGCCATGCTCATTACACGCCACAATGTTAAAGTGACAAAGCGTAGTTTAGCCTTCAGGCGGCGCTACAGAAGAGGACACGGGGTCGTTAAAAGCACAAGAGTTCATATATGCTCAGGAGATGATATTTTACAGAGTTGTATGTAAAAGAGTTGGAGTTCGTCTTCTGGGGAGCATGAATGGGTTCAGTGAAGCTCCCGACTCTCTGACTGCTGGATTTTGATATTTCTTGTGTACCAGAGGACATTTTGGCCTGATGATGGTGTAAGAGACATTTCAGCAAAGAGATATTTGTACTTTATTTGTTTAATATTCCTTTCAGTGTAATCCACCCCTTCAAATAACAAAATCATACAATTTCTATTTTTTGCACGTTTTATTTTCATGGTTTTGAGCTTGTAGTCTGAGCTAGATCTTATAACTAATGATTTCTTTTCATCATGGATTAATCAGCTGATTATTTTCTCCGTTAACTGACTGATTGTTCGGTTGGTAGAAAAGTATCACATGCGTCGGCACATCCCGGCTGCCGACACTGCTTCTGCCTGAATACCGCGCTGTGGCCGGCGTTCTGGATCCAGGGGCTTACGTGTGTTTGGCGTTCAGATTGCTTGGCTGCCTGAGACTAACTTGTGATTCTGGCTTGTATAAGTGAAACCGGCTCGAGCCGACTCTGGATGCTGTTGGACCGACAGACTGCAGGGCAGTTATAGATGATCACACGATGAAGTGATTGTGGAACAGGTGAAGTCACGACAGAGACAAAATGGCAGAACAAGGTTAAATAGATGAAACATGGCTGAGTAAATTCTGTTTCACGTTACTCTGGGGTCCATTTCCTTTAGAGCTAAGGCCCTCTAACAGGCTTTTGACACGGTTTAGGCTTTAATAATCTGAGCTTGCATTTTACCCTGAGAAGTAGGGCGGGCGTAACACGTCTTATACAACAGTGAAAAACTCCTCAGACGCTGGCTTTGCGGTCGCCGTGATGAGGCAGTCGCCCCGAGCTAAAATAACCTCTAATTCCTCTCTTGATAGAAGAAGGGATGAGGAAGGGATGTGGGCAGAAAGTGAGTGAACGAGGCGAGATAGAGAGTACCAAGTGGAAAATAGCCAGTGTTGTGCTCATCCATTTGTGCTCAACGGCATGAGATAGAGGAGATTTTCCTTTTTGTGTGCCTCTGAGCTGCAGAGCGACGCACCAAACAGCCGGAACAAAAACAGAGACGCAGCGGCAGCGGCAGGCGTTCAGATCTTCCTCCTCTCTCGCATGACCAGACGGAACAAACTGAAACAGATGCAAACAAAAGGGCAGAGCCATTATCAGGCTCTGCTGGCCAGATGTGAGACAGCAGGGCAAAAGGTCAAGATGTGAACAGAAAATGCTAAAATAGAGGAGGGGGGGGCAACAGGCAGGTTAGCAGATGAACACAGAGACGAGAGAGATGAGATGAGTGCAGCTCTGAAGTCACTACATATAAAATACAGCTAACATGTTATAAAGGCCTAATGAACTGTATTTAAATATGTTGGAAGAAGAAAAGCAGATTCACAAGTTCATTTACTCAAGTACAGTTTTATTTACTTGTACTTCACTTGAGTATCTCCATTTTATGCTACTTTATACTTCAGAGGGAAATATTGTTCTTTTTACTCCACTAAATGTATTTAACAGATTTGTGTATCAGAACTTTTTGAAAAAACCCTTTTTCTTCTCCCATCAATCGTCTCACGACCCCTCAGATTTATCTGGGGACCCTTTGGAGGGGCCCGACCCCTAGGTTGGGAACCACCAGACTAAACTAGCTAACTGTATATAAAGCAGTTCAAACTAGCTAACCGCCGAAGGCGCTCCTTTTGTTTGACCAGCACGTCATGGAGCGGGTGGGAGACGCTGTCCAAGATGGCGTGTAGTTTACCCAGCATCCTCCTCTCTGACACCACCGCCAGAGAGTCCAGCTCCGCCCCCACAATGCCACCGGCCTTACGGATCAGTTTGTTGAGCCTGTTGGCGTCCGCTGCCCTCAGCCTGCTGCCCTCAGCCTGCTGCCCCAGCATGCAACAGCATACAGGATAGCACCGGCCACCACAGACTCATAAAACATCCTCAGCGTCGTCCGGCAGATGTTGAAGGACCTCAGCCTCCTCAGGAAACAGAGGCGGCTCTGGCCCTTCCTGTAAACAGCTTGAGTGTTCTTGGCCCAGTCCAGTTTATTGTCCATGTGGACTCCCAGGTACTTGTAGTCCTCTACAGTGTCCACACTGACCCCCTGGATGGAACCCGGGGTCGCTGGTGCCTTGGCCCTCCGTAGATCCACAACCAGCCCTGTACTCAGTCTCAAATTGCAAGCTACAGTAATGTAAAAACACAAACTTTCTCATCCTGCCTGTCGATAGAAACTTTTCTACTTAGCCCTGAGAGCAACATATAATTAATGTTGAATAATTAGGGCTTATGATTACACACTGCTTTGGCACGCTGTAATTTGGATCGGGCACATTTGGTTCACTCTCAGTGGAGGAAACTCACTTTTCCAAGTCCGCCGAAGACGGCCCCGAAGCTCATCAGCTACGCCCTCACACGTGCAGCCGTCTAAACGGTGTTTTATCACTTATCTATGAGTGAGTGCGTTTAAATGTGTGCAGACATTTCGAGTGAACTGGGTGTATTTTTCCTTCTCTCAGCTTAGTGAACCCTGCGTCGTGTTTAATGCACCCGTCCTCACGCTGCCATGTTTTTAATTTTGCCGTTTTACATCACTGGAATTTGCTTGACATTTATATTGCAGTCATATTGCTCTCTGCTGCCCAGTCTGTGCTTCCCTGATGGTTTGGTTTTGTGTTTTTGGCTTTAGTTACGGCCCGTCAGCTCCTCTTTGGCTTCACTTCTCTTCTGTTCCAATAAATATCTACGTTACTGTTATAATTACCGCCGCTGCTGCTGTTATTCTTCTAATCATGATGAAAAGAAAAGCTGCTGATGAACGGTGACATCCTTTCTTTCAGTGACTTAACGACCTCTGCACCTCTTTGCCTTCTATACCTTCTTGCTTTTCTTTGTGCATAAATGAGTACGAGTTTATTTCATTACTGGCGATTAACTGAGCAGTTATGGTTACTACATTAATGAGCTCTGAACTCATTTAAAGTGTATTAAGTAATTGTATTCAGTGCGTATATAATATCTCCATGCCCGTATACTGCGGGAACTGTTCATTACCGGTTTCATAATGTTGCATTCGATATCTCGGAGCTGATGGTTGCTTAACTTGATGTTGGAGCGCGCTGGCTGTTACGCACTGTTTACAGTGACAGAAGACAAAGAGCCGAGAGAGGCAGCTGAAGAAACAGCTTCTTTACAAAGCGACTCATTAAGACTGAAACATGCAGCAAACAGTTCCTACTTTCCAATAAACACACATTTCGTCTAATTGAGCTACAGTGTCTGTACGCGTCTCCGTCTCGGAGGGGAAGTGCTTTTGTCTCGCTGGAAAAAAAAAATCTCTTTTTTTAAACAAACAAATGAATCAACCAGAAGGAAGCAAACAAGATCGAATCAAACGAAAAGCACGGGACTGTGTGCTTTTGGCGCTCGTGCAGTCACGATGAGCAGAATCGTTTTTTGAGCGTGGCTGGCACGTTTGCTTAAAGCATTAAGGAAGGAAACATCGTAAAGGTGTGAATCCTAAGACCACTTTATTCTCATCGCTTCTTTCTTTTCCCAAAAACATCGTCAGCGTTGGGGCTAAAATAAATCTTCTAATTCTTTAAATACTTATATTGCTGGTGATGTATAATTGTAGATTTATCTGCTTTACACCTAATTTAAATTACTCATTTCAAGGAGTAAAATGCAAATGCTGAGATGTACTTCCTGTGATTTTGGACAGTTTAATCTGACACTTTCTGATCCTCATCAAATCCCCCTTTTCATGAATCTTCTAAGCTTGTTAAAGTCACCAAAAGGCTTTGAAGGACCACTAAGAAGCCAAATATCAGAATTAATATGTTGAACTATTTAGTGGGTTTTTGTGGAATTTGTTTTAAATGATGCTCCCCCCCCCAGCAGATCAAGACTGGACGGGTTTTCAGGTTTACAATGAGCTCTTTTATTGAGTTGAGATGTGTGTTAAACCCCTGTGGCCTCTGTAAGCAGTGACTACAGGAATCAGATGAAAGACTCATTCACAACATGAATCTGCGTTGGCCCGAGCAAATCCGCAGACTAACAGTGATATCGTGGCGTTATAATGTCTGCGCTGTACACCAGCATGAAGGGGATTGGACGTCACTAGCCGCAGCTGTGAATGAGCCAATGATTGTGAAGTGTATTAGAAACAGCTGATGCCAATCAGCCAATACAAGCCCGGCTTCAGTGCTCTGCCTGAAGTAACGCCACGCTTCATTCATGAAACGACTAAAATGTGACTAAAACTAATTTACATTTTTGTCAAAAGACACGTTCGGCCGGACAGAGACCCCCGGGGCAGAACCAGAACCTGCTGCAGGGATCATAGATCCCATCTGGCCTCGGGATCCCGCAGAGGGAGCAGCTTATCCTGCCGCCACTGTGAGCTGGATTTGAAACGATTCTGTGTCAGAGAAGGGAAGAAACCGGGATCCTATGGGAACTCTACCGTCAGGTTTCGCTGGGCAGCTCCACGAGTGTAAATCAGAGCGCTGCTTCAATGCATGATCAGCGCTGCAGCTGGAGTTCAGCCTTGACAGTTCTCTCCAAACAGGTTTCAGTTTAATGAAACAGGATGATCACTCAGCGTGTTTGGTTTGAAGGTTTGAACCTTTGTTTTCTGCGTGTGTGTGCTCTGTCTGATCTCACGGTGCGTTCACTGCCGAACCTTTTCATGTGCTAAACAGATTCCCTCCCGGCTTACTGAACGTCTGTTTACATCTCTTCTGTTTTGCTCTGCACTGGTCTAGAGCAAAGACAATTACGTCGGCCATGATGAGAGTTCCCTGCAGCTCTGCACACTCTCAAACAGAAACACACACGGTCTGATACGCACTGATACACACTGATACACACTGGAAGGCAGACGAGGAGGAAGGAGGAGAGTAAAGGGCGGGGTCCTGCCGGTTCACTTACATGTTCTATCGGGAGCGTGTCTATGTTAACCCTAACCCTAGAGCTGGGGAGCATAGACCCTGGGAACATAGGAATGGCCCCATTTTATCTGGTTAGCTTGCAAGCTAGTTAGCTGGTGGACTGGATTTTGTTGACAGCAAAGCAAGGCAAGTTTGTGTTTATAGCACAGTTCATGAACCGAGGCAGTTTAACTCAAAATAAACAGCACTTCACAGAAAACAAAGTATCACAAAATGTGATTGTAACTACAAAATCAAGATTGTAATTAATATTAATTGTAATTAATCGTATGTAATAAAAATGAAAATACTAATGTTCCTAATATACTCATTTAAAACATATTGTATGATATAGCAAAGGGGGTTCAATATTTGCAGAAGCTAAGGTTATGTTAACATTGCACTGGCTATTCAGTCATCTGCACGCCTGTAATTTCCCTCTCTCCCCAGGTGTTACCTCTAACCCCAAACACCTGTTTGGTTGGTGCAACAGTAACTAAGGTTCAAACATACAGGTTGTATTTTAAAGTGGACCTATTATATATTTGTGCATCTCTGGTACTGAAGTGTTTTGGTTAACCTGGCACCAGAGGAAAAGTCAGAGGATCACCAAAGTTATTACAATTCATCCGAACACGAATGAACCAAATTTCATCCAATAGTTGTTGAGATATTTCATTCTGGACCAAAATGGCCGACCAACAGTACCAATCATAGCTAGCGTGGCTAAAAACACACTCTCAAACTTCACCAACTCCTTGTCAAACTGTTCTTCACAAAAATCCGTTTGTTAATGAGGTGACGGGCGCCCACAGACGGCAAACACAACACAGAAAAGGAAGAGTCCAGCAGCGGTGGAGGAATTACGCAGATCTTTTACTTAAGTAAAAAGCAGCAACTCGACGTGTTAGCATCAAAATACACTTTAAGTACCAAAAGTACTCATGATGCAGAATGGCCTATTTCAGAATTATATATACAATATAGATCACTGCATTATAATTAGTGATGATTGGCTGAGTAGCATCGCGTGAGATGATTTACAACGCACACATTGGTCTGTGGGTTTCAGCTGCTGTAAAAGCCGGAAAAGCTGCGGCGGTTAAAACAGAAACGCTCCGTCTGTTCTCACTTATTATTTTCACATAACAAGGGAGGGGTGCTCCCATTGGGCCACCTTTTTAAAAATGAACAAATCGCCTACTGGATGCATTAATGTGTTGATCACTTTAATGTTGCAGCTGGTAAAGATGGATCTAATTTGAACTACCTGTATATACTGCACTATATATTAACACATCATCATTTATTAGTTGATTAATATTTTGTGTTAATAATCTGAATTTGCAAAGTAACTAGTAACTTGTGTTGTCAGATAAATGTAGTGGAGTAGAAATATAAAGTAACATAAAATGGAAATAATCAAGTAAAGTACAAGTACCTCAAAATTGTACTTGAGTACATGTACTCAGTAACGTTGCCTTTAAGGGAAATAAAGAGATCAAAGAATAGAGATTATTTTATGAAAACACAACAGATGTCGTTGGTCTTCATCAGTCTTTATTTCTGATTACATCACTGCTGTCTTCACTTCTAACATGGTGGCTCACAGGGCTGCATGCTGAACACACACACACACACACACACACACACTACAGGAAAGATGTGTGAGCTTATTTTAAATGCAGGTGAATCAGTTTTTTTTGAGAAGTGGGGAGAAGAAGTCACATGGTCACTGCATCCGTGTGACTCATGGACTGCCATTGGCCACACAGCGGGGGCCCGGTATCCACAGAGACGAAGGTTGCGAGAGCATGTCTGAAGTGAATGGCGTTACCACCGTAGACTGTGGTTACCACGGGTGATATTGAAGCCCGTCATGTCGCGGGCTGGAAACGCATTCTTCAGCTTACATATGAGAGAAGAGAGAACAAAGAGAGAATGGAAGAAACTGACATATTCACCTGGTTTCTCCTTCTGTAGTGAAAAACCAATTGCCACCTGCACAACAGGCCAGTCTTTATGAAACTGCAGGATTAGACTCGTAGACACTGTGTGGAGCTGCAGTTCTTCTTTTTTTTCCAACACTGGATATCACCACGATTAAAATATCTGTGAACACTCAGCTGCATTAGTCAGTGTTTGTGTCACAAAAAGCTGACAGACCACATTGTCGCTAGCCAGTAGTGCTAACACGTTAGCATACAGTTTTCTTTGCACTGTACGCTCCCAGCAGCTACGGAGCAACACCGTCATCGCATTGGAGTGGTGGAATATTTATCATTTAATCTCTCTGCCTACACGATGCACTTAACGTTATCTGAAGGCGAATTTGTTGTCGCACCGCTGCAGGTCACAGAATCTGATGGGTCACAGAATACGGTGTAACACCGGCAGTAGGCTGAGGCCGAGCACTCGTCCCTCTCAAGTCATCAAAAAGAAAAAGTTTTTACACTAACATGATGGACACCAGATAAATATTTAAGCAAGGATTCTTTGTTGTGAGAACCAGCCCACAAATACTGCGTTTGGCAGCTGTTTCGTTGGCGGCGGTGTGTTGTGTGATGACTGCGTCGCTGAGTTAGCACGTTAGCAGTTTTAGTTTTTATTTGCCTGCACTGTCAGAAAGAGGAAAAAGAGAGTAAGACAGATTGTGAATGAAAGACTTAATAAGCGATTTGTTGTCTGCAGAGCTTAACAAATCTGAGTATTTTACCAACTTGGAACCGGACCCTGACTATCTGACTCCACCCCGAAGTTAAGTGCAAAACTTTCTGAAGCACCAAAGATGTTTGAACCTTTGGACGTCATCAGTCACGTGTTATGGTATCATTTGACACAAGCTCCGACACAACGTGTCGAAACGAGCTACGAAGCTTCGGTATCGTTCGCACATCACAAGTGAAAGTATGACTCAGCTCCACCCAGGCTCCACCTCTGAAGAAGATGGTGGTGAGTGGTAAACTTAAAGTCCAGGCTTCAAGATTTCCCTTTAAAGACCAGTTGGGTCCATGTTCTGAGGTCAGAGGAAGTGAGGAAGCATCTGCTCTGTCAGTGTTCCCAAGACAAAGAAATAATACAAAATACCTGCTGAAGCAACTTTGCCTTGAATGGCTTTGAAATCATCTCGTCTTCTTTGTCTCTGCTCCAACAAAGCCAGAGGAAACCGATGTCATTAGATGAGACAGCTACTTGACAGGAAAATGACTCAGCCTTTTATCAAGACACTGTAATGTAATGAAAGGAACAGACTGTGCTGTCAGAACATCACAGAGACAGAAACAAAGGTGTGGAAGCATGACAGAAATGTGGGTTAGGGGTTCACAACCCAAGGTTCACTAAAGGATTAGTGTGAATATTTAACTTCGTTGGCGTCTCATCTTTATACCTCTCGTCCACTTGGTTTCCTTTGGTGTTGAGCTTCACAGCGTCCAGGCGCCCAAACAAGAAAGAGTTTTTTGCAGTTTATTGGTGACACATTGTTATGAGTTTAACTGTAACTCTGAGAGATTGCACCTTAAAAGCTGTAATCCATAACTTTCCGCACCAGTTTTCATATTCAAAATGGCCCATATATCTGTTTTTCGGATTTTTTATTTTCTGATTTGTCGCCTTTATGGTGAAAATCTGGTTAAACTTGCAATAACTGATTTTTTGGCCACTTGAGCGTAAACAAGTGGTGAGCACAACATTGTCATATCATCACCTTTAAAGCTGATTTGATGAACTTGTTAGCTAACAGCGGCTTATTTCCACCTCCAGCAGCTACAGAGTCACATGACGCGTCATCAGGAGGCGTGTCAGAGTCACATGACGCGTCATCAGGAGGCGTGTCTGTGTCTCCTGATGGATGTCAGTCCGGTCTTATCTCTGTCGGCTCTGTGTTCGGTCTCCAGCAGCTGCTGAGGGAAACATCTGGCTCTTTAGCTGCTAGATGCTCCGCTACATTCAGCAGCTGCTCTCTGACTGCGTCTGGCTGCTGTTTGCTGCCGAGCGGCTCGAGTTCAGCAGCTTTTTACAGCTTCTTCTCTGAAAACGAGAGCGGTGAGAGTGAACCAAACAGTAAAGCTGCAGCCGGACAGATAAACAATGAGCTGAAAGTCTCCGTAAAGCCGAGTGGAGACGCATATTCAGCTGATAATTCTCTAGAGGTTCATCACTACAAGTGATGCCTTTCACATGGCTCATAGTCATTTCATGGTTATCATAAAAATATTGATTGTAGCCGCTTTGAAGAGGTCAGTCATTATATATACAGTCACAAGAGGTTTCAGGAAAAAGTCCACGTGGGTTGTTTTATGTTTGAACAAACAACCGATGCTGTCGTTTCTCAGGCGAGGACAGTCTCGTCTGCATGTTGTCACACTCAAAACTACCAAAAAGATTACAGAGCACCACGAAGCACACTTGTGACCTCGTCCCACCTTGTAGTTGTCTACAATAAACATCTAGCTGAATAAAAATGTCCTTGACCCTCTTGGGATACGTCTTTTTAACCATGTGCAAGGATGACTCTAGGGACTCAATAAAATATCTGAACTATTGAATTATTGGATGGACCGCCATGAAATTTGGTTCAGACATTCATGTTCCCCTCAGGATGAATTGTAATCATCAGCTTAAAATTTTAATTTGTCCAACACTTTGGTTCCTAACCAAATACCAGCAAAACTAATAACATTCCCATCAGCCTCAGATGTACTTTGTGTTTGTGCTAATTAAGAAATGCTAGCATGCTAACACGCTAAACTAAGATGGCGAACATGGTAAACATTATACCTGCCAAACATCAGCATGCTAGCATTAGCATTTAGCTCCAAGCACCGCTGTGCAGCCAAGTACAGCATTACAGAAATGCTAGCATGGCTGTAAACTCTTAAAATGAAAATATGCTCTTTGGTAACATATGTTTATGACACTTTGTGAGTGATGGCTCTGGTCTGAATAAACTTTAATGCAATTATGAGCCATTTCGTGGTGAGACTGAGACAACAGCAGTAAATGTGCCAATCTGAGTAGCTAACAGCCCTCCACCGACATTTGTATATGTTTGTAAAGTTACAGATTGCAGCTCGCACTTAATTTGCATAATGTTTCTCCGTAATTGATAAAGTGCACGCTGTTAAAAACAACTAAGTGGAAGAGCTGAGGAGAAAGCCGGAGCGTTTTTGTTTTCCTGCTGAATGAGTACATGGAGTGGTCAGTGTGGGTGCAACATGCATCACCCTCTCATCAGTGTCGCCACCACGTCCGGCTCAGCGTACTGATTACAGTCACAGAGCTGTTATTTGTGCAGTTACATTAACACTTAGAGAGTGAACTTTTTCCACTGGCTCGTTTTAACTTCACAAAGAAAGAAACGATGAGGAAAAGAAAAATGAGGGAGAAACGAGGCTTCTGGCACGAGACCATGTGAGAGCAGTAACAGGTTTTTGGTGACATTCGGGTCAAAATACATCTAGATGTGTAGAATTACACTGAGCTAAATTTGGTTGAAATATATCTAAGCCCTCGTGTCCACCGGATGCAGCTCCGTCACGTCTCTGTCGTGGGTCGGATGTCCACTTACTAATAAAATACTTTAAAATAAAAGCTGAGGCGAGAGTGAACGCAGAGTTAAAACTTGTTTTTCCCCACATTTCGTTCCCAAAGGGATGAGCAGCGGTGCAGCGGCAGACCGGCAAACAGTCGAACTGTGTGTCCTGAAGAAGACATTTTACCCTTCATTTCATTAACTTCTAATTTGGTTAATTAAAGCTATGATGATTAGTTTCTGTGACTGCTCTTTTTAAAATGATGAATTGAGAACAAGCTTTGAAGGTTACATTTTTGAGATGCTGACGTGGTGCGGACCGCAGCATCTGGTGCATGAAGGTTTTCCTTAATGACAGGTGTTTTTATGAACGTATGTTTCGATGCCTTACTATAACTTTGTTCATTAAAGTCTTGTGAAGTCATTACACACTTCCCCCCTCGGTCTGTCCTTCATCTATGAAAATCTTGCCCTTTTCTCAATGAGTGCGAGCCCGTTATTTAGTATTCAGGACGTCGTTGGATCACTGGCTGTAATTTGGAGAGGAC
The DNA here is from genome assembly GCA_027580175.1 of Siniperca scherzeri. Lineage (NCBI taxonomy): Eukaryota > Metazoa > Chordata > Actinopteri > Centrarchiformes > Sinipercidae > Siniperca > Siniperca scherzeri. Next base: position 28,094,937 of record CM050858.1, read on the forward strand.
CGGCCCAGCCGACCTCCTCGGTCTCCTCTGACTTTATGTTCTCATTGACCTCCTGTCTTCACGCTGAAACACAGGCAGCTGGTGCGACCCGGTAATGTCAGCTGCTGCAAAGCAAGTTTCTGAAGTCAGTAAAAACAACTGGAGAGAAGTCCTGGCTTTGACTCTCCAAGCCAGGACGGAGCCCTGCAGGTGTGAAGACTTCAGGGATCGTTGTCAGCCTCAGCTGCATCACCGCCTCCCTCTGGACTGAAGACGAAGCCCTGATGTTAAAGAACTTCCTCCACCACTGGATAAGTGTGAACGGGGTCTCAGTCTGTTTGCTTGTCTCTCAGGAGGATCAGTCACATCATACACATGTCGATTCGGACCTCTTTGCAAAATGTATCTGCAGAACGTTAAAATGAGACTAAAAAGAGGGGACATGCCTAAAAACACCAACAAAACTCTGTTCTGGACCATGTATTTTTATTCTTTTTAGCATTTTCTGCAAGCGGAGGAGTGAACAACACGTTTTGCGTTTGTTTCATTGTCTTGACAAACAATAAATATCAATTCATTTTAAGTTTTGGGCGAGAACTGAGCCGTCATTCTCAGATCAAAATGGCGGATCTTTGTCTCGTTGCTGTGATCTGTGTCGATGCTCTTTCGAGTTCTGTGACCCGAGCTGACACTCAAACACATTTTAAAAGATTTATCTGAGGAAAAACCTTGTTTGTATTATAGCAATTTTCATCTTCTTGACAAAGCAGTAAAATAAATAAGCCACAACAAACAATCGGCCACGATTAAAGAGGATTTGCACTACCGGCTCCATTAATGTCTTAGCTCATAAAAGCCAACTTGGCAATTTTAAGAAGCCGCGCAAGACGTCAACAAACAAACAAACGTTTCCCAGGTTGTTTCAGGGACTCATGTTGCAGAGGTACAGTCCTCCATTTGCTTGTAGTTTCCATACTGGAATTTGTTGGCAATCAGCAACAACACATCCCATGAGTCTTAGCCTTTGCTACACTGTCAGAGCTGCTGCCACAAAATACAAACTGCTTCTGATACAAAGAGATTCCCGGCAGCTTCACACAGAAAGAAGTCGAGCTGACAAGCGGAGACGCTGGGTCGCAGAAATCAGAAGGGCATCAACACCCATCACTGAGGAGAGCGGTTCAAAACGCACAACGAACGACTGACAAAAGCCTGACAGGCTCGTCGGGATGAACTGAGGGATTAATGTTGTCAACGCGACGAAGAAGCGTGACCAGCTCGTGCTGCTTTTCTGTCAAATACCAATCCTTGACTGTCACGGGGGAGTCGAACAGAGCTGTGAACATGAGCAAGAGCGACGTGAAAATAATGTCGCATTTTCTTCTCCTTCAAATTCAGAGTCCACTTCTGCACTCGGATTTCTTAACGTCGTCCTGTTTCTGAAACCTTTCAACTTTTAAAAAGAAGAGAGGAAATTTAAAAGACGGCTAGCTGTGTCTCTGTTGGCGCTGGATAGTTTTACAGCGGAGATGCAGGTCCCAGGCCGAAATCCAACCAGGGATGTTGCAGTTATTAGAGACCCATCTTAAAACACTGAGCCACGACTGTGCCCTTAAACTTCACTCCTATGAGATTTTCCTCCATTTATTGAGTTGTCGGGGTGGAAAAAGCATCTGAAACAGCGTTTAGAGCCTCGTGTGTTTCGTCGAACAGATACTGTTACGGCGTTGGCAAGCAGGGAACAGAGAAAGGACCCAAACGCAGACAAAGGAAGCAGAACGACGCCTTGAGGGGTTTATTAGGAGCTTACTGGCAGATTCAGGCAGGCGAGACAGAACCACGGGGAGGAACTGATGAAGAACAAAGGAAGGACACAGACTTAAATACACTCAGGTGAGGGAGACAACGAGACACGGGTGAAAACACTCGACGCAATCAACGACAGGAAGCAAAACTAACAGACAACAGGAGGGAGGGAGAGTATTACAAAATAAAACAGGAAATAACAGCACAAAACCATGACGAGATTCTATGAGTTTTACTGCGTTGATGGACGTAATTGAAAGAGTAGTAACTATACTGCACGACTTCAAAGCGTCCTTATTTTGGCGTCTGGATGAGAAACTCTGCAGACAGCGTGCCTCATGCAAGAGCACCTTCACGTTTATCCTAAATCTCTCGTCCTTTTTGCTTTCAAACTTAAATTGCTCGACTCACCCTGATGAATGCCACCTGCGTGTGTGTGAGATTTTATCTTCAGCTTAATCAACATCCTCAAATTCCTAAATAAGGCCGTCTGTTCTGCTTCGTTTGTTGACAAATTTTAAATCGTTAAAAATGTTTTTAAAAATCACGCAGAAAGAAAAAGAAAGTTCTGTTGTCTAATTTTGCGTTGGCGGCGTCAGTAGTGATGTTAGGCGAGACGATTTCAGCGACTAAATATTAACACAGCTGCCAACATCAAGAGACGAGACACGTTAAATAAAACCGTGTGCTAGCATTAATATAACGCCTCTTTAAAAAGATCTGAGAAGTGATTTTAAATATGTTTAGAAGAGCCAAGCTGCACTTTTACCCACGACCTGAAATTAAACGGAACGCCTAACTAGGTAATGGTTAATAGTTACGATAATATTGCTCCAGGTTTATTTCTGCAGAAGCATCCCTTGCATTGGCCGGTACTGACTGCACTGCTTTGTAGTTTGAAAGGAAATCTTTCTGTATTTTTCACATTGTCTCCCACCAAGAGCCTGGTGGGCGGAGTCGGGTCGTCGGGGAGATTCAGCTCACCGTTTAAGCCGGCGGCAGTCAGACAGCCGTCCTCTCTGTCCCGGCTTCTGTGGGAGTTAGTTTGTCTTCGCGTTAAGTTTTGTTGTGTAAAATAATCGGATATTCAGTTCCAGCTCCTTTCTCCAGCCTGAGCCGGGCTGCGACGCAGCTTCCTCCTCCCGCCGTACAGCTCCATTGTTGTCCGAAAACACATCAGTGAGCCGCACTGTAGTTTATTCTGACTCCGCCCCACACACGCCGTCCTGCTGCCCCAAACACTCACTACAGCCCCACACGTGGATTCATCCGCCGCTGGAAATAGTCCCCAACAGATGCACTGTTTCCTCCTGTTGGTCTGATAGAAACTGCAGCGAGCAGCTGTTTGAGGAAACTACTGAGCCTTTTCAAACAGGAAACTGTAGATCTGTGTTTTTAAAGCTTTACGTCTTCAGCAGGAGCCAATGGGCTCGCAGCTGAGCGCCGCAGACAGGAAGTGAGACGGCGCTGAGAGACGGACCGACACGTTGCTGGTTTTGGTGTTTTCGTGGGATTTGTTGACAATAAGAAAACATAGAAAAACACCAGACTTATCCTTTAACAAGGTTAAAGGAGCTCACTGTGTAGCACCAGGGTGAGGAAATGGTTTTTGCATTTCTTTCACTGTTACTTTTTCGTTCTCTCTGTCGACGCCTTCATCCCTCACTCTTCGCGCCAGCTCTTACATGTTTTAGTTTTGATCATCTGCATTGTTTCGACCTCTCATTTTGTTATTTTGATTGTGACTTCAGCTTGCTGCCTGGATGTGAACTCAGAGAAGATAGCACTTTGGCAATTTGCCTGCCTCCTCTTCACACCCGGCTCTCTGCTGTCTATTGTTCGGCTGCCGGCTTCCCTCCCGTCTCGTCTCCAGTGCTGTCATCCTGCCGCCTCGGGAGACAGCGCTCTTGAAAACTAACACAATCATCTTATTTTATCGCCACAAACATACTTTGGATGGAACGGTGGCAATAATTACCGGCACTTCCCACCCAGCTGAGACTGTCTTTCAGCTCTGCTAGGTGCTGTGGCTCTCTGGGAGCGAGCGATTATAAAATACATTTCAGCTGAGCTTCTTCCAGCCTGATTTCTGGGGGAAAAGCACCTGAATGTAAAGCTGTTTAGCAGCTGAGTCAGCTGATCCAGTGATCAGGCCAAAACCCTCTGTCCGTTCAATTCAGTCCACACGAGTGGGTTACATTTCCAGATATATCGCTAGCAAACAGACACGTACGTGAAAGGAACCCCTTTGTCGGTGGAGATAAAGTTCATTCACAGCAATACAAACAAACTGAAACAAAACTTCTTATTTTGGACACAAATTTAAAAAAAGAACTTAAGTTTCAGCTAAACTTGAAAACTAAAGCTATCGTTGTTTTTTGCTAAAAGGCAGTAACCAACTGGAAGCTAGTTACCGCGCCAGCTCCACCGTTAAATGCAACTTCTAATGAGAATAAGAAGTTGTAAATGCTGGTTGACGAGGCCCTTACTTACTTCACATTCAGTAATTCCAGTTTTCAGAAAAGAAAAAGCTATCAGTTCCTTTTGAAGAGGGAAAACTTTAGGCAAAGATTTAAGCTTCAAAGATCATTTCTCATACACAGTGCCTTGCTGAGCTACGGGCTAGCCGGAGTCTGGATGCTAATGTGTTAGCAAAGCTAAGGTGCAGGACGAGACGTGTTCATGTTTGATAAGAAGGAGACTTTAGCATGAAGCTAATGTGTGTTGTTGTTCAGAGTCTGGCTCTTGTGTTGCGTAGCAGAACCAAACCACGTCTCTTCGCCGGCTCCAGTAAAACAAAGAATTGATTTTAAAATCCTTCTTATTGTTTCTAAATCGATGAACGGCTTAGCTCCTTCCTACGTCGCTGACACGCTCACTGAATACACCCCGGTCAGATCCCTCACATCGTCAAGGCGCTGGACCCAGAATCAGGTCTAAATCAGCCTGTGGTGCTTCAGTCATCACGGCCCTGCTCTCTGAAGTCTCTTCCACATGAACTAAGGTCGGCCACAGCTTCTTCTTCTCAAAGCTGACTAAAAGCATCTTTTTTCACAAGCTTGGATTTAAAGTGTGTGGTTCATCATAGAATCAGTGATGATAATACCACCTCATTCCATTTTCATTGTGTTTCCATACATGTGATGCCTCCTTATCTTATGTGTTATCTTGTATGTTTTTGTCATGCATGATGTTTGCCTATTTTTTCTCGCTTGCTTGCTTTTATTTTGAAGCACGCTGAGTCTACGCCTGTCGTATGAAATGTGCATATATATATATATATATACATATATATATATATATATATATATATATATATATATATATATAAATAAACTTGACAGGCTGCTGTCAGTGTGACCGTCTGCTCTGCCTGTGATAGAAAGCTAACTACTGCTTGATGCAAAGATTTGATTGCCTGTATTGAAACGATGTCTCCATCTGCGTAGACGGAGAACTAACGGTATTCTGACAAACTAAAAAACAACAGAATATAAATTTCTCCCTTTGGGTTTCTGCCTTTTCTCTCCGAGGAGAACGCGGGACGAGGGATTCACAGAGCAGCTGTTCATATCGTCGCAGACAAACAAACAGGTCATTTAATTGCAGTTGGACTTTAAATGTGTAATAAAGTGCGCAGTTTCACAATCGCCAACAAAACATGGAGAGAATGTTTAAATCTGCCATTCAAAAAATAATGTTTGGTACAAAACAATTCCAGTTTCACAGTAAAAGGTCTTCCACTGTCTTTAGATTAAAATGCTTTTATTGTGAAGCACATGCAGGTAGTGGCAAAGTACCAGCGGCAGCTTTAAGAACGTTATCTTACTGCTGCGACTGAACGGTGCAGATCTGGATCTGGATCTGGATCTGGATACTGATATGAAGCTGTTCTCTACCCCAAAATGACAGGCCTGTCTCCAAGCTGCCTTTTATAGCCGAAGCCTTAGAAAAAGCGGCTGTTAGGTAACTCACAATGAGACGAGTTTCAGTCTGGTGTCCGCAGGTTGCACTCAACAGAAACCGTTCTTCTCACAGTCTCCCGTGACGTCCTGATGCGTGGTGGTGCAGGAGACTGTTCCGTGTTGGCGCTGCTGGATCTCGGAGCCGCTCCTGACACCGTGGACCACCGGATCTGCAGCGGTTCAGTTGCTGCTGACAACTCTGCCTCCTCGTCTGAAACTGTTGGTGTTGGGCCCCAGGCTCCGGTCCTTGGTCCTTGGTCCTGGTGCGTTTCTGTTTGCTTTGTGCTTCCCACTGGGCAGATAATAAGACATTTAAAAGGTATGTCCCATCACTGCTCCACCCGGTCTCGCCCCTAAGCTAACGGATGGTCTTGGTTCTCCTTCCTCATCTGTTAAATCCTCCATAAGAAAGTTAGCTGTCAGTGTGGGCCAGGCTCTGACTCTGGACCTGGTCTGATTCGTTCCTGTTTTTTCTCAGGCCCGTCGTGTCTCAAGCAGAGATGGAAATAATAATTCACGCTTTCGCGTCGACCCGTCTCGAGTATTGTAACTCCCCTTCATCCCTGGATCACGTACATGAGGACCAGAATGCTGCCGCAGAGCTTTTGACCAGGTCCTCCAAGAGGTCCCACGTGACACCGATCTTGATTTCTCAAATTCAGAATCCAATTCAAGGTCCCTGTGATCACTGACGGAGCCCTGCAGGGTCCGACAGCTGCCTGCATTAGAGATCTCCTGCAGGTCTCTGAGGTCTAGACTTAAAACTAAAGGCTCCTAAACTCTGGAACTCTCTCTCCCCTTGGACTTAAGATCTGTGGACCCCTTTTTAAAAAGCAGCCAGAGACCACCTGTTCAGACTTGCCTGTGTGTTTTCTGTCTGTACGTGTGTCGGAGGCGTTATTTCTTTTGTGAAGCACTTTGCGATGCATCTCTACAGTTTCTTACTTATTCATGAGGTCGGTTTCAGATCGATTCATCCCTGTTTTTCATTATAAACAAAGACAGTAAATGTTTTAGTCAACCTTATTACATCGTAAATAGGCTTTTTTTTTCCAAGGACACAGATTAATAAGGGAGTGTAAGGAACGCTTTGATCTTGTTGGTGTGGAAACACGTTTGGAGAGGTGTGTGTGTGTGTGTGTGTGTGTGTGTGTGTGTGCGTGTTGGCTTCCTCTTCTGACATCTGGCAGAGTTTCTGACGCAGAAGTCAGATTTGGGGAGACAGGAGCATCAAGCTGAGCCAAGTCTGGTTTGAGAGTTTGGGAATCTAATCTGTTGTGATTCAGGTGTGTGTCAACACGAGTCACTGTTAAGCATGTAGACTACATGCTGTGTGTGTGTGTGTGTGTGTGTGTGTGTGAGAGCGTCTGTCTTCATTGCTTGCTCCTCTCCTCCTCCTTTTCTCTGCCTCCCTTTCATCCAATCAGCCCGTCTGTGTGCGACTCTGCCCTCTTGGGAACTCATTTTCCCGCTCTCCATTTCGACTCGCTCTTCTTCTATCAATTATTTTCTTGTCTTTTGAAAGCACGCACACTTGGCCACGAACAAGGCCGTCTCTGAGCCTTCACACTTCCTCTGCTGTTGAAATGCCGCCAAAACAATATTCTGAGTTCTCTTTTCTTAATCAGGACTCGTGATCCTTTTCTAAAAACCAAACAACATTACCCCCACTCACACACACTCACACACACACACCTCTCCAGTCTAAACTTCTTAGAGAAAAGCAGGATCAGCTTCACTTTATGGCAGAAAACTGAATCTGTTTGCACATTTTGGCTCCAGATAGAAAACGTTTGTTTGTTTTTTGTGGTCTGATTTTCTGTTTCGACAGATTTTTAAAGCTACGTCACAAACCTGATGTGTCTGTAGATCCACTCAGTCAAAGTACATTTCCTCAAGTACTGTGCTTAAATACATTTCTGAGGTACTTGTACTGTACTACTGCACCACGTCTCAGAGGGAAATGTTGCACTTTTTACCGCACTACGTTTATTTGACAGCTTTACTTTGCAGATGCAGATGAATAAGTATATTAATAAGTATTTTAGCGGAGCTTGTTCCAGATCAGCCTTCCGCAGGGATGCAGCAGACCGGTCTCAGAGGGCGCTCGTGTTAACAGACCAGTCCCAGTGGGGTCCCCGAGGTCTGCAAAGAGCAACTGCAGAGCAATTTATTGTATTTTACATTTAACTTTCAGCAAGCAGCGCCCAAGTGCAACGTCATAAACACAAGACAGTTTCGAGGAATCAGAATCAGAAATACTTTATTGATCGAGGGGAAACAAACAAGGCGGACAGCTTTCGTGGAGTTTAACGTGACTGTTTCCCGTCACTGACAGGAGAAGGCTGCCTTACACGAGTCTTTTTTCACCTTCATTTGACATGTCAACGTAGGAAAAGCTCAGCTGTAAATAATAAAATGAATGACGGCTGAATTCCATTTAGCTGCTTCAGTTTCAGGGTCCCGCAGCCCGATTCACAAAAATGATTTGCGAGTAACTGCGTACACGCAGATTGCAAATTGTGCCGGTGTCTTGTTTCACAAATGGTTGTCACTCGCAGATAAAAATGTACGAGCCCTGCAGCCTCGTTGCTCCTGCATGGCCTCCAAGTGTGCGGCTTCTTTTGATCAGTTCGATGTGTTGAAATTAAAACAAGAGGAGATGATCTCGTGTTGCACATTTGGTGAAATGCATGTGGCTCGTGGTTTATTGGGACAGCTGAATAAAACTGAGCCATTGCTAATGTTATTAGCAACACCTGTGCTCTTCCTACTACGACAAATCAAAATGTCTGCTGGGGAAATGACAGGAAATAGTACATTTAAATTAGTACTTTTCCATTTGTATGAGAGTAAAAACTAAAATGTTGCAACAACTATCTTTTGTGATGTTTTTTTTTTTACTCTGTGGGCTTAGAGTCAAACTTGTCTTTGTGTTGTTTCGGTTGAGAGTGCAACATAAGTTCAGTGAGTTTAAAAATGCGCGAGTGCGGTTTCGTTTCACGCGGTTTTGGCTGTGTATGAAAGAGTCGTGTGTTAACCAACAGCTGGCAACCGTTCCAGGTCAAATGAACTGCAACTCAGTTCAGCTGACAGATCGAACTACAAACCCAGCAGAGAGAGCTGAAAGCATAAAGGTCTTCCACTTTAGTTTGCTGTTGTTCCTGCAGCATGGCAGAGAAAGTGCAGGTTATGTCACATGAAAGCCTCCGCTGTGGTTAAAGTCTGCAGCTTTCAGCCGGTGCAGTCACCCAGACTTAACCTCTCTGAGAGACCAGCGAAGGGATCGAATCCCTTCATGTCTCTGCGTCCGTCAGCCAATCGATGCTCTGCACTCTGTCCTGCTGCAGTTCCCCTCTCCGGACACACCGCTTCACAGACTGAAGACGTCGTGAAAGCCCGACCCGCTGTCCACCTCAACAGTTACACAATGAAAACACTAAAACCATCCTGCTGTCCTCGCTGGATCTCTGGCTCCACTGCTCCGTCCTTTAACCGCAGGAGAAAAGTCAACACAAGCTTTCGTCAAAGTCCAGAAGGACGACTGATATTTCAGTAATAAAGTAGTGATTGTGTTTGGTAAAAGTGCTTTGTTACAGCAAGGTTTCTGTTTTCAGATTCCAATATAATGCTGAAAATGAGTAGATTCATTAATAATTCTTTCTTGATACATGATTCAAACACTCACTGGTGCATGTGAAGATCAGCTGCCTTCGTCGGTTTCTACTGACATATATTGTAAATTGAATATCTTTCAATATGTGTTTTAAACTGGTTGTTGGACAACATGAGCCATCTGAAGACCCGCGACAGGTACTTTATACTGTCGTAGCGGATTAATTGCATTTGACGGGGCGAGGAGCTCGGAGTGGAGCAAAAGCAGCCAGTTGATGTGGTTCGGACATCTGATCAGGATCCACCCGGTCGCCTCCCTTTGGAGGTTTTCTGGACACGAGACCCAGAGCACGCTGGAGAGATTATACATCTCCAAGCTAAAGATATTCAATTTACTGTCACATTAAAGAAGTCAGCCTTCACGTGTGAGACAGGCTGGAGCCGGCTGGCTTGAAAAATGATTGAAATTAATCTCAGAAGCGTTGCTGTTTAACTTAGTGCCAGCCGATTAACTGGCTGAATGTGACTGAAGGGCTTATATTTGAATGTAAACGATAGTGTGGGCATGGAAGCAAAGAAAGCAGGCCCCTGAAAACAGTCAATAGTTGAGTTTATGAAGTCCTGTTAGTTTCATTAATCAAACATGGCAGCTGTGACTGTTTTCTTTCACACCACAAACGCCGATAGAGCCGCCGATCATCGTGATGGCCGACGTTTTCCACCTGATTTCCACCAGAACTGAAAGTTACGTGACCTCAGTGTCCCGATGAGAGCGTATAGTCTGCTGGGGTTACGATCGCCTAAATAAAAGCGCTCCGGCATCTGAACAGGAAGAAAAGTGTCTTTCCACAGGATCGCCTCGCAGGTTGAACGCAGGTGCACAGCTGACTCGGTCTAATTGGCGTCAGGTACTGAGGAACAGTCACAGCGGCAGCCTCTCCTGTGGTCCGACTCCTCTGAAGCTGTTTTACAAGCAGAAGCATCGGCCCCCGGCTCTCTGACAGGAACCAGCGTTCTCGAAGCGACGTTCGGTCACACCCCCTCGGCGTTGTGCCCGTTAGCGTTTGTATGGGACGCACAGAGCTGCCAGAAAGCCTTAAGGAAGTCAGGTGACGTAGTGTAATGAGCGACATAGAGAGCGAGAAAGTCCGCCTGTGGAGCTGCTGGGTCAAACAAACCCGGCGGGGGGGGGGGTCGCGTCCCGTGTGAAACCAAAAAGTTCATGTTGAGTTATTAAAAGCTTTAAGTTACATTATGTTACAAGTCACGTGACTTCCACGTGCGTCGGCGTATGGTTGGAGGAACATGTGGAGAATAAAACTACAGCAGCAGTTCCATAAAGACAGCTCTGTCTGCAGCAGCAGGCGTGGGAGCAACAAGGCACATCTCCGCAGGCCCTGTGGGGTTTTATCAGTGGTGTGTGTGTGTGTGTGTGTGTGTGTGTGTGTGTGTAATTTCTTTGCGAGGGATAATTCACTCCGGTTCCAGGTCATCACCATCGGAGGTTGTGGAGCCGGTAATAACGTGATGCTTTATCAGTCCCTGAGGGAGACTTCTCTTTTGTCTTCGTGGATCGGCGTCCAGCGTCCCTGCTGGAGTTCTGTAAAGAGGAAACAACATGAGGACTGAACGCCAGTCAGCCGGTTTAAAGGGCCGAACCTGTGCCAATGCATGTTTCGGCCCACTAGCTTAGAGCTGCCGTCCTCCCGTCCATGCAGCCAGTCACTCATCTCGTGAAACTCTACGCGCGGACGCTTTAAACCGGCTCGACCTGAGTAATCCATCGTAGTGGACACACTCGAGGTTTGGAGAGTGGAGAGGAAATTTGAGTCGTCCTTACTTTTTGTGTAAGGAAATATAATTCTACGTGTAGAATTTTCCATTTTTGAAAAGAGGATGAAACATTTTCAGACAGAAACTGTAAGTGAGTTTCATTACTTAACAAGTTAAATTTTTGAAAGTAGAGTTCTGACGCTGCGGTGCTGTGGGGAATGTAAACAGGAAGTATGATGTTGCCATGGATTCAATAAGTTAGCTGTAGGCTTCAGCTTGAGCCCCATTTTTATAGCCCATGTTTATTTCCATGCAGTCAGACTGTCCCACTAACAGCAGCCGAACCAGCAGTCAGCAGCTCCTGTCTGCAGCGGACCCGTGGACGGACGGACAGCTGTCTCTGGATCACCGTGACACTGAAGGAAACTTAGAAACATGAAGTGGATTTATGGAGGTTTCCTCGCGTTGAAAGTCACGCTGAATCTAAAAATATGTGTGTCGAGTCTGTGTGTTCAGATGTGACTGCGACGGGCGCCGGTAGCTCACCTGGTGGAGCGCGTGCCGCGTGTCAGGGCTGAGTTTCTAGCGCCAATAGGATCGATACCGAAAAAGGACTCGGTTTCTCTCTTCGGCGTTGCACCCATTCGCATTTCGTCAAAGAGCGGAACTGTCCGTCGTGTGCACTCAAACAACATACAGCAGCGATTTCACAGGTGTGAATCAAACCTCACAGCCGGCGGGCAGAAATTCTCACTCAGCCGACCTTCGGCAAATCATTCAGTGGTCACGAACTTGTATTCAGATTTAGCCTACTGATGATGCATTCACCTCATAAATCATGACACGCTGCTCTCCCCTACATGAAAGCGACGCCTTCGCCGCGTCGTCGTGTCCGAGCGACAGTCCGAAGCTCGACGTTATTAACAAACATCACAGTTGTTACAGTCGTTCAGAGGAAAAGCAGCAGATCTGCAGCCAGGAAGTGATTTACAGGAGAAACGACTTCAAACATCAAAACAGCCGCTGATCAATCTTCCAGTCGACTGATCGACTCAGCTGCACTCGTAGAAACTGCTGGAGTTTCATTTATAACGAAACATCAGATTTAATCAACTCTTCGTGTGTTTTGTGTGTAGGAATCTTAACATGTACAGTAACTAGTAGCCTAGCAAGCAGTGGGCTACTAGTAATGTTAGTTAATACAGACACCGCCGTCACTGAGGAAACTGTGAAAAAGGTTCAGTATGGAGGTTATATAAACGTGTCGAATAATGTCAAACTACCGCACAGACGGTGGTATTTTTAGCTTATCGACCGGGAACTGTCTGTATTGATTAACCCCAACACAGAATTTTGTGACTGACTGGGTCTGAACAGGACAGGAACCAAAAGAGAGTCACAAAGGCAAAACCAGGTGAGTCATCCGATGGCCTCAGAGGAGGACGATGAGATGAAAAGAGAAACTGAGAGAAGAGGAAAGCGAGCAGGAGAGATGGTGACCATGGTGACATCGAGCCACATGGATGAGTCATCTCCTCCCAGATACTAAAAGCCTTGCTCAGGTCGTCCCTCACCTGTCGCATGGAGGGAACGACAAGGAGGAGGGTGTGTGAACGCTTCACCCTCACGCTGTGTGCGATTTAGACGCCTGATGATGTGGCTCTAATCCCCTCAGCTCAGTGTCTATTTTTGTCGACACCCGTGGGGGGGGGGGGGGGTCCTGGGGAAGCGGTGACACCTCGGCTGCAAAGAAATCCCCAAATTCAGACGGGTGTTTCTTTCCGCCTGCCGGAACCGAGTTTGAGTTTGCTAATATGAGCCGATGTCTGTGTGTTTACACTCTGATTTAAAGCTGCTTCACTGAGCGAACCCGGGTGTTTGTTATTCCTCATCCGTGCGGTCTCAGAGGGCGCAGCTGACGTCCGGTCAGCGCAGCTGCAACGGAGCTTTAATGGTAGATCTAAAATATCAACAAACACCCAGGTCGTCTTTCTTGACTCCGCCATTTTGTAGCTACATTCAAAAACTCAGAGCAGAGCAGACACCCTAAACACGCAGCTCCCGTTTTCACAGCAGCGGGTGTGGGCGAGGCTTGTTGTCGAGGACGTAGCCTATCGGGACGATCGAAACCAACGTGGTACCCGATCTGAACCAACAGGTGTGTTCACCGTTGCTTTACCTGCTCCGTGCTTGCGTCTTCTTACGTAATACCAGTTAACGTTCCTCGCTCTGTTCTCCGCAAACACTCGCTCGCCGGCCGTTAATAAACCTGGGGGGCATCGCGTCATCTGACCGGCTGATTCTCTCCTGATTTATAGAGACGAATACTGGCCGATTATGATCAGCGGCCGATCGATCGAAGCACCGAAAACCAAAAAGGGAGACAAGTCGCTGACTGCAGATGCACTTGGAAATGTGATGACGCAGTTGGTCGGGGGGGGGTTATGGGGGGACAAGGGGTGGAGACAGATGGACGCATCAGCGTCATCTTTTAGCTAGCATGGCGAGCGATGACTCTCAGAGCGCCACCTGTCTCCACCGGAGCAGAGACTCTAATGTCTGCGGCCATCCTCTGACTCTGGCACCGGCAACAGCCAAAATCTGTTACCATGGGAACAGCTCAGACTGGTGAAAACGGTGTGAAAAGTGTAGAGCTGAGCCTGACAAGCTGAGACTAATATGTCCTAAAATGGCCACCGTACGGAGGACAAACCCTTTTTGCTCTTTCCTCCGCCAACACCTCCAGGACAAACTGTTTGCTCCTCTGGTGATAAAGACCTGAGAAGAGTAAAGTTGTCATTTTCAGTCTGTCCATCATTCCAGCATTTATGTTGCTGTGTAGTGAGTTTTATATCCTCGTGGGGCTGCTAGTGTCAGTAAACTTGTTGAATCTGATTTCAAAGAAATGCTTCTTTTTTAGTTTGCTGTCTCTTGTTCTCCTCGGAGTTTGTCCTTTGAACTGCCTCTATAAATAAACCTGCCTCACCTTGACGTGCAGAACAGAAGACGCACATCTGTTCACGTTCACTTTCAAAATATTGTATAATGTCATTTCTCTCTGCATTTGCGTGACCAATTCACAGGACTATATTTAGAGATGGCTGCTGTAGGAGCAGCTCGACGGCCATGCGGGAGGCGTGTGTGTGTGTGTGTGTGTGTGTGTGTGTGTGGTTGCACCTGCAGCTCAGACAGCGTGGACGTATCTGGAGCGTGTTCTCAGTCCGAGGCGGGTTTGAAAGCCTTCGGCCATGTTCCATCTGTATGACTCATTCCATTCATCACTGTGTGGTCACTGTGTAATTAGCTTTTTACAGGCTACGAACAGGCAACCGGTCCGTGAAAACCAGCACTATGGCCCAGCTAATGCTTTTTATTACAGTCGGCAGCGAGGGACGAAAACAAACGTCGTTCAGGCGTATCATTAGCGTCCATTCGTGTGAAAGAGACCGGCTGTAAAGCTAAAAACACAGGAAATAATTAATAATAGTTCTGGTTTGTTTTGTGTTCGGCAAACAAAAAGGCATAGCCGGCGTATACAAAGACAAAATGCAGCTGAAATACAGCATTTAATTAAAGGCCGATTCCGGCTTTGCGTGGCGTCAGAAAACACAACGTTAAAAGAACCGCTGAGTGAGAAATGTGGATCGGTTTCTACGTAACTGGATTTAGAATTGCAGTCGCTGACAGAAAGGGGAAATCTGGTGCGGGACAGACGGGACACTCCGCTCTGATGCACGGCAGGAAGGACCGTCAGGAGGGGAAGTCCAGCACCTAGCACTGCACGGAGCGCCGTCTTCCCGAGGAGCTGGACCCCTCTGGCTGAATGGAACAGTATTTCAGCTTTTGGTTTCATGTTAAAATCACATATCTGCTCTCACACGGTCCTGCGGTTGGTCTGCTTTGCTTTCGCACCAGAGTCCACTTGGGAGTGGACTGAGACCCTCCAGGCGGTCTCGGCCCGGTTGTTCAGTCCTCACCAGAGTTCGTTTCAACTGAACCAAACAGGGTCTAAACAGACCAGACAGTCTGAGAAGGAGGGTCTCGATGCAGTTTGTGGTGTGAAAGCAAAGCGGACCGACCGCAGGACTGTGTGAGAGCAGAATCCACCTGCTGATAATGTTCAGGTTCATGTGTTCACATCACGTTCGGTAAAGTGCCGGATGACGTGAGCTACCTGTAAATTTGTAATAAATCAGCGTGAACATGAACTGTACCAGAGCGAGAAGGCAACCGCGGATCACTGTCTCCTCGGTCCGGACCGAAGAAACTACAGAAGCGACAGCGACGTTTTACTCCTTTCCGTCAGAAGACCGGTCGCGTTTCCATCCACTTGTTTGTATGCTCATTTTAAATTTGAGCAGAAAAAACAAAGCTGAAATATCACAAACAAATGAGTAAATGTGGTACCTGCTGCTGCTGCTGCTGCAGACAAGACTGGTCCTGCTGTCACTTGTTGTTGCAGACCAAGAAGGACACACACACACACACACACACACACACATACCAGTAACACTGGCCTTGTTGCATGTCACCCGTCTCCTCATCACCATAG
Organism: Siniperca scherzeri; assembly: GCA_027580175.1. Taxonomy (NCBI): domain Eukaryota; kingdom Metazoa; phylum Chordata; class Actinopteri; order Centrarchiformes; family Sinipercidae; genus Siniperca; species Siniperca scherzeri. The sequence continues at coordinate 28,110,627 of CM050858.1, forward strand.
CAACTCGTACAAAACAGCAAAGGTACCAGAAGAGACAAATTCATTCATTAAAATAATTAAAATGCCATCTCAGGTGGGAAGCAGCAGCAGCATACACTGAAATGCTGTTTCTGCCTCGAGCGTTTTGTATAGAGCTCGTGTCCAGAGTTACGTGCGAAGCGTTTTAATGGAAATATAACTTGTGACAAAAGACAAACCTGCGATTTCTCTCCGTTTGACTGGACGAACTCAACAGGTGGGACGCTGCTCGGCCTTACTGTGAAGGTGTCAACGTGCAATAACTATAAGACGACTCTTCACTGGAAACACACAGAATTATTATGGGATTACGTTATGCTGTGTGGTGTTCGGGTCAAACTTTTTACTAAAAGGAAAACTGCACTAAAAATGAGTTCTTCATTATGTAACTCCACCACTTTATTATCTGTACATCATATAACCCCCCCCCCCCCGGAGGATTTCTTCTCACTAGTTTCCATCCCAATGTAGAGCAAATTTTAACTGAATTTTAAGATAATCTTCAAAGGGAAATGCTAATTATTTCCATCCGTTGCTGCTGCGAGAACACGAGCTGATTGGCTGATGGAGGTGAACAGCTGGCGGAGCTGATCCTCCAGCCGCTGCCGTTAAAGCATCGCAGAAGAAGAAGAGGACGCAGCGAGACGACGTCATTAGAAGCTCAGACGATGGGAAACATGATGGAAACATGACGTTTCTGACGGTTTAACGTGTTCATGTGAGGAAGGCTCCAGCCTCCTCATCGCTCCGCACAGCTGATGCTCTCAGCTCTTCATGACGTCAGCAGTTATTCACTCAGTCGGCTTCTGCTGAACTTTGTTGCATTTTGTTTTTATCGACACATCAGCTTTTCCGCCTCAGCCAAGCGTAAAAACTTTCCACTCGGGTTTTTATGTGCAAATTGAAAACGGATGGAAATGCACGTACTACCTCTCCTAAATCTCTAAGTAACACACACACACTCACACACTCACACCCGTCGGGTGGTGTTGGACCTTGTGGGCACAGCATCACCTGCGATCATTTTACAAACACCTGCGGCTGACAACGGTACGACCAGGAATGCGTTACTCGTAAGCACACAGAGCTGAAGGATCAGTGACCAGCAGCACTGCAGACCGGAGGTCTGACTGGATTATAATGGCACAAACAGAAGCGTGAACAATGTAGACAAGCTGCTCGGGCCTTGTGTACAGAGTGTGTACAGGAGGGCAGAACCGGGAACAGTCACAAGATAGCCGGACAGATTTTCGTGTCAGCTTTCTTTCACCCTCTTGAAAGGTTTTGTGGGGAATGTCAGTAAAGGTATACCACAATAGAGGTGTAAAATACAAACAGTATTTTACTTGTTTCTCTCTTCCTCTTTACCTTTCCATCCATCCACCTGTGCAGATTATGGGTGGCCGCTGCCCTCCGACCTTTGCCCCATCTGGATCTACCTGGACGTCCTGTTCTCCACGGCGTCCATCATGCACCTCTGCGCCATCTCTCTGGATCGATACATCGGCATTCGAAACCCGATCCACCACAGCCGCTTCAACTCCCACACCAAGGCCCGCATCAAGATCATGGCGGTGTGGACCATTTCAGTGGGTAAGAACACACACACACACACACACACACACAGAAACACCAGCTGTTTACATGTTGAACTGAAAGACGTGTTCGTGTGTCAGAGGTTTGTTTCTGTTTGTGTCATGTTAGGATATTTATCTACTCAAACACGGTGCAACAAAACAGGAGAAACCATCGCAGCGACTCATTCAGTGGACACGCGGGCATGTAACTACTGTTTGAAAATAGGCAACCCCTCCTTCAACCTCGCTGTTTGTTCTGCGCGGTCCGGTTCCAGCCTGAGTATCAGAACATCGAGCAAACAAAACGGAAACCTCTGAGCCTCAGAAAACCTGTTCGCGTGTGGAAGGTTTCTGTTGGAAAACAGGACACCTAGCAGGAACGAGAGAGACAACAACACGTATATAAATAAATATATGGGAGACAAAACCCTTGTTCTGGTTAAAATGCACGCCACGGTCCAGCTGACGCTGATGTGAGGCTTCAGCAATCTGGGTCAGCACAAAAGTTCAGTATGGGGTCCTTACAATGATCCCACCATATGATGTTGTGTCTGCCAAACAATATCACAGAATTAAAACCACGTAGCAAATCTACTTCCCGAGTTTCCACTCTGCTGCTGTTGGTTAAAAACCAACCAAACCAAAAGCCATCAGGAAAACACAGAAATTAAACCAAAAGAGAGTGCAGGTTACAGGGAGAGGGGGGGTGTAACAATACAAATACAGCTCACCTACAGGTACTTTCCACAGCTATGTGACCAAAAGCTGTGTGAGTGTGCATACGAGCACGTGAGACAGATAAGTCAGAGGTACTTTAAAGTGTACTCCTGTCTCAGAACTGAGTCTGTAAGAACCAGGAAATGACATACGAGCAATAGCGGAGCAGATAGTCGGGCGGACTGACTGGACTGTTGATTTTCCAGAGAAAATTTCCTTGAAAGAAACTGCAAAAATATTCATAACTGGAAAAACCGGCAAAGTAAATGTTTTTAGCCGTAGAGCCAACCAGCTAACGTCGCGGTCTTGATCTGATTTGCATTGTAAATGAAATATTCGTTTAGTAAATATTAAATCAGTGTTGAACATTGTTTCTCCATATCTGTTGATTTGTATGCTCTGCTCAGTAAACACCTCTCTCTGCTATGTTAGAAATGTATTGGAATTAATTCATTAATTAGTCATGTGCCAACTCATTATTACCAAATTACCATTTCAAAGAAAATTATATTAATGTAACAAATCGGTTATTTTCTAGGAAATTATGAGAAATGATGGCACATACTAATACTAATTTGCAACAGCAAATACGTTTTGTTAGAAACGTAATGAGGAAACACTGTTTCTGAACTGAAAAATGTTATTTGTTTTCCTACAATATCCGCGTGTTGCAATAAAAAGCATGATTTTATTTTTTATAGTTATGTTTAGACACTCACAGCTGTTGGTTAAGGTCAGTGAAACATTGTGGTCGTGGTTAAATACTGAAAAAAGTGTTTTACTTCATTAATATTTAACCAAAACATCAAGCTTTCACTAACCTCATTTTGTTGCCCTAAGCTAACGACACACAGGACTCAGCAGTGGTGCGAGAAGGACTCAGATGTTTTACTTATGTAAAGTTCTGTAAAAGTACTCATTATGCAGAATGGAGCCATTTTGGAAATAATATATTACATTACTGGATTATAATTATTGTGCACCTTTATGTTGGTGGAGCTCATTTTAATGACTTTATATACTGCTGGGTAGCTTTACCTATAATGATATATCATTATTTATTAGATGTGGTGGAGTGGAGGTATAAAGTAGCATAAAATGCAAATACTCAGGGACAGTTCTGAGGTACTTTAAGTACTTGTGCTTAGTTACACCCCCCACTGGGACTCTGGCAAAGTCCTGCACTGTGTACGCCCACGTCTTCTGTCTTCTTGCCGTGGTGTGGTGCAGGTTCAGATGATGTGTCGGTGCTGCCGGTGTGTTTTTCTTCCTGTTTTGTGACTTCAGACCGGTGCTCCGCTGACCGACTTGTTGTTTCGCCCATTTCTTCAGTTTCCTTGCATTTGTGTCGTATTCGTGCTTGTGTGTATGTTTGTAGGCCTTATTTGTCTAGTTGTTGTTGTGTTTCTTAAATCAACTTCAGACTACATCTATGCTAGCAGCTCTGAGAGGTTGTTAGCTTAATGCTAACACGCTCACAAGTTTGTTTGGCATGTATATCGCTTACCATGTGCACTATCTTAGTGTTAGTGTGTTAGCTAATTTGTTGCTAATTGATACAAAACACAATGGACAGCTGATTGGAATGCAATTAGTTTTGCAGGTATTTGGTATTTAGACCTGAGGAATTGATTACAATTCATCCTAAAGGGAACATGTATGTCTGTACAGAATTTCATGACTATCCATCAAATAGTTGTTGAGATATTTCAGTCTGGACCAAAGTGTTAATCCGACGGACGTCACTGTTGTGGCTTCAGGAGGAAAGCGGTGAGCCGAGAGGAAATTTGGAGGTTGAATTTGATTTGAAGGTTGAGGTGGTTTCATCACAATAAAATGTTCTACACAACTCTGAGGACATACAAGACAAAACCGAGCACACAATGCGGATTCGCCGGTGCCCGGCTCTGAAAATAAGAGAGTTTTGTGGTCAAGGAGGAAGCACACCCAGTCCATCTATGACAGTACGTCCTTGTCCATCTGCAAGAGGAGAGTGTTTATTCAGCAGTGCTTTGGTGAAATAAAATAACACAAAACAACTGCATCCTTTCCGTGCAGAGGCCACAGTTAAAAGCACAAAACTGTGAAGGAACACAGAGCGGAGAGAGAGCGAACACTGTGCGAGTAGGAGGGCAGTCAGCTGCTCATGAGATGCAATTTTCCCGTGTTCAAGACACAAGTGACGTTTATGACTCCATATAATTTTTATGGAGGCGAGGGAACAATCAAGTCCTGATAATTGGCTTCTGCCTCCCTGGCTGGTATCCAGCTGCTCAGGTCAATGGACCTAGATGAGCAGGAAATGTAATGATGGGGCAGCAGACGAAGGCCTGCAGCCACACAGTGACGGAGGTGGTGGGAGGGACGGGCAGAGTGCAGATTAGCTCTGCACGGCCGTTATTTACACTGGCTGGGTGCAAATTGGGTGGAAAATGAAGAACAGTATGACAATCATGTCTTTCTTATTCAGCTGATAACATTTCAGTTAGCAATCTGCAGAAACAAGCATCAGTTATTGTTTGATTGAACTTGAATTATCCAAAAACTTTTCCACTTTCCTGTCCTAATTGGTTTGTTTTTCTCATTATTAATCGACATGCTTTCACACTAAGCTAATTAAGATGAGAAATGGTGGAAAAGTTAACTTTTCTCCAGGTGGCAGAGTGCCCAGACCTTAGTTTTTATCAAATTAATGGATGGCAGGAACATTATAGCTGTTTGGTTTCCTTAATGACAGCAGACATAACTCAGTTATCCTGATTTTGGAAGATAAGAATAAAGACAAGCAGCTGTTTGTTCTGGAGAGTGACGCAAATGTCAAACCTACAGGACGAAAAAGTGCTATATGAAGAAATGAAAAATGTATTGTCACTTTTGCGTGGTTGGATTACTGAACGAGCCCAAGGGGCCCGAGGGGTCAGGAGGCCCCTGGACCAGAGCCTGTGTTTGAAGTGACGGTTTAACATTTCTTATTGGAAGAGAGCAGTTAAAAGTAAGGATTCCTCATCGTGATTTTGAGTTTGTGTGAGTCTTATAATTATAAAAATCCAATCCAAAAATAGTTTTTGTATATTTTGTCCTTCCTGCATACTGAGGTAACATTTCATTTCATAATTTAAACAGAATAGCTCTGCGTTAAGAAACTAGAACCTGCATCTGAGGCTTTCTTTGATGGTTTCCTCTAAGGTTTTGTATAATGTGCTGCAGTATTTAGTATAAAGTCTGTGCAGAGGAGAGTCAGGGTGGAGCTGCCGTGGCAGGAAGCTTTGGACAGGCGTCAGACAGCCTCTACAAAACAAAGCAGAACGACCACAAAGAAACACAAAACGATCGACCTGGTCCCAGCCAAGGAATGGTCGGCACATAACCTCCGGTAAAACCACGTCTGTACACATCGGTTCAGTACGGATGAAACAAACCAGATATAAAGTGTTGCTTTCGTACAGACCCAGGCTAGCTGTTTCCGGTGTTTGTCCTCCATATTTACTGTACTGACGTCAGAGTGGTATCATCTAATGCTCTCTAAGAGAGCGAATAAGAGCATTTTCCAAAATTTACTGAAATTCATGTGTGAAAAGGAGTCATAAAGTACGACTGTCCTTTTTACATTTTTTGTGACATCACGAAAAGTGACTGAGCGTGGTCCTGTAGGTAAGTCAGTCAAATCAAATCCTCCCCTTTCAAAAAATTACTAACAAGAAAGAATAGTCAGATTCAGTCTGACAATACAATCGTACAGTTAGCCGTACAAAAGTGTAAAAATGACAAGTTGTGGTTTGATTGGGGGGTTATGTGCCGGACTGTTTCTTGGCTGGGACCAGGAACTTCCTGGAGTCTCCGCTGGTTGCAGGAAGTCGCCGGGACGTAACGCTAGTTTAGGTTACTAATGTAATGTTTGTGTGTCTTTGTGGTTGTTTTGTAGTTGCTTTGAATATCAGAGTAGAACAAGACGGGATACACAGGGATGAAAACAGGACCAGGCAGGACGAGGCAGGACGAAGATTTGACCCCTGACTCACCCGCCAGTGCTTTTGTGGTGATTAGAAATGGGGGGGGGGGATACCAGAAAGTGTGTGGACTGAGATAGTGATTTACAAAAGGTTTATGTCATCACGAACTAGAGAAACTGTCAGCATCAAACACAAAAAGTGTCTTTTTAGTTTGTGAGAGCGGCCTGTTCTTATTGTCTGCCACATAAAGAGAATATTTCCCGACCTTCAGGCCACAGCCGTTGGAAATGCGGCAACAAATGTGACAATAGAAATAAACGATTGATTCGTTTTTTGAACAGGGAATAAAATGTCACATAACTCTTTTGCGAATAACAAGGCATCTGTCAACACCAACAGTAAAAGGAAGATGTACCTAAAGTTTACAAGGCCCACACAAACTCCTCCAAAAGAGAGAACTCACGAAAGACGGACAAAGTCTTGATGACATTTTAATGAAACATCCCAACCAGAAACGAGCAGAACAAAAGCAGCAGCATGAAAGACATTTTCCTTAACGCAGCTGAATAGTCTTCTAATGGCAGAAGGAAAGGACGCTGGAGAAAGCCTCTCTGCACCATTCATTCTGTTGGTTATTGTCCTTCTCCTCTAATTTCTGGTAAAAGTCAGCGTCCTCCTCTTAAAAAATGACACCCAGGTCATTTTATTTTATTATGGCCTGCCATCCAAGAGTCTGTACAGAGCTGCAGCAGAACAGACGAAGAGTCCTATATAGACGAAAAAGCATTAACGTGGCTTTATATAAGCAAATTAATGGAGCAAAGCCTGCAAAACCTGAGTGTGCTGCTACACAATGACGCGTAGTGCAAAAAGTGGGGGTCTTCTTATAGGTCGTCCTATATTCAAGGACTACGTGTTCACGTTCACAAGAGCAGATTGAGTGGAGAGAGCACTGGAGAGACCACAGCTCCTACAGAGAGTGTTGCATTATGGGTTGTTTGTAGCCTTAATGTTGTCAGGCCACCGAGTTTCTTCAAGTCGGTTTATACTTTGTCTTTTGGAGTTAGTCAGCCTTATAAGTGTTTAACCTGCGGGAGTTTCTGAAGGTCACGTGTTTTGCTGCCACAGAGAAAATAAATTCATGACGAGTGAAAATGAGTCCAAAGCGTCTCCCGACAACTTTACTGAACGCTGAAATTAGCCCCGTTCGGGACAGTCCCGGAGGGCCCCCCCAGTAAAGCAGCGGTGCCCTGCTCATTAACGGAGGTGGGGAAGTTAACCAGACGTTCATTTGCCAAAACAACCAGTTAGTCTTCATCCTTGAAGTCTTTTCTCTTTCTAAAACTAAAAAAATCCTGCTTGAAAACACTTCTGATAAAACAGAAATCTCACCTTTGTGTCGTTTGTCCAAGTAAGTTTTCGAGTGTGGAATTGGCTCGTTGTTGCCCCTTGTGGCCACTGGGGGGAAAACCACCCACTACAACGCCCTCCGGCCTCATGGGGCAGTAATGAGCCCATTCTGGTTTGGCGTACCACAATGAAGCGAAGATGATAGCTGCACTAGAAAATACTTGGATGAGGACTAACTGGTTGGTTTGGCAAACATACCGCTGTCACAGATGATGAGGAGCTCAACAAGACAAAAAGAGTGAGAAAATCATTTTGACCGCTTCCGTCTCGTGTTTTTTTTTGTTTAAAACCCGCCTCCCGACGGAAAGTTGGATCAACCAATCAGCTTGTTTGACACCTCGGCCCCCACAGTGCCTTGTTAAGACTTGAAAAGTGTCCTTGGTTAACCATAATACACACGTTTGTATGCATCTTTACAGAACTACAAGTTTGTTTTCAAGTCCTAACTCTGCTTGTAATTGGTGGAAGAAACTAGTCAGGCTTATTTGTATAGCCAAATATTTACATGTCTAAATGGGCCCACAACAGAAATGGTTCCTGACCTTCTAAGGTCTTTGTATCAAAACAAGAAAAAACTCAGAAAAAGTGAGAAACTTTGGGACAGTTTAAAGAGAGATCCTTCCTCCTCTGATAGCTGGGGACAGAGACGCTCCGCTACAGGCGCAGCCGCTTCGAAATGCCAAAACAGCTGGTGCGCTAGCTAGCTAGTTAGCCTATTTATCGGCATAGCAAACGGCATTATACTCACCAGAGAGATTCACCTGGCTGCTCAAGCAACAGGAAGAAAGTGGAAAAGTAGTAAAGCCCGCCTCTTGCTTTATTTGATCGGCTGCCAAGTTTGACATTGACAAGTTGAGAATATTTCAATTTTTATGCTCGTCTAAAAACCGCGAGAAAAACGTAAAGAGTGGCGCAAGAGAGGAGCGCACGGCAGGTGGGGAAAAGTTGGATTGCAACAAATGAATAATGTAACAATGGATATTAACACACAGTCCAGCAGTGGGATTAAAATGAATCCACTGAAGTCTGTCGATATGACAGGACCATTATAATGAGTCCAATTAAACAAGTTCAGAGAAATAATTCATAGCAGTTCTTCACACACAGAGGGCCAGGTGGAGGGGCAGGTGGAGAGGGCCAGGTGGGAGGGCCAGGTGGAGAGGGGCAGGTGGGAGGGGCAGGTGGGAGGGCCAGGTGGGAGGGGCAGGTGGAGAGGGCCAGGTGGAGAGGGCCAGGTGGGAGGGCCAGGTGGAGAGGGGCAGGTGGGAGGGGCAGGTGGGAGGATGCGTGGAGGAGGAGGTCGGTGAGGTGGGGGAAGGGATCGCTTGAAAAAGTAGAAAAGAACCAGAGAATGAAAGAAAATAAAAGACTTTTGACCAGACTGAAACCAGAAACAACTCCCCTGCAACTCCTATTTTTCATTAAACCAAATAACTAACCTTCGTACACTCATTGTGTTTTCTCCAAACTTTATTGACGAAAAGCAAAGGCACTAATTCATCTGGAGCGAGTTGTCAGCCTTGCCTAATGCCTCTGAGCTCCTCCGCGGCCCCGAGGTCTGTTTGCTTCCTGTTGCCTGCGCTTCATTAGCTCTGTTATTCCGCACTGTGGCTGCTAATGGCCGAGTCATGCCGGAGCTGCAGAAAGCTAATTTAGCCTTCCTTCCTAGACCAGATCCCAAGCATGATAGCTGGGAGTCGCTCATCATTCACATTCTCTTCCCAAGAAATTAATGCAGTTATGAAATTTATCTGAGATCTGGTTGTTTCTGGAGATAAGTTTGACTGTTTCACCGTGTTGTCCAGCTCTTCTGCAGCCAGTTATACATTTAGCTGTTGGGGAAGGGATCGAATGGGGAAGCAGTGCAGATATAAATTATCTACTGGGTATTAAACAAGCATGGGGTCAAAATAATGCAAAAACAAAACATATAATGAGATGGATGAATAGTATTTATCTTAACTATACAGGTTACTCTCAGGTCCAGACTGAAACATCTCAGCAGCTGTTGGACGGACTGTGATGAAACGTGCTTCATCGTTCACGCTCTCCTTTCCATCTAGCGCCACCATCAGGTCGACGTGTTAACGTGTCCAACACTTTGGTTTCTGACCAAATATCTGCAGAGCTGATGGTGTTCCCATCAGCCTCAGCTGCACTCTGTGTTTACTGTTAATTAGCTAATGTTAGCATGCTAACATGCTAAACTAAGATGGTGAACATGGTGAACATTATACCTGCTAAAAACAGACTAACTAAACGCACCAAAGTTCCTTTTAACCAAACTAAACAGGTTAGATGTGACAGCACCTTTAGTTTTGTTTTAATGTGTTTGTTGAAATTGATGTGAGGCTGTAAACCACTGCAGCCTTTCATCCCTTGTTATGATTTCATGCTTCTGTATTTTGTCATGTATCCAGGAAGAGTTGATTCTTCTTGTTGATGGCAACAACTTAAACTTTGATTATTTCTCCCCTCCTGGACAGCTTACTTACTTTTATTTCCACGCTGTTGCTTTGCAGTGTGTCATTACCCGGCTCCTAGGTCATGACGAATTCGGGAACGGACACGAATTAAAAGGTATTTATTGAGATAAAGTGCTCAACTAAAGAACTACAAATATGGAGAGTGTCAGTCAGTGGCATCAGCAATAGTTAGGTGACAGTGTCACCACTTCCATGAAACAAGTTTCGTGTTCTTTTCGGCCCTCAAGAGGCTACAAGAAATGACTCCAAGACATTACAGTTTGTTTTGGTGATGCAACATCAGACTGTTTAGCATTCAGCCGGGAGCTGTGCCTCTGCCCTATCAGCGTATAAACAGAATCAGCAGAGAAAACTGTAATTGGGATTAGTTTTAGTAGGAGCACTGTGTGCATGTTAACTCGCTCATCTTTCCTTAAAAACACACCTCTAACAGTCACATATCAAAAACATTGGGTTTTGTTTTTCCTTATTTTATATACAGCGGTGTGCAAAACTGTTCGCCCGCTTCCTGATTTCTTAATTTTTTTGCATGTTTGTCACACTTGAATGTTTCAGATCATCAAACAAATTTAAATATTAGTCAAAGATAACACAAGTAAACACAAAATGCAGTTTTTAAATGAAGGTTGTTATTATTAAGGGAAAACAGAATCCAAACCTACATGGCCCTGTGTGAAAAAGTGATTGCCCCCTAAACCTAATAACTGGTTGCTCCACCCTTAGCAGCAACAACTGCAACCAAGCGTTTGCGATAACTTGCAGTGAGTCTTTTACAGCGCTGTGGAGGAATTTTGGCCTGCTCATCTTTGCAGAATTGTTGTAATTCAGCCACATTGGAGGGTACTTGTGTTATCTTTGACTAATATTTAAATTTGTTTGATGATCTGAAACATTTAAGTGCGACAAACATGCAAAAAAATTAAGAAATCAGGACGGGGGCAAACACTTATGCACACCACTGTATTTATGTATTTTATGTCGTTACACCGTCTCTCTTAAAAAAATACATGAGGAAATAATAACATGTTGACACAGTACAACAACACAGTAAATACCACTACAGCAGATATTTATCCTCCAATTTACACAGACCTGGAAGCTGCTGCACATAGATAATCTATCACAGTCGCCTTTCAGTATTTTGACAAACGTCATGTTACGACGGACGCTAAAAACGCTTTAATCCAAAGCGAACGCTTCTTAACTCGGGTACTGACCAAGGAACTGTTCCTGTGTCCATCTGAACAGCTGATCTGAGATGAGCTCAGGGGAACTCTGGTACAGTCCATGAGCAGATGAGCAGAGAAAAACAGGCCTAACTTGAGTTTTCATTATTTTCATTCCTACTAAATGCTCATGTTTTACCTCTCTGCAGCCCGTTCACATAGTTCCACCTGCCCATATATTAAATATGTTAACATCCACCTAATTTTCAATTTTCTCATGAAACACCTGACTGAAAACGCCAAAACTTCCAAAAAAAGAACAAGTTGAAATATTAAAAGAAAGGTTTTTATGCTTAACTAAGGCAGAAATGTTGATGTAGTTTGTCACCGTTGCCTTTACTGATACAACAGAGAGAGACTGAGTGAATAACTGCTGACGTCATGAAGCCTGAAGAGCTGAAAGCATCAGATGTGTGTGGAGCGATGAGGAGGCTCGAGCCTTCCTCACATGAACACATGAAACTAACGTTTCCAATCTTCCGAGCTTTTAATGACGTCGTCTCGCCGCGTCCTCTTCTTCTGCGATGCTTTAACGGCAGCGGCTGGAGGATCAGCTCCACCAGCTGAACTGTTTATATTTCAGTGCTAATTTTAATGTGTGAAATCAGTGGATTGTATAATGACACGATAATATAAATGAAGAAAAACTGTGCTCTGTGTGCTGAAATGAACTAAAAGTAGCGGCTGCCTGGAAGCTCAGACACTATTTTAAGAACTGAACGTATTCTTTGTAAAACGCTCAGCAGTGAAGTGGACAGTTTGTTGATAATGGGCAAAAACAGCTTTGTGTTCCTTAGATAGCTCTGCTTGTTGCAGAGTAATGTTCTCTCTGTTTGTGGCTTCAGTAGACAGTATGTAATTAGTTGAGTTTAGTTGTTTTTTGGTTCCTTTCAGCAGGGTAACTCAGGTCTCTCTGACATGTTCATTTCATTCTCTCTTCTCTCTTTCAAGAGCTGAAACGTAACTTTCCCTGCGAGCGTTTTGTTCGACTCTCCCACACACTTTCTGGACTGATTCAGTTTTTTAACATGTATATGGAAAAAAAACTCAAGGCTGAAGCTCTAACGTGATGTAACTGAGCTCTAGCTCCACAGATTCGACAGGAACAAGAGTTTAACGGTATGACGTCGGCGTGGCGGGCAGCAGGTCCCGCCCTCTGGCAGCGTCACAGCGGGCCAAACTCGCCTCAGTGCTACGCTGTGCCGCCCACGAGCCCAATGAGATTATTTCAGGGTTTACCTATCAGGGTTCGTTTTTTTATTTTTTATTCGCACACTTGGTTTTGTCCTCGGGTTAGTCGAGAGGAGGAGGAGGAGGAGGAAGGAGCGCTGATGTTTCCTTGTGGGAGCGTGCTGGCATTGTCAAGCCTGCTAATGCAGTGTGAGCTGCGGTTACGCTCTGATCTGATTGGACGTACCATCAGGACTTACACATTGTGCACGGAGGAGGAGAGGGGGTGTACATGCACACACCGGCACGCATGAATGCACGCTATTTATGTGTGTGTGTGTGTGTGTGTGAGAACTTCTCCAAAATTACATAATCCAGACTGAAACATTCATGCATTTCTTCACAAATGCGTTTCACTACACCAAACACCCTGAAACACACACACACACACACACACACACACACACACACACTTCCCTGCTGCACTTTATTAACTTTTCACATAGTTTAAGGCGATAGCAGCAACTGCAGAAACCCGTGCAGAAAAAATATGGCAAATTTAGCGTTTTATCTATTCAATAAAACAAATGATCCATTTTCGATTGAAATTCAGTTACGGTAACTAAGAAGAATGTTATTGATATTATAACATGAATTCTTGATTGTCTTTCATGCAATATTGAAGAATGTGTGTGTAGTCAGTGCCGGGAGCTGCCGTGATGGCGGCATTGCTGCAGAGCATGACACATGAATCATCATCAGGTTATTTCACATCACACAGCGTAGTGATGAAGACATTGTATAATGAGTTTATTTACTCCAGCACAAAATGGCTCCTTTGAGGCAGCTGCCTGCCGAGCTAGGTCATGCTAGGTAGATAGCACGTTGAGCTCATTTTGGTTGTTGTTGGTGGGGCAGCATGATGCTCAGGAGTCACACTGTTGCGTTGCTTTGAGCTAAATGCTAACATCGCATGCTAACATGCTGATGTTTAGCAGGTATAATGTTCACCATCTTAGTGTAGCGTGTTAGCATGCTAACATTAGCTGATTAGCAGTAAACACAGAGTGCAGCTGAGGCTGATGGGAACGCCATCTGCTCTGCAGGTATTTGGTCAGAAACCAAAGTGTCGGACGCGTTAACGTGTCGACCTGATGGTGGCGCTAGATGGAAAGTCAGAGGATCGGCAGAGTGATTACAGTTCATTCTGAGGGGAGCGTGAACGTCTGACTAAATTTCATGGCAGTCCATCCAGTAGTTGTTAAGATCAACATTGCCGTTCATTTTGCCGTGCTGCTAGCGTGGCAAAATAAAAAAGACTGGGATGCATGAAGACGGGAAATGAAATGAAAGAGGAAAAAGTGATGGAAGCGGATGAGAGAGGGGAGGAAAACAGGAAAGATGAAGCTCCCAGTGCCCAGCAGTAATAAACTGAGTCTGTAACTCTGTGTTCATGTGTGAAACTGTGTGAATGAGAGGCTCCGTCTGTTTCTGCAGGATCAGCGTAAACACTGTTATGAATTTCCAGCGTTGCCTGTTGAACGTGAACACGACAAATATTGATTCACTGGAGTGGAAACGTCTTTTGACACAAACCGCGTTCATTACAAACCATTTCCTGCAAGGCTTGTTTTCACTTTTCCGCTGGGTGAAGTCTGAAGGAAGACATCTGCGTCACTCAGCAATGAAGTATTATTTTGTATTTTTACTTCCTGCTGAAGATTTAACACAGCGAGTTTATTTGAACAAGTGAGAAAACAGAAGAAACATACAAACTGTGCTGTGGAACAAACACAAGAAACTGAAGACATAAACATGTTGAAGCCATGTTTCCTTCTTACATATTTAACTACATTTATTCAGCTTTTCAATGTTCAACATTTACATAATTTAATTTAGTATAACGACTTTGATTACTCCCAATCAGCTGAAACAACAGTCTTCCATAGGCGTAATTTGTAGTTGTTTTTGCAACCAAAATAACAGTTTTACCAATAAATGTGTTTCCATCCACTTGTTTTTATGCGTATTTTTAATTTGGCAATAAAAACCTGAGTGGAAACGCTGGGAGTTTTTACACTTGGCTGAGGTGGAAAAGTTGGCGATTTGATGAAAACAAAACGCGGCAAAGTGCCGTGGAAGCAGACGCAGTGAATAACTGCTGACGTCACGAAGCCTGAAGAGCTGAAAGCATCAGCTGTGTGCGGAGCGATGAGGAGGCTGGAGCCTTCCTCACATGAACACATGAGGCCAACAGAAACGTCATGTTTCCCATCGTCTGAGCTTTTACTGACGTCGTCTCGCTGCGCCCCACACAGCATCCCAGTTGCTGCTTTGTTCAGACCAAATGAAGCAAACCACAGGTGTGAAATCGACCTTGGACTGACACCCGGCAAGTTTGTATTCTCAACAGTCTTCCAATGACAAATTGTACGAAAGCCTGAATGACTGAAGTGTTAATTGAGGACGGTGATACGATGGTCCTGGATCAGGTGGAACAGAGTAAAGAGCTCAAACTCTGCATGTAGCAGCTCAGAGGTGTTTCAGATCAATAAAAACACACACTGTTTGTGTGTGTGTGTGTGTGTGTGTGTGTGTGTGTGTGTGTGTGTGTAGCTGGTGTGTCCGTTAGTCTCCCTCCAGTTTCTAGATGATGAGCCACTGTAACACTCCCACTGGGAAACACTGAGCCGTCTGTCCGCCTACACACACACACACACACACACACACACACACACAAGCTCAATCTGTCCACCTGTTCTGACTCACACACAGATATTTTAACTAATATAAATCAAATGTGTTTCCAATCGTTTTAATTAGTCATTTCAATCTGTATAAAGCAGTTAAAACTAGCTAACTGTACATAAAGCAGTTAAAACTAGTTAACTGTACATAAAGTAGTTAAAACTAGCTAACTGTGTATAAAGCAGTTAAAACTAGCTAACTGTATATAAAGCAGTTAAAGCTAGCTAACTGTACATAAAGCAGTTAAAACTAGCTAACTGTGTATAAAGTAGTTAAACTAGCTAACTGTATATAAAGCAGTTAAAACTAGCTAACTGTGTATAAAGCAGTTAAACTAGCTAACTGTGTATAAAGCAGTTAAAACTAGCTAACTGTATATAAAGTAGTTAAAACTAGCTAACTGTATATAAAGCAGTTAAAACTAGCTAACTGTATATAAAGCAGTTAAAACTAGCTAACTGTATATAAAGCAGTTAAAACTAGCTAACTGTATATAAAGTAGTTAAAACTAGCTAACTGTATATAAAGCAGTTAAAACTAGCTAACTGTGTATAAAGCAGTTAAAACTAGCTAACTGTGTATAAAGCAGTTAAAACTAGCTAACTGTATATAAAGTAGTTAAAACTAGCTAACTGTATATCTCCCGGTGTCCCACCGTTTTGTTGTTTAATTTGTATGGCCCTCAAACTTTATTATGAATACACGGATCCAAGTTTTGGATGTTTGTCTGACCAAGTTGCCAGATCGTCTATGAAACACAATCCACACACTACATACGAATTCAACCCATCTGTCACCGCAACCTGGCAATCCACACCCCGATCTAAGGGCCGTGTGCACAACTGCTCTCTGCGCAGTCAGACGGGCCGGCTAAGTTAACATCAGCTAACTTAACTTTCACTATTGTCACAATGTCAGGGCAGGACGGCGTTCCACCTAAAAAATCTAAATACACCTGCAAACTGGGGTAGGACACGCAACGGAGAAATATGCTCATGCGCTTTCTAGCCGAAAGTCAGATGTTTAGATTGATACCATGTCTGTACGGTCAATATGAAGCTACAGCCAGAAGCCAGTTAGCTTAGCTTAGCTTAGCTTAGCCAAGACTGGAAACAGGGGGGAAACATCTAGCCTGGCTCTGTCCAAAAGTAACAAAATCAGCACCTAAAGCTCACTGATTAACACGTTATGTAAAAACAACAATTTGTAGTTTTGCGGTGGGATATGTGCCGGTCTATTTCTTGGCCAGGACTAGTTTAGGACTATTTACACTTGTGTGCTAAGCTAAGCTAAGCTAGGCTGACTGTAGCTTCATATTTTTAGTACAGACATGAGAGTGGTATCAATCTTCTCATCTAACTCTTGGCAAGACAGCGAATGAGCATCTTTTCCTTTAACCACAGTTTATTTGCGATAACTACAATCTTTCCACAACGTAGTTGCCAGATACAGATATTGTGGAAAGCAAGAATTTAAAAAAAGATTGGCATTGATCGTAAAAACAAACGCTAGCTTACATAATCCAGGGCTTTTACAGATTTGTCCAATATCGACATCCACGTCTGGCAATACAGCTGGTACATTTACAGTCCTGCATATGAGGACAGTAAACAAGCAGAGTCTTTGTCACATTAAAATGGATTTTGCAGTAAAAAAGATTAACTGGCAGCCAGATTTTTACTCACACTGACACAATAACAGCAAAGACCAGCGCTGGCTCTCTGTCACCAAAGCAACTAATCCAGAGCTGCTGTTGTGATCTGAAACATAACAATCACAGTCTAATAATCACACAGATACAACACGGAGCTGAAGGTTGGCGTGGGGTTTTTTTTTGTCCATGTGGATTTTAAATGCTCCTTTCCTGTTCTCTTCTTTCCTCCTTTTTATAACCCAGAAACTGATCTTTCCCTCATCAGGACGGAAAGACGAGCAGCATCCTTCAAACCGGGCTGAATCAGGGTTTGGATCGGGGTTTAGTTCAGAATCAGGGCCTGTATTTATCGAACCGCTAAAAGTGAAGTTTTGGACTTTATCAAAGTTCTTTAGACTTAAAACTGCCGTTAAATTTAAGAGAGCTAAGGAGGAAGTTAGGAGTTGAACCTGCAGTTCAGAAACAGAGGTGAGCGCACACCTTGTGACGCATGCATTTAATCAGTTTTGGCCTTTTATGTGCATTTGATTTGAACGTTACACGTTTATCAGGGGTGCAAACGGCGCAACTAAAGCTGACGTTCATTTTTGTTCGCATTCACTTGCTCCATGCATCTTCTTTGTGTTACAATGTGTAACAAATTACGATAACATTGGCCATTGTCCAGTCACGTTTCTATCACCTCGGAAACATCGCAAAAATCCGATCTATTTTAAATCTTAGCGATGCAGAAACTGTTGTACGTGCTTTTATCTCCTCACGCCTCGATTACTGTAACAGCCCGTTCACTCGTCTTAATCTAAAAACTGTGACAGACTGCAGACTGTACTGGACTCAGCTGCTCGGCTGTAAACCAGGACCCAGAGCTGCGACCACACCTGGTTCAGCCTCTTTACATCGGCTCCCTGTTGGTTTCAGGATCGATTTTAAGATCTTGTTGATTACTTTTAAGGCTCTTCATGGCTCCAGACTGTATTATTATATACTTTTTAATCCCTTATGAACCTTCACGTAGTCTGAGATCTTCGGGCAGGGGTCTCCTGTCTGTTCCTGAGTCCAGGATGGAAACTAAGGGGGACGGAGCTTTGGCCATCAGGGCCCCGAGGCTCTGGATCAACCTGCCCGAAGACATCAGGCTGTCTGAGTCAGAGTCTTCGTTTAAGTCTCGTCTCAAAACACATTTTTATCTGAAAGCAGATCCTGATTTTACCTGAACTGGCTGTTTATTTTATTTCTTTATATTTCGTCATTCGCTGTGTTATTTTATTTCTCTCGTTGTGAAGCACTTTGTACTTTGTCTTGATAAGTGCTCTATAAATAAAGTTTTATTATTATTTATTATTATTATTATTATTATTGTGCTTTTCCACAATATCCATAATAAACGGGAGAATAACAAAAAATAGAAATGTAACCCTTTGTATTGACAATAAGCCAACTCAAAATCTGTTTATCTTATAGATACTTAGATAATGTCGTATTTGCATCTTTACTACAAAGAGCACCGGGCTTTAATATCTTCAGCAAGGCTCAACAATAAGGATTGCTCGGGGCAAGTAAAATGCCACATCGGGCAAGTAAGTCTAGCAGTTCGTGCAAGTGGTACAAAAGAATAAAACGTGTTTTTCCGGCGCTGATGATGGAACCGGGCTGAGGACCGCCGACACGCGCAGCGCAGTCAGCATCAGGTGGAGATTACTCCAGCTGACGACAACTGCGCTCGTTACTGTATGAAAGTGCAATAAAACCTCCGCAGTAAAAAGCCAAAACTTTATCAACGAGCAGAAACGTGAACATGCAGAAAGCGATATTTTAGTCTGCTCTGTCTGCAGTCTGTCACATGTTTTACACAACCACAGCGCGCTAGCTCGGCTAACGGCGAAATGTTACAAACGAGCTAAAACGAAGCTGTCTGTGCGTAGGTCTAACTGTTCCTTAGTTTGCCACGAATCTTAAAATTTGGCCCATTCTTGTAAACTTCCTGCCGGATGAGACACACCAGCCCCTCCTCCCTCCGCCAGGTAACTCACCTGCAGCGAGTCACAGCAGCAGCAGAGGGAGGAGGACAGAGGACAGGAGGACGGACTTTGCTGCTCTAGAAACAACATTTAGTTATATTTAAAATATACAATTCCAATCCTGTTCTGAATTTATTCTTTAAAATAATATATATTTGTTTTTTAAAAAAGCAATTATTAAGTAATGAAAAAGAACCGATAAGAGTATTGATAAGAATAGTTGTATCATTAAAATCCTAACGATGCCCAGCTCTACTCACGAGAAAATGCCGGCGGGTAAAGACAGTTTATTTAGATAACAATGTTTGCTGCTTTGCATCTATGACACACTGTGTCCTTGTTCTGATTCATTTACTTTATTTATGAAGATTAAACGTGATACATGATAATTAACTTGAGTTTTTGTTGTTATTTTGATAACCGCTAATAAATAAAACAATTTGTATAAGGGCAAGCAAAAATTTACTTCGGGCAACACAAAACACTACTGACACACAAAAACCTTAACATTGCTTCAGTCTTTGACTAATGCTCGACAAAAATTAACTGTAAATAAAAAAATATGACTGCAAAAACAAAGCTGGCAATACCTTTATTTTCAGCCCTGAGTCTGCAGGTATTGCTCTCAGGCTGCATCCAGCCAAAGAGGTAGGGCAGCCTGTAGGTGAAACCCAGGGCAAAAAAAAGTCCTTAATGCACTCGCTGCAACATTTTTATCAACTCAGCTTTCTCTTCAGTGAGAGAATCAACCTGAAACAATAAAAGTGAGTGGAGAGTGCGTCTTTGGGTGAATGCAGTCTATAAAGGTCCTCGCAGTTATAGTAATACAAACAGAGCGCAGAGACTGAATCACGGCAGGTATGAGCCGTCAGAGCTGCGCAGTAGTTTTGGGGTTCAACAGTTTTTCACCTCAGATCTGGATCTTCATCGTCACTCATCACTTCATCCACAAATCACTGCAACTTTAGCAGAGCAGAACGTCGGATTTCCCCCGTCTGAATCGTTTCACTGCGGCCCTTCAGGCCTCAGCAGCCAGAGACAACAAGCTCGAAAGGGACGACACACTCCCAAAACCCCCTCCCCGACGAGATGTGAAATCCCGGGGCCCAGCTGAAACACGGCGGCCGTGAGCAGGTGGCCTCCACCGACCCTGTCTCCCAGGCGACGTGATGCTGAATTACCATTTCAAATCACAATGTGGAAACGCTTTTAGTCGCAAAATGCACCCGTCTCCTAGAAATTACGTGTATATACTGACCCCCCCCCCCCGTTACATTGTGATGTGAAACGTCAGAGCTTCATAGTGAGTTTCAGCTCGTTGTTTATCTGTCCGCAGCAGGCAAAGGCTCACTGTACACTTCACTCCTATTATATTATTATATATCTTTGTCTTCCTTCTGTTTGGTAGATAATCATGCTCTAAGTTTTGGAACTACAGTTCCCATAATGCTCCTGTCTGCAGTGGACCCGTGGACGGACAGACAGCCGTCTCTGGATCACTGTGAGACTGAAGGAAACTTAGAAACGGCAGGATTCTCAGGCAGCTTCTGCAGCGATAAGCGTCTTTTCTTATTCGTGACGGAGATAACATCCTCGGACACCTGAAGGAAATCATCGCTTTTACAACCTGATTGCAGCGTAATAAAAAAATCACTTTAAAGCTGCGAGTCTTTTAAAATGACGAGCTTTGCATAAAGATTGATCGTCTGAAACGTTGTGCGACCAGTTTTCAGGCTGCGGCGTTTCTTTCAAGTTCCTCTGTTGCATTTTGAAATCAAACCCTGAAAAAGTCTCCCTCTCCTCTCTCTTCCCCTTCATCTCTTTTGTGTGTAAAGTGTCTCCCTCCCCTCTGTTTTCTCTCACTCTATCCCCTTTCATCTTCTTTCCCACTTCTGTCAAGGTCTTTCTTTTCCGTCTTGTGTCTCTGATTTCATGTATTTAGAGCAGAGCGTTGCCATCAGGGAGAAAGGGAAGAAGACCAAAAACTAGCTTTCAAATTCTAGATTCTGTGTAAGTGTGGGGTGATGGATGCTCGCGGGGCTTATATAAAGAACACAGTGGATTTCTGTACGTGGTTTTTATTTCACACTTGCCATTGCAACGTCCGTTTCCCATGCCAATAAAGCCCCTTTGAACTGAACTGAATTGAATCCAGGCGCTCGTATCAACGATGTCACCTCGACAAATAACATTTGATCAGCTGGAAACGAGGCAGACGGCAGTTTAAGGCTAATAATGATATTTTCTCTTTGAACATAACTCTCCTGTTTCTTCCTGTCTCGCGCCTCAGTCTGTATGATGAATGATAATTATAATAATATTTTTTTAAACACACACAAACCCTCGTATTCACCCTCTAAATTTCATTTCACTGCTGCTATTGCTGGTTATTTAAAAAAAATATATTTTGGGAAATTAACTTCTTTCCTTTCTTGCCGAGAGTTAGATGAGATGATTGATACCACTCTCATTCTCTGTACGCGAAATATGAAGCTACAACCAGGAGACAGTTAGCTTAGCTTAGCATAAAGACCGGAAACAAAGGGAAACAGCTAGCCTGGCTCCTTCCAAAGGTAACAAAATCCACCTGCCAGCACTGCAGCTCACTAATTAAAAGAGTTATCTGGTTCGTTTATGTTGCAACAAACCACATAGCCCGCCGTAAAACCCCAAACTGAAGATTTACAAGATATAACATGCTAACTTTAGCTCTTTAGCTCGATGCTGCACCAGCTAGTCACTAACTGATAGACAATTCTGAATAAACCACCTGAAAGTCAATCAGAAATGAATATTGTTCCATGGCTGTGGTACAAGTGTGAATAATTGATCTCATTCATTTATTTGTCTTTAGGGTCCATGTAAAGTGTTTGCTGTACATCTTTGTTGTTTGCTATCAGCTGTTTAGTGTTTCTGCTAGTTGAGAGCGGAACCAACAGAAAGTCATTTGACATCACATCGGCATTTTGATTGGTCGATTCCTGCATGAACCAGTTACAAAGCTCAGACGGTTTCAGCTTCGTGCACCTTTTCTCTCAACTACAGTTTTGAGCAACGACGCAAGAAAAAGTTGAATGCGCGGCTTCCTTATGTTGAG
Organism: Siniperca scherzeri; assembly: GCA_027580175.1. Taxonomy (NCBI): domain Eukaryota; kingdom Metazoa; phylum Chordata; class Actinopteri; order Centrarchiformes; family Sinipercidae; genus Siniperca; species Siniperca scherzeri. The sequence goes on from CM050858.1 coordinate 28,132,698, forward strand.
TAGTTGTAATAAACTAATAAAGTACTTGTTTAATCATTTAGTCTATAAAAGTGTCCAGAACTCACTGTGACGTCTCGTTTTGTCCGACCAACAGTCCAAAACTCAAAGACATTTAATTTAAAGTGATATAAAACGCTACAGAAGCGGCGTGCGTGATTAATCGATCGTCGTTTCTTTACGTAGAGAGTGAAACGGGCCTGAGGTCGACTGGGATGGAAAGCAAATGAAGTGAAAAACCCCTCCGACTGAATCGCTCCAGCTGCTTTTCTGTCAAACCGTAATGAGAATTATCCGTCTTTGACTCTTCTGCAGCAACAATGTCTGTCCTCCCTCACTGTGTCTGTCAGTCTCCAACCTTCTCGCCCTCTTCCTCCTCCTCTTCCTCTCCCCTGCTCCATCTCTTTCTCTCACTTCCCTCCTATTTGTTACGAGCAGGTAATGAGAACGCGGCGTGAGGAAGATTGCTCAGTTTATCTCCTCCCACCCGGTTCCTGTTGATGTGGAGCGCATCAGCTATCCAAAACTTTTTTTTCGGCCAGTTTTTTATTAGACTTATCGTAAGGTGTGACTGCAGACGCCGCGGAAGGAAAATGCCAATTTAGCAACAACAAAAATAGGAATTTGGGAAGGAAACCAAATTATAGACAGCACATTTCATCACCAGGGAGATCACGACTCAAGGCGACCCTATTTCCTGGACTTCGCCGCGGAGAAAACAACAATATAGATTTTTAGGTACACAAAAGACAATGATACAAGTTGAAATGCTGTAGTGACCGCAGGCAACGCAGTCAGACCTCAGACTCAACCCACAGAGGAGAGGAGTGGAGGCAAAACCGCACTTTCCTCCCACACCGTGACAGACAAATGGAAAAATAAAGTTTTAGCCCCGGACTTAATGGAAAAGTTGACACATTTAAAAGTGAACAGGTAGTGTCAAACAGCAGCGCCTGTCTGGTGAAATACCTGACAGACTGTACCTGCGCTGCCTGCTGTGAGCTGCTGGGAGAAATACAGACCAAGGGAACCAGAACATTTGAATGTTTGGTAGATTTTATGTTGATAAAAGCTTTTTTTCATAGCAAAAATGTAACTGTGTACGTCCAGGACTGATAACAGCTGAACCATGATGAGACAGCTGTTAATAAAGTGGATTTCAGAATCCAAATTGTTATTGAAAACTCATCTATATTCAGTCTTGACATGTCTGTCTCTCGGCCGGTCCAACACTTCGGTCCAGACTGAAATATCTCAACAACTATGGGATGGACTGCTGTGAAACTGTGTTCGAACATTCGTGTTCCCCAGAGGTTGTATCCTCATGACCTCGGCGATCCTCTAACTTTTCCACGAGGTTCACATTTGTGGTTTTCAGTGAAATATCTCAACACCTGTTGCATGGACTGTGATGAGACGTGCTTCATCGTTCACGCTCCCCTCAGGATGAACTGTAGTAACTCTGCTGATCCTCTGACTTTCCATCTAGCGCCGCCATCAGGTCGACGCGTTAACGCGTCCGACGCTTTGGTTCCTGACCGAACACCTGCAGAGCTGCTGACGCTCCCATCAGCCTCAGCTGCGCTCTGCGTTCACTGCTAAACATCAGTATGTTAGCATGCTAATGTTAGCATTTAGCTCACAGCACTGCTGTGTCTAAGTAGCCTCACAGTGCTGCTAGCATGGCTGTAGACTACTAGTGTTGTTTGACATATATTTGGCATATACCAAGAGATGAATGAACAATTAACACAGGGACGCAAGAGTAAAACTTATCAAATGCAGAGATACATATATATATATATATATATATATATATATATGTACATGTGTATATACTGTATATACTGAGATACAGAACATCAGCACAGTATTACTCTTACTGTTAAATTATTCAAATCACAGCAGTTTACATTGTTGTATGAAATTAATATTGCTGCATTATTTAGTTGTCTGATTACAGATTTTTTTTTTTATGCTGCTTGGAAATTAACAGGATTTATACTGAGACACTTTTTACTGTTTTAACGAGAAGAGTAGTTCACAGAAACAGGGAAGGAGGTTTTTAAGCCCTCACACAGTTTGGCTCCATATTTGCAGCATATTAATGTTGTTTGTTGCCTTTCTTGTCTAACGGTCATACTCTCAGCAATCTGTGAACTGCACCTGTGCTGGATCAGGTTATTCTGGGTTTGTAATTTTCTTGTCATCTCTGTGCGGTGTCCTTCCTCTCTGCAGGGATCTCCATGCCCATTCCTGTGCTGGGACTCAGAGACCACTCCAAGGTCTTCAAAGATGGCAGCTGCCTGCTGACAGATAACAACTTCGTGCTGGTCGGCTCCTTCGTGGCCTTCTTCGTGCCCCTCACCATCATGGTTGTCACCTACTTCCTGACCATCAAGGCCCTGCAGAACGAAGCCACCCTCTGCTTAGACCAGCTGGTCCCGCGGCCCAAATGGAGCACCACGTTCACTTTGAGCTTCTTACCGCAAACCTCGCTGTCCTCTGAGAAGCTCTTCAGGCGCTCGATAAGCCGTGAGGCGGGTGGCAGAGGAAGCAGCGGTGGACTGGGAGGCGCCCGCGGGAGTGTCTCTGGCTCGCTGTTTGGACGCCGCACCATGCAGTCAATCAGCAACGAGCAGAAGGCGTCTAAGGTCCTCGGGGTGGTGTTTTTTCTCTTTGTGGTCATGTGGTGCCCGTTTTTCATCACCAACGTGCTGGTGGTGGTGTGCGACCCGGCGACATGCGACGCAGGACTCATGGGAGGCCTGCTGAACGTTTTCGTCTGGGTGGGGTACTTGTCCTCTGCGGTCAATCCGTTGGTCTACACACTGTTTAATAAAACATACCGGGCGGCATTCCTGCGCTACGTCCGCTGCCAGTACCAGCCGGAGAAGAAGCGTCTTCAGCTCATACTGGTGAACACCATCCCGCCGCTGGCTTACAGCTCCACCCAGCTGCCCCTGAGCGACGTAGGGAAGTTACAGAACGGAGTGACGCACTCTAGTGGCGAAGTGAAGGACTTCTCTTTACCTGGACAGGAAACGGAGAAGGGTAGGCCGGACAAAAGTCACGGAGACAAGGACGAGAGCTGCGTGTGAGCGTGTCTGAAACTGAATTTAACAAAAACCTGCTTCGGGGTCTGTCCTGTGCAATTCACGGATTAGATAAAACTTTGAACTTCTGTGGTCACATCACACTTGGGAGTGAAGGGTTCGAGGTTTAAAGTCAAAGTGCCAAAGACAAAGTGCCTCCCAGTCAGGATTTTAGAAATGCTTTAGAGTTCCCCAACCTCTCGAGAAAATTGAAAATATATATATTTCAGTGCATTCAGAGCAACTTGCATTGCAATTCCAGTCCTCAGATTCATTCTGCTTCTGATCGATGCCTCACCAACAGGGTCTGGATCAGCTGAATCAAGTTCGTGAGTTCCTTCTTACAACAAAAACACCTTTTTGATAACCATTTACCCCAAAAATAAAGTCAATCAGTGCTTGTTTCATGGATTCAAACCCTTAAAGTCTTCGGTCTCATTGCTGCTTCACAGCCTTCTGCCACAAAATAAACATATTATTATTATTATTATTGAGTCCATCAATATGTTCCCGTCTGAGAGCAAATGAGACGGATGAAAAGGAGGGACAGTCCATGTAAACGATGTGAGACACTCTTGGGCATATGGCCGCTACAAAAAGTGACATAATTGACCCTTTTTTTTTTTTTTAAAGAAACTCTTAACAAAAGGGTAAACAAATTCATAGATTCTTCACATTATTTCATTTTTCTCACGGATGCCCAGCTGCAGTGACCTCAGCTGCCCCTTCATTTCAGTCAGGTGGCCTCTACCTCCCATCATACCTTTGGGTGGATCAGCGGGGATTAGACTGGATTTCCTGCCACTTTATCAGATGTTAGTGTTTCGGGGGGGAAGGAGGTCCAGGATGAGCCTGACACAACCGGACTTCAGACTCTTGCAGAGGTCAGATAAAGCTGCCAAAAAGGGAAGGAAAGCCGCCGCTTCTTGTGTTTCCTGTTGGAAATAACACGGAGAATAAATGTCCGAAAGCAGATGCTCGTAAGATAATTGTTACAGAGAGACAACATGAATAAATCTATATTTGTATTTTGTGCAGATATATGTGAATAAATGTACACGATTGTTGAGGTTAAAAAGTTTTTTGTTATTTACAAGCGAGAGGACGATTATTGTTACTGATAAGATGCAGTATGAAGATTGTAAAATGAGAATTCATTGGCAGGAAATGAAGAGGATTTATCTGCAGATGTGTTCATTGTAAAAGTCACACTTTTCACTGTGTTCTTGGCAGACTATGAGTGCACAAATTGGCATTTGTTTTCCAGAGGAATTTTCCAGAAACATCAAGGTTTTTCTTACACGTTGTAACAAGTGGTCTGGTATTTGGTCGCCACATGTTTAAATATCGTTTTAAAATGTGCTAATATGGAACTGCTGTGTAAGAGAGACTCACCTGGATGAAGGACAGAAGCTGGACAAATGCATGACGGTAGGCTTGTACCCTGGATGTATTATCAAGGTGCATTCGGACAAGAGCTGTAGACTCGGACCTGCCCTCTAAAACCCGAGGCTTGGCCTAAAAGACTTAAAAACAGCGGTGGTTCAGACTGAACGCAAACAAAGTCAAAGGAAAACTTGAGTGGAGGCAGCTTGACACAAATTCGCTCTAGACGAAGCAAACAGAGGCAAAGACGTATCTGTGTGGTGTGAAAATATTAGCTAACACACAGCCCAGTTAGCTAACACACAGCCCAGTTAGCTAACACAGCCCAGTTAGCTAACACACAGCCCAGTTAGCTAACACAGAGCCCAGTTAGCTAACACACAGCCCAGTTAGCTAACACACACAGCCCAGTTAGCTAACACACAGAGCCCAGTTAGCTAACACACAGCCCAGTTAGCTAACACACAGCCCAGTTAGCTAACACACAGCCCAGTTAGCTAACACAGCCCAGTTAGCTAACACACAGCCCAGTTAGCTAACACAGCCCAGTTAGCTAATACAGCCCAGTTAGCTAACACACAGCCCAGTTAGCTAACACAGCCCAGTTAGCTAATACAGCCCAGTTAGCTAAAACACAGAGCCCAGTTAGCTAACACACAGCCCAGTTAGCTAACACAGCCCAGTTAGCTAACACACAGCCCAGTTAGCTAACACACAGAGCCCAGTTAGCTAACACACAGCCTAGTTAGCTAACGATGTCTGTACTGTCTGGCTGTTTGTGGCGAATAAACACCAACTGTGAAACAAACAAATCAGGGAGCCACTCTTAAAGCTAAAATATTGCACCATAGCGCTACTAGTGGTGAAGAGCTCCACGGGATTACCTTTAAGCGAGGTGAAAATTAGCTCTGCACTCAGTCTGAACTCACCTTAAAACCTGGATACCGACACAGCCAATGAATGTTGCTGCATATACATCAAGAGAGTTACTTTTCCTCATGATTTCTTCCACGTTGCGGAGCTTTGCATGTTCAGTAGGCCATGTTGAGGCCGACGTTAGCCTTTTCTGAGCTCTGACAAAGTGTAAAGGATCCCAATATAAATAGTAATAACTATTACGAAATGCAAATTTGCAGCTTGGCCGACTCTGCGACTCCGTCTCCAGCTCTGTTAATACATCCACGGCTCGTACTATAACTACCACATTGATAAAAAGCCTTAAAAACCAAAGGCAACGAGAAGGTGGCTTTGATGAGTGGGATGAGGAGTTCGCGTCCGAGATGCTAAATAGATATTTACCGGATCCAGCTTGTGAAGGGTTTATAACTTTACTAGGTTAATAACCTTTTTAAAAAAAATAATGACGTTTGTTAAAATTTTATACTACAAAGTGAGTCGCTTTTTGCAGTAGTGGGTTTTTCATTTTGGAGCAGATGTCCTCACGTGGAACGAGAAGGCTACGGCTAGCTCAGGGTATGTTAAGAGTTAAAAGAAAGACACGATGCTCGTCGCACCGCATGCCGCACGGAGTGACTGTTAACGTCTGTTATTTGAAGAAAACAAGGTTTTTTCCAGCCAAAGCGTGCAGCTGTCATTTACAACGGCAGGTGAGGAAAAGGGTTAAAGCAGCAGAACGGTGAGGCTGCTCCGCAGGTGGCTGCTGTCAGCTTTACAGCAACATTTAGCAGTGGGGCATTTTCTTCCACCTGCTGAGGCCCGACCTGCGTTTACATCGAAACGGAAAAGTCTGGTTCTTCAGCTTCTGCCTGTCCACGTGAACGGGCAGCTGATCTGCTGTCAGACTGGATCTGGATTTAGATTTCTGTGAGTAGGAAATTATTCTGTCTGTTCAACGAGTGAACAGCTAAGTGGCTCTTAAATCTTGCAATGAAGCAGCGTTTTTCGGACGGTTTATTTTGCAATCTGGGTCTTATTTTTATGGTTTTGGGCTATATTCCTAATCGTTTAGGTCGCGTTATTTAAAGTTTAAAGGAATCTGTACACAAATTATTAGCTGTACGGGTTGTCGAAACTGACTTAAATCAACATATTTCTTTTTCCGTTCTTTTTCCCAACATTTTGGGAGATACGCTTACTGGCTTTGTTGTCGAGAGTTAGATGAGAAGATCGATACCTTTTTACCTTTAAGCCAGCTGCTCCCAGCTGCGGCGGCGGCGTCTTGTGTCGACCAAGAATGACGTCGATGCGTCACTAGCTAATGATTTGTTTGAGGAAGTAACAGCCGAACGCGAACACAATGTCAGACTGAAGGATGAAGTGACAAAAGGTCAACTCAGTCTGATCGTCGGGCTGAGAAAGTTAGATCACGTTCACGAGATCAGTGTATAATTCAGATTTCAGACCAGTTTGACCACTTTTCTACATTTGAACCTTTGAATTAGAAAACGGAAACCGAGCAATTTCCACGTGTAACCATGCCGACGTCTGACGGCTCGTGTTCCTGCTCCTTTGGCCTGTATTGTAATGAAACAAAAACGTTATTAATACTGACTGGAATTATTATTATTATAGTTATCGACAAAAACCACAGAAATAAAACCCAGGATGTAAAAGAAAACGAAACTGAATTTCCGTTTGATGCCACGGGCTCCAGAAGCGGCCCTCTGTGTGGCGGCTGAAGCGCCATCTTGTGTTGCTCATCCTGGTGGCGGACAGCTCCAGTCCGGTGTTTTAAACGGACCTGGACCCGCTCAGATGATTTTAGCCGCTCTGTGTGTGTAGTTCTGTTGCTGTTGCAGTGATGTGAAGACCATCGACCCCTTTCTGCTGACTCTGGATCCACAACGTAACTCTGGTTTGGAGCTGTTTTTTTAAACTAGTGTCTGTTTTGGAATTTGATGTTTGATGGTGACGGTCACACTTCTTTTGTATGTCAGCTGTAACAGGAACAGGTTGTTTTTTCTTTTTTTCGCCTCCTTGTTTTCAAATCAAAAGTAAAAAGAAAAACTGGAGATGAAGCGTTTTCCGCGTGTGTAAGAGTTTTATTTATTCAAGTCTTCGGTGGATGGATACGTGTGCAGTATGAACGAGTCAACAGGCTTAATTCCTGTCTGAAGGTTTGATTTTTTCATATTTCACGACCAGGGTTTTCTGCTCGGACTCCTCAATCGACAGGACGACGTCGCCGTTTCAAAAATAAAACCCTTTTTTCGATCTTACGCTGCTGTGGTTAAGGTTCGCTTTAGGGAAAGGTCGTGGCGTGGGTTAAAATCACAAGGGGACCTTTGTTGCCGTGGTTACAATAACAACTACGTGGTTAAAGTTAGGGAACAACCGTGGTCACGGTGAAAAGAAACCAACGTTGACTGAAGCGGGAAACGAACAGCGGCCTCCCTTTGCGTGGTTGACTCATCCATCCTCTATAACGACGTCACCTGACCTGAGTCATACTCCAACGCAGTGTTGCCAACTACTTTCAAAGTAAAGCCCGCTCGAAAAGTCGCTAGATACGTCACATGCTAATTTACATCATCCACGACGTCTCTAACCACCCTTATCATTGGCTTTTAATATGTTTCAATCAAGGCATCAAAACCTGCGTCTAATGTCGCGTTGCATCGACTGTGGGACCGAAGCGTCCCGAGAGGACGCAGACACCGGAATAAACTCTGTGAGGAAAGTAAAATAAAACTTAAATAGTCACGTTAAATCCTTTAGGACAACCAGTGAGTGCATTTACACATGGATGAACTGTCTTGAATCGTCTTCACGGCTCTAACTCACACCGCTCCCTCGCCGACGCAGATCGCTCAGTGGTCGCACTGATCAGGGATCAGATTCTTTGCCCGTTCAGACCGTAGTGGCCTGCGGGCGGACGATCAGAAACCTGAATACTGTCATGATCACGCATCAGGGAGATGAATAACCAGGTTTTTCGTGTTCCACGTGAACGCCGTATCCTGAATATGATCAAAATCCAGGATGCCCGTGTGCATGTAAGCACATTCAGTCTACGCCAAAAATAAACTTTACTTTATCTGGTCTATGTTTCATTACTTACTAAATGAAGAAAATACACACGGACCTCTCAGCGGCGTCCTCACACAGATTTCATGTCGTGCTGAATGCTGAAAGGTGGTGATAACAGGCCGGTGACCTCGCGTACTAATGACCTGCTTTAATTAAGATAATTAAGATTCAGTATATTGGTGTTAGGGGGCTTGATGAGGAAAACTGCAGCACAAAAACACCAAGCTCAAGGTAATTACTGCGGAAATAGTGTATAAAAGCCTATCGCTTCCTCGCAGCCCGGCAGCAGATGTCCCGAGGACCCGGTACTGGTCTGCGGCCCGGGTTTGGGAACCTCTGCTGTACGCAACACGGTTCTTCTGTTTAGCCCAAAGTCTTTGAAGTCCCCGAACCCAAATAACTCTGAGCACCGATCCCTGAGACAACAGCTTGTTGTGTTTAGATGCAGCATCGCGTACCTGTAGCTGGCAGCCAATCACACAGCATTTACATTCGCCAGATGAACTGGGTTACTGGGAGAAACCCGGCTGAGGCAGCGTAACAACACTGCAGCTACACGGTTACTGTAAAACCTGAGCTTGGCTGGGTTTATAGTGTATTAATAATGTACGAGGCTTCAGCCTTAAGAATGGTTTTCCTTCAGGTGTGAATGTGTCTGAAATCTACAAGACTTACGTGGATCCGGTTGACACGTAAACACATCAGGATACAGTATACGTGCTCCAGAAAAGCAGCGCATCCCGGCTGCTGTCTGCGTGACGAGCCCGCGGTGTGTCACAGCTGAAAACTGACGCATGTTGCAGCCAGTGTGTGTGTGTTGCACGTTTTTTTTGTTTTTGTGTTTTGTAGCTGCTCGCGAGCAAAAGTAAATCGGAATCAGGAATACTTTATTGATCCCCGAGGGGAAACTCTTCCGTTACAGCAGCTCGCTGTCACGTCAGTGCACACAGGAAGAGAAGCACTGAGCAAATCAGAATATAATACAGCTCAGATAAATTAAGTACAAGTGGATATAAGTATAAAAGTGGATAAGTGTAAGTGTAATAAGTGTAGCTTATTAAGATGAATATGAGACGGTGGATATTGCACAGCAATAATAGACGTATCAATAAATATCAATAAATAGGGAATTTTAAACTGAAAACACAGGATATTGCACGATTATCTCAAGTATTGCAGAGATGTTAATGATCAATGTCCAGTTTAGTGACTTCGGGTCAGACAGACTGACACTTAGAGGGAGGAGTTAAAGAGTCTGATGGCCACAGGCAGGAATGACTTCCTGTGGCGCTCTGTGGTGCATTGTGGGGGGAGGAGTCTTCCGCTGAAGGTGCTCCTTTGCTTGACCAGCAGGTCATGGAGCGGGTGGGAGACGCCGTCCAAGATGGCGTGTGGTTACCCAGCATCCTCCTCTCTGACACCACCGCCAGAGAGTCCAGCTCCGCCCCACGATGTCACCGGCCTTACGGATCAGTTTGTAGAGTCTGTTGGCGTCCGCTACCCTCAGCCTGCTGCCCCAGCATGCAACAGCATACAGGACAGCACCGGCCGCCACAGACTCATAAAACATCTTCAGCATCGTCCGGCAGATGTTGAAGGACCTCAGCCTCCTCAGGAAACAGAGGCGGCTCTGGCCCTTCCTGTACAGAGCAAAGCAGCAGAGGTCCAGATATCCTGACTTTGACCCCATTTACACTCAGTCACGTCATCTGTCTTGGGCGGATCGCATTGCTATATATCAAAAAAAGCAAAGTGTAAATGCAGCCAAGAAGCATCAGAGACGGATTGAAATCTGACTGCATTCTTGAAAAGTGACACACACTAATCTTTACTCCTCCCAGTCTGCGGAAACGCCGCCTCACAGGTTCTGTCCCTGGTGATAACGGCAGCTGAAGTTACACTGAAATGGTCCGGTTGTTCCCTCTGTCTCAGCTGCGATCATACAACAGGAGCAGTGAGCTGTTGTAGCGTCGATCTGATCCCTGATCAGTTCGACCACTGAATGATGTGTGTCTGCGAGGGAGCCGCGTGAGTTAGAGCCGTGAAGACGATAAAAAAAATGTTGCGTTATAGTTTATACGATTCAGCCACGTGTTTGTGTTGGATGGTTGTTAGCAAGCTAGCTAAAATGTTACTGTCGTAAACTTTGAAACTAAACTTCAGGACAAGTTATTGCTCTTCACCAAAACCTCTGGACTGATGTACAGCCGGGAAATTCAAGACGGATTGCGGTCAGATTTGTGATCTGACCAATGGAGACGCACGTATGTGGCTGAGTGTAAACAAAAGTGTATTTAAAACCAGAGATGAGACACTTGACACGTTTAAATGGGGCCTTTTAGTCTCTAGTACGGGGCAAGCTCCAAAAAATGCTGGATCCTACATTTCCCATAATGCATCCAGTTAGTATCAAAGTGAGCAGAGTGCCCCTTTAAGACGACAGCAAATCCTGATGCATTTGAAAAGTTTCATATATTTTGTTAGACGAACATCTTTATATTCCTCAAAGAAAAACAAAACGAGTATTTTGGCACTGTTACCGAACAACGCCCAGCTGTGGTCATGGTCCGGACTCAAACCTGTGATAATGTGTGCACTACAGCACATACACGGGACTGCATCCTAACCTCTGGCGTTAAAATACTGTGGTCGTGTTGTTGTGTAGCAGCCTACTGTTCCTGAATATTGCACTTCTGGATTAACTTTGATAGAAACAGCAGCTGTAGAGTTCATTCAGACCACGAAGGGGCCGAAGTGGACGCACATAAAAAAACTCTGATTACAATTTCTACATTTTATTTTCAGGTATATTTGTTTTCCCCTCACAATAACAGAGGGAGCACCGCTCCTTCCTACACAACTGCTTTTTACTAAAATAGCCTACTTCTCCTTTGCGTCATTGCTAATGATTCATTTTCAGACTGAAATAAATTTGGAGCTCCACGTGCACAAGCTGGAACTGGTGATGGAAATTTGGGAGGAGAGAGAAGGGGAGTCTCATATTGTACTAATCTGATTCGCCCACAGCAAGTACTGTCCAACCATCCAATTTGTCTTTGTGAAGAAATTATCTTTGCCCCATCTGTCTTCTGCTGTTTAAAATAGCACGAGCCAAAAGCTGTTCACACACACACACACACACACACACACACACACACAAGCAGAGTACCAGTAATTACAAAGTAAGCTTTGAGCCTGAATGACACAATATAAATATTTGTTGCTTAAAAAAATGTTGATCCATTCATGTCACTGGGCAACAAGCAACAAGTGTGTATCTGTGCATGCGCCTTTACTTCTATCTTTCTGAGGACCGAAGTCGGTCGAAGACCATCATGAGGACTTTAAGGAAAGCGAGGGCGTCTTTGTAAAGTGAGTTTTTCCAGAAAGCGGGGACATTTTCGATATTCTGTGAGGCTACACTGAGCTAAATGCTAACGTTAGCATGCTCACAATGAAAATCCTAACATTCTGATGTTTGGCAGGTATAATGTTCACCATGTTGTATTATTATACTGTACTATCATCATCAACCGGTAAACCCACTTGGTACTTCACACTTATTTTATCTTATACTCATACCCACCTGGTACTTCATTTATTTTCTGACCTGTTTTATAGTTTTTATGGTGTAGTGTATTATATTGTTTGCTAGTACTTTCTCCTGTGTGCACTGACGTAAAGGCGAGCTGCTGTAACAAAGAGTTTCCCCTCGGGGATCAATAAAGTCTTTCTGATTCTGATGTTCACCGTCTTAGTTTAGCGTGTTAGCATGCTAGCATTTGCCAATTAGCACTGTTTCACACAAAAAAAACTACAAATGTGGCGCTGGAAGAAAAGTCAGGGGATCGACAAAGTCAGCAGAATTAAATCCTCTGGGAACCATAAATGTCTGTACAAAATGTAATGGCGGTCCATCCACACAGTTATTTAATTTTTCAGCCTCGACCAAAGTGGCGGGCCGCCAGCCCGAGGGCGTCTGGCACGGCTACAGACGTACGGAGAGAAAGTAACGTGTCCAACAATGTTTACAAATAGAAAAATGAAAATTTAGGCACATTCACAGGCAGTCCTTTATGGACTCGTTATGCATTAATTAGGTTGAAATAAAGATTTCTGGCATGAACCCCCTGCCCCCGTCCCCTTCAGCATCTTCACCCCCCACGCTGTGAAGCCTCCCTGGAGTCTACACTAATGGCAGTGTGTGTTTGTGTTTGAGGAGATCATGAAGCCTGTGAATTTATAATCCCCTGGGTGGGTCATAATCCATCAGCCTGCTTTCTGTGAGTGCAAAGCGTGGTCCTGAAATGTCAGTCAGCATGACTGCTCTGATCGGTGCACCTGCCGCTCCACGCACACAACATTTATTTCCTCTTTTTTTTTTTTTTTTTAAGCTTATTCCATTTGAGCAATAAATTATTCAAACAGGCGAGCACTTAAATATTCTCTATTCGCCGGCCAAAAAGACACAGATGAGGCAAAATCAGACACAGGGAAGAATTTTTAAGGGCAACGTTTAGCAAAGTTTACTTCCTGGGATACTTTGAAGACTTAAAACATCAGCTAACTAATGCTAACCGAGCAGACGGGAACAAAGTTCATGAATCAAAATGTCCTTCCAGACCTCTGAGATTCGGTCATCTCAGGCGAGGCTGTTATCGGGAGTAAAAAGTTTAGTTTTTAAGTGGTTTTAGTAAGCACGGGGTAATTAAAGGATTCCTCACAAATCCCTCTGGAGATATGCGTAGGCAGAGGAGGGGATTAATTACAAATCAGAGAGGGGAGGGAGGGAGACAACAGGAAGAGAGAGAGAGATGAAATGAGAGAGGGGTTTGGAAAAAGGCAAAATGTACAAATATTAAACGCAGAAAGTTTCGCAAACGTCAGAAGTGGAGGGATGACAGGACGAGAGGAGAGGAAGAGAGACGGTGGCATGAAAGGGAGGCAGAGGAGGGAGAAGAAGAAGAAGAGGAGGGGAACGAGGGGGAGGAGGCAGATGAGAGGACACAAAAGGAAACAGAATGGGGAGAGAGGAGAGGAGGTTACAAAGGAGGTCAAGGTGGGGAGACGAGGCGATGAACGAAAAGACAGAAAGAGGGAGAGGTGGTGTCGGAAAGGAGAGGAGGAGGGTGGAGGAGACAAACAGTGTCAGTATGCCTTCTCTCCTTCCTCCTTCACCACTGCTCTCCTCTTCCTCTGGATGAAAAAAACAAACAAAGGTAAAACTACAGAAACCTCAAGGTGTCAGAGCTGCTTTCAGGCTGCGTCGTGTTCAGAATCAGAATCAGAAACACTTTATTGATCCTGATCTTTGTTACAGCAGCTCGCCTTTACGTCAGCGCACACAGGAGGAAGTACTAGCAAACAATATGATACACTATAAAAACATCAGGTGGGTATAAGTATAAGATAAACTAAGTGTCAAGTAGCAAGTGGGTTTACCGGTTGCAGTATAATAATACAATGTAACCAAATATGTAATAAGTAATAAGCAGAGGTGCGTGTACTGTCGAGAGTAATAGAGGTATATAATAATATCAATAACAATAAATAAGAAAAACTAACATGGGAAACTAATATTGCACGGGAGTATTAACACAGAATATTGCACAATTGTTCAATTATGGCAGAGATGTTAATGATCAATGTCCAGTTTAGTGACTTCGGGTCAAACAGACTGACACTTAGAGGGAGGAGTTAAAGAGTCTGATGGCCACAGGCAGGAGTGACTTCCTGTGGCGCTCTGTGGTGCATTGTGGGGGGATGAGTCTTCCGCTGAAGGTGCTCCTTTGCTTGACCAGCACGTCATGGAGCGGGTGGGAGACGCTGTCCAAGATGGCGTGTAGTTTGGCGAGCATCCTCCTCTCTGACACCACCGCCAGAGAGTCCAGCTCCACCCCCACGATGCCACCGGCCTTACGGATCAGTTTGTTGAGTCTATTGGCGTCCGCTACCCTCAGCCTGCTGCCCCAGCATGCAACAGCATACAGGATAGCACCGGCCGCCACAGACTCATAAAACATCCTCAGCATCGTCCGGCAGATGTTGAAGGACCTCAGCCTCCTCAGGAAACAGAGGCGGCTCTGGCCCTTCCTGTAAACAGCCTGAGTGTTCTTGGTCCAGTCCAGTTTGTGTTGCAGGTGCGTTTAGAGAGATCGCGCTTCACGCCTGGCTGAGGTGGAAAAGTTGGTGTTTCGATTAAAAACAAAATGCGAGAGTTCATTGGAAACAGAAGGTAGTGAACAAATTATAAAGTACAGAGAAAGTGGCACAGTGGACTACTCACAGGGCTAGCAGGGCAACTACTGTAGCTAGCGAGCTAACCGCTAACAGACTAGCCAGCCGCGCTAACGCTAGTCAATCACGATAGCTTTCCGACCTTTTTTCTCTGTACCGGGACATTTACTCCACCTGGCATTTTGATGTCAGGATTGTACGCCAGCTAGCTTGCTTAACTGACCGTTAGCAAGCTCAGTCACTAACGCAGTTAATTCAAAAGACGTATTTGTACCATCACTTCCTGTCTCACAGCTATCTAAAATCCATTACTCTGTTGTGGAGCAGTTTGTACTCTGACAGAGGAAGTTAAATAAAGGTGGATGGTGACACTCAGCTAATAAGCTACGATAGCTTCCTCCATTTTGGCTCCCCGTTCCCTCGGAGGTCAGCTCTGTCACGACAGCCTGTTATTGGTCAATGGATTTATGTGCCGAAGTTCACCGAAGTTCATCCCAACACGAAAAACTTCCCAAACAGTTTCCCACCCTGAGGCCCAATATGCTGCAGAAAACCACTGGAACAACTTTTGGTGCAGAGGCAAACGAACTCCAGGTTTCCTTTACGCTCACTCTTCAGTTGGTCCGGTCCAATAGGGCCCCCAGTTGCCATAGCAACCTCCTATGCGCTGGAATCATCGGGCCCAGTTCACGTTGCTCGCGACGCGTTCAGCAGCGTGATTAAAAACTCGTAATTTCATCATCGAGCAGCCTCGCCAAGAGGTTAACTAGAAACCAGTTAAAATGAGAAAGTAGAGGCCGGTGTCGGGAGAGTCCGAAAACAAATGGAGACCGAATATGACACGTGACATCCTGCCAGTCGGCAGCCAGAGGACGGGCCTCTGCGTCCGCCCACAAGAAGTCCACAACCAGCAAGGAAGCTTCATTCAGAGCCGGTACGGCTGAAGATGACACTGTCCGTAGCCGTTTCCTGTCTTTGTTTGTTGAGCTGTGAGCTATTCTGCCTCTAACTTTTCAGTCAGTTTTCAGAGTTTTCCAAAGTTGACCTGCCTTCTAGAAAGGACCTAGCTGAACACTTTAACTTCAAACACCGCGATTTTTATTGTTACTGAGTCGGCTAGTACTGTTAAATCATCCGAGGTGTTTGTGTAGTGTAGTGTAGTTGGTATATGATACTTGGAATTGGCTTTTAAATTATAAAATAGCCCTACGGTTTCTTAAAGCAACTATGTGCAAAATTTAAACGTTTCCAACTTTGGCGTCCCACGTTGTAGTAACAAGAAAGTACGCTGCCGTTCCCCCCCCCAACCACGGACTGAAATTGTATTCATGGTGCCCAGAGGATGAATCCTAATAACTTAAGTGATCCTCTGACTTCTGATCTGTCGCCATCGTCAGCTCAAGTCCCTGCTAAACGACGCTCCTAACATGTTGTGCTAACATGGTAAACATTATAGCTGGTCATCGGCATGCTAACATGCTCATTGTGAGCATGCTAGCATGCCGATGTTAGCATGTAGCTGGAGGCACCGCTGTGTCTCAGCACATGCTCACAGAGCAGCTGGCGTGGCTGTAGACTCTTGTTTTTGGTGACAGCTGCATCTTGTTACTGTAGCCAGAAGGTTAGAATTAGTGCACAAGTGTCACGTGTTAAAACATTGATTAAGTACTGTGTTAAGAAACCCACAACACAGAAACGATTCCCTTTGTTGTTTATGGCAGAAAAAGAACGAGGTGATGACACTGAAGTCAGTTGTTTTGCTGTCAGTCTTGCAACATGGTGGCACTTTGCGTCCACTGATTACCCGTCTCCTGACAGTCTGATAGGCCTCCATTACATCCTGAAGTCACACAGTCACTAAACAAATGCAAAAGATTACACTTGTTATTTTCTTCCTCTAGCTTTCAGTCTGTTGTGCAGCTTCCTGTCAACCTTTCCTAAAACAAAACAAACAGCTCTTTCGCAGTTTTTACATCGATGACAGCAGATCAGTTTTAGCATCTTGTTCAGCTTTTGTTTCCGTTTTGCTCCTCCTTCAGGAGACAGATGAAACTAATAACACTGAACACGGCAGAGTGAGATAAACTGTTATTGTACCTGGAATCAAAAGCTTTTTAAGGTTAAACGTTGACTTCTCGGCGGGCCTTCAATGAATCCCCTGAGGCCGTGGCTTTGAGTAGACAATATATCAGGAGAAGCAGATATCAAAATAAACCAGAGGGCGTGTTTATTACCACAGAATTGATCCAAAACATTTCACTGGTTTACTGACTCCTGATCCTTTCCTCTGTCTTTTCCCTAAGGAGACCTAACAGGGATTATACTTTTATATTTGCCTCGGCGTTCAGGCTCTGCAGGTTTATTGATCATCGTCTGCATGTGTGGTTTTCCATTCTTCGCACAGTGTTTACACTCGGCAGAAAGCACTTTGTGACTTGAATCAAACTATTTTTGCTAAGCGGCTCTCCGTCGTTGTGACGTCGACGTCCCGCCCGTAGAGGATTGATCCGTGACGACAAGGAATTAATTCGGCGCCCACTGCAAAGTCACTCTGGACGTGTAAGTCTGCTCATCTCTGCTGTATTTGCATTCATTACCAACATCAACCTGGCACTGTCGCACCTTAAATCAAGTGTAAATTTATACTAAATGAGCAGCTCAGCTGTGATGGATCTGAATCGGTGCAGCTCTGAACTATGTCAAATATGTTCAGCAACTAGAAATTCATCAATTTGCGCAAAAACGTCTGCAGCAGCCGACACGTAATGGCTGCAGATTTCACGACTTAGAATAAAGCTGAGTCGCTGCGTCTATCTGAGCTCAGAACAACCCGAGAAGCATTCAAGACGGACTGAAATCCGAGTGTTCAAACCACCTCCGTAGTTTGCAGATTGATGCTGAAGTCGACGAAGGCACTGCTTTCTTTCACTACCCTGGGAAAAGACGCTGCTCATGTTCCTCCTGCAGCAGCAACAATAACACTTAGAGAATAATACCGTCATCCCCACAAACCTACGGAAACCGACATTTGGCACAAAACTGCACAAAATACTCATCAGAATCCTCCTCGTGAGCTGATGTTATCGCGTACTCCACATCTGTGTGTTTCTGTGACGACCGGTGATGTGTTAAGACCCATGTGACCATTCCTCTTAGATCGTTAATGCACAAATCACGTGTCCAAAACTGATGATTAGCTATATTGTCCGTCCAGTGTATTTAGCCTCTGCAGTTAAAAATTACACGTGTGGTTGTATTTCAGTCATTTTCCTGCCATCTCGTGTTTTAGATCATCTTCTGGTGTTACTTTGTGCTGCACAGTGAACTTTGTTCGATTGTAAACTTTAATTGCTGAGGTCCTGCTTGAGTCGCTCGCATGACAACTCAAATTTATTTCTCTGATTTAAATATTTGAGATGAGTGTGTGTGCTGAAATGCTTAATGTTAAAACTGGGAAATGGTCCTCAGTGAAATCAGATTTCTGGAAGAAGCTCAAGGACATTTTTAAGTGTTGATTATCACAATTTTATTTCAGAACATCTCTTCATGTGAACATGCTTCCCCGGAGAGAACTCCTCTTCACACAGCTCGACTTTTATCATCCGAGGACGAGGAGGAGAGAGAAGAGTGAGCGGGACGAGGTGGGAGGAGGAGGAGGAGGAGGAGGACGAAGACAGACTGACATGCTTTAATAAAACAACTCGAAACAACACGACACGAAAAGAAAAAAGAAAGAGCTCGCTTCACTAAAGTGAATCTCACACACCCACAGGCAGGCATTCACACACACACACACACACACACACCAACGGAGAGTAAAGTTTCAGTGTGTGTGTGCCTACAACATGAGGACATGTTGCTCACTTTCCTCGAGTTAATTATAACTTCAGCTCCGCCCTGCAACACAAGAAAAATGCTGTCTCTTCATTTCCACGTCTTCTGCACGGATCGTCAACCTGACTTTTGTAATATTTGGACGTTTTTGTGAGAGTTTGAACTCGCAGAATCAACACAGTTATATTACATTATATAACGCATTGTTAGCAGAAACTAAATAAACCCTTGCTTTAGCTGATAAACTCTGCCAGTAACTGTGGTCGTTTCAGCTGGTGAAAGCAGGTCAGTACTTCTTTGGTGAATTGGAGGTCAAACATCTCGACGTCCATGTTGAAAAGTGACTTTAGAGAGTTTTTAGACGTCTAGTTTGCATTGGACCGTTTCAGCCACATTAGCGGCAACGCTCTGCTGATGGTCCACTACTTTGGTCAAGACTGAAATATCTCAACAAATATTACATGAAATTTTGTACAGACATTCATGCTCCCCTCAGGATGAAGGCTACTCTTTGGTGATGCTCCAACTTTTCCTCCAGCGCCACCATCAGGTCGACACGTTAACGTGTCCGACACTTTGGTTTCTGACCGAACACCTGCAGAGCTGCTGGCGCTCCCATCAGCCTCAGCTGCGCTCTGTGTTCACTGCTAGCATGCTAATACGTTAAAATGGTAAACTTCAGCATGTTTAGCATTGTCTTCGTGAGTATGTTTGCACTCACAGTTAGCATTTAGCTGTGCGTTACAGAGCAGTTAGCATGACTGTAGACTGTAATGTCAAGCAGGTCCCGTCCTCCCATTTTGGATCCGGACCACGACGTTGAAATCCTGCAGGAGCCACATGATTCCTGATCTGCTGTCAGTCACCAGCCTCACTTTGGTAGCCACATACAGCTGACTACTGGCCACTCACACAAAATTTAGACCTCAACACCGAAACCGGTAAGGTGGAAAAACTTATGTTAACGCGTGAAATATTGAAATATTGAGTCACGTGCTTGAAATGTTACTTTGAAGACAGATAGTTGACATAAACAACACGACTGCCTCCTTCAGTATGATCGGCAACACACTGAGCCTCTTCCTCCTCCTCCTCCTCCTCTTCCTCCTCCTGCCTGTCAGATACCACCAGATTACATTAATCCAGCCATCTTTACTGCCTGTTTACCCATAATTCACAGCATTACTGCACGCCTGTGCCTTTCCAGCACTGTCCAGATGACTAACGCTCTGTAAAACCCAGCAAGCCCACATGCTGGCTGACAGATTACAACAACGCTCCATGCTAAACCACAGTGTGCTGAATAAACTGGGTTTGAGAAAGAAAGAAAAGAACGCAGGATGGAAGAAATTAAAAGAATAAAGAAATAACGGCGAGGGGAAAAAGAAAGACATGAGGAAAGAAGGAAAGACAAAAGGAGACGAAACAGATGGAAAGGAAGAAGCAAACAAAGGAAATGAGCGACGACAGAAAAACGCCGAGAACAAATTAATAAAAAAAAGTACGAATGAAAAAGCAGAAAAAAAGATGGATGAAAAGTCATCAATTGAGAAAACAAATCAAGGAGGGGGAAAGAAAGGAAAGCAGAAAAAATGAAAAAGAAATCATCATATTTTTGCTAATTGACAAGAAGAGACTTCTCAAAGGAATAATGAGCCGTCTCCACCGTCCACAGAGAATAAATAACTGTATGAAACTGAAGGAGCCAAAACTCATGTCTCAAAGGTTCACCAACAGTTGAAATCAAAGCAACAGCACCACAGACTCACTTCGCTGCAGAGAGGAAAGCCACCGACAGCGGCGCAAAGGTCTGCGGACGAAAACGCTGATGTGAGCGATCCTGCAGAACCAAAAGAGAGAGGTTGTCATGAACATGTCCTCCCGTGCAGCTTGTTTTTACTTTCAGTTTAAATGTAATACTTACAGTAAATAACGAGTGAATCTTTTGGCTGAGAAATGCTGCAATGATGTCCTGTTGTAATATTACGTAGTAACCCAGACGAAGAGTCTGCAGCCACGCTAGCAGCTCTGGGAGGCCGCACTCGGACACAGCGGCGCTGTGAGCCAAATGCTAACGTCAGCATGCTAACTGCTGATTTTAGCAGGTATGTTTACCACATTCACCATCTTAGTTTAGCGTGTTAGCATGCTAACATTAGCTAATCAGCAGTAAACACAGCTGAGGCTGATGGGAGCGTCAGCAGCTCTGCAGGTGTTCGGTCAGAAACCAAAGTGTCGGACGCGTTAACGTGTCGACCTGATGGTGGCGCTGGAGGAAAGGTCAGAGGTTTACCAAAGTCGGTAGGAATGTCCTCTGGGAACTGTGACTGTCATGGCAGTCAGTGCAACAGTCATTATATTTTCAGTCTCAGCCGAGCTTAAAATAAAACAGAACGTTACTCGCCCAGCATTGTTTTTAAACAGAAGATATGTCAGAGGATCTTTACACTTCATCCTCTGGCCGCCATGAAGGTCTGAACCACGTTTTGTGCCAACCCATCTCGTAGATGAAGAGATATTTTACTGGATAAGTGGAAACTTGACCTGCAGGTGGCACTAGAGGGAAGGTCAGGGGGCTCACTTCCAACAGCTGAGATATTTCTGTTTGGACCGACCGACCAGCTGACATCAGAGCCACTGCTGTCTCTAAAAAAAGCCCAGCGGGGGCGCGAGGGAAATGTCCTCTTCACTTTTCAAAGTACTGTTTGATAGAAATGTTGAGACAGATACAGGTCTCCTTTGTGTTATGTCACCGTGAGTTCGCAGGCTCACGTTTCACTCACACACAAACACGACCTGAAGCGTATGTTTACTCGTCACATTTCTTCAGTACTCGGGGCTGAGAGAAGTACTGCCGCCTCCTCTGTGTGTCTTTCTTTTGGGTGAAAAAAGAAACTGAATCATATTCGGAAAATGTTTTTGATAAGAAGACGCTGGACTTCGAATAAAATAACACAGCAGCTTTGGTTTCTTGTTAAAATAGGCTACAAGAAACATCCAAACAAGATTAGTTAAAAGAAATAGTTTGACCTTGTGGAAAAGGTGTACTTGTTATTTCTTATGCAATGAAGTCTTATTTTTCATACAAGTTGTTAGCTGAGAAAGAGAACATAACGAAATACATAATAATTAGTTAGAACCAGCATTTAGAGGGGCTGTTACTGTGTTTAAGGAGTACAGTAATGAGATGATATTACACTGAATGGGCTTCCTGCGTTGCAAATTAATCAGCAAGAGTAAATGTTTCCACTGTCTCTGTTTCTTACCAGTTTGCAGCGTCTCAGGAACTCACACATTTTGGGGAAGGAATCATATTAAACAGCACTGATACGCATCTTAGCTGCAGTCTGCTGGTCTGCTCTGGTGAGCCGAGCGTACCATATGCAGGTTATTTGATAAATACTGAACAGAGAAGAACACGAATGAAGGAGTTTTCTGATTATTAACAGACACATCAGACATACAGCAACAACAAAAACCCAAAATCCAACCTTTACTGCTGGATGAAAACCCCATCTGGGTGGGTGTTGCTCACTAGCGAGGGCACCAGTCGATCTGCGGTCCAACTTGGTAAAATCAGATTTACACAAAAGCAGAATATTAACACAGTTGATGATATTTGCCGTTGAAAAAACAATAGACGCCCTCTCAATCATCACGTATGACCCACTGGAAGTGTGCGGCGGTGTCTGTATCTGCCTGTATATACTTATTAGTTTGCTGTGTTCGGGACGTTTCTGGGCGTCGACCTTTGGGCCGTGCTGTGTAGCCTCCAGCCAATAACAGCGCGCAGGCTGTGAGCGACCAGGTTACAGACGCTGTCTCCGTCTCTCTCCTCTGCTCTCTGTCTGTCATGGATGTATCTCCAGCGCTGAAGCGAAGCGTGGAGACGGTCTGGCTGTGCGAGACTGTGGCAGTGTCCGACAGGATGAGGCTGGCTCCGTCCCGCTGGGGTTGTGCGGAGGTGTGGGTGATTTTATTTGTGCTTTAGAAAGTAGCATTTTATTTCTCTGATTAACTGCTTTGTTCTGGCTGACGCCGCTCCCTCTCTTCATTCGCTCTCTCTCTCTCTCGCTCTGAGAATCGTGTGTTTACCAACAGCAACCGACTAATCCTACTTATTCTGCCTGTAACGGCACGATGGTTCCTCCCAAATGTTTCACTTTGTGAAGGGACAGCCGGCTTAAATCGCTAACAGCACACAAACAATGCTATCAAAGCTGCAGTATCAGTAAAAGTGAGTCCCGCACATCCTCACTTCATCCTCGGCCTCCTTCGTTGCCGTTCTGCTGTTATTATTCAAATCCCAAAAGCTTCTCATTAAAGCATTTTCCAACTACCGTGCCTCCCCTGCCCGGACCGAAGGGATTGAATTTAGGCCCTGTGCTTGTTGAGTCCATTTTAAACACCTTTTCAAAAGCAAAATTTGTTGCCTTGAGTTTATTTGTGAATGAATATTCACTGTGGAAATCATGACTCATGTGTTCAGGGAGCAATGCTTTCTACTCTCTACTCATCTGAATGAAGCGACTCGGACTCCGATATTAAAGGTCACGAGTTTATGTTGCAAATCACTGGTTTGGGGGAAACGTGTCGGCCTGCAGGGAAACATGTCTGGGAGAGAAACACCAACAAGAAGGTGATGAAGGACTGAGAGAGAAGAGGAACATTCAGTGTGAGAGGGAGGAACTTTATCAACTATGGTCGATCGGGTATTGGACATAATGCTGTATAAAACTTAATGATACAAAATAATGGTGAGAGGAAAAATGTGCTTTGTGTATTGTGACAGACTATTTCCTTTTAGGGAATGTCTCATTCAGAGCGTGGGAGACAGTCCCGGACTGTGCACTGCTCTTTATCAGAGGCGGGAAAGTTAACCCCAGCATGCATTTGCTAAACCAACATCCTTTAAAAAGGTGGAGAATGCGATTCTGGAGAAATCCAAAACCACGACAAATACCACGATACAGAGCGAACAACGACACAGCGAGTAATGTAACTAACGTTAGCTAGGCTGTGGGTTAGCAAACTGTCGCTACAGCTGCTGCTGCGAAGCTAACAGCCAGAGAGGACGAGACGGTTTCCCAGAGCGAGCACAGCAGCTCCAGACAGCGACGCTCACAACTCTCCTGCTGCTGTAGCTAACATCACAACAGCAGCAGATCCTGGCAAACTAGAGTCAGCTGAATGTCTGCGGGCAAGTCGTTTAACGTTACCTGACACACAAATCAAGGCTGGAATAGTGTTTTTGTTTGTTTCCCGTTCACAGAGCCGGGGCTGAGTACGAACACCGGACAGCTAGCGGGCCGAGAGGAGATATTCGCTGAATCTGACAAAAAGACGCGTGTTGGATTAAAATCGCTGACCCGCCTTTAAATCTTCTCTCTTGTGAAACCAAAATATACGGTATGAAAACACTTAAACACAACATAAATCAGTTTCTTTCAATGATATCGTGTTGTAAATCCGCGCAAAGATTCGACTCCAGTGAACTTTGACACAAGAATTTGCACCATTGACCAATAGCAAGCCGTCTTGGCAGTGGTGGCCTGTGAGTGAACAGAGAGCCGGAGAGTCCAAAATGGAGGAAGCTAATGTAGCTTATTAGCTGTGTTGGATCATCCGCATTTATTGAAGCTCCTCTCCACAACAGAGAGATGTTTAGGAGACAGGAGACGATGTTACAAATCCATCTTTTAAACTTGAGCTAGTCACATAGCAAATTGCTTGCTGAATTCGATATCTTGAGGATAATTAATTTGTAAGTCTTGAATTGAAATGATGTACAATCCTGAGAACAAGTGTGTGTGTGTGTCACTGATCTCCTACTGTGTATTCTGTTTCTTGCTCATGTTTTGAACCTTGGGGCTGTTTCTGTTTCCTGTAATTACTGTCAGACCAGGTGACACTCGCTCAGTCTGGCACAGCACACAGGCTCAGCTGTGAAGGTAATATGTTGAATATATGATGTGCTAATGAGACAGCCACGTGCCTGTTGCCTCCACTGAGCCTCCCTCCTCTGTGGACCACCTGACCCAGTCACCTGCTCACGCAGCTGCTGCTCATCAGGATCACTTGCACAGCTACTGTTCGTCAGACTGTCTCCGTTGGTACAGCTGTTGTAGCATCCGAGCCATTACTGTCGGCCTGTTAGCTGTTCCCGCCTGAGACGTGTTTACCTTTAGCCGACCTGACTCTCTGTCAGAACCTGGTTTAGGTTCTTTTCCTCAGCCTGAGTTCTGAAATCTGTACCACGAATTTTAGGCCCATTGCTTTTTTTTTTTTTTGTTATATATTAATGATATGAAATCTGCCTGCTCAGGACCTTTTTCTATATGCAGATGATTCTGCATTATTAGTATCTCACAAAGATAAATCGGAGGCTGATACTTCATATCGGTCTGAACCACAGAGGTGGGATCACAGACCCCAGAGCTCCATAGCTAGCATGGCTAAAAAAAATTTAAAAAGCTGCTGAGACTTTAACATTTTGGAGATCCAACAAAAGTGAAACTTCTCTTGTAACCAAATACTGCAGCAGTCAAATCCTCCTAACTCATACAGTTTTTGCATAATGCAAAGCAGACTTGGCTTTCTTTTCGGGTACGTGTAAATAAAAGGTGGAGTAGAATTTACAATCTGAGGAGAGACAGATAAGATTGTGGCGTTTCGACAGCAGAAGATTAAGATACAGATAAGATTGCAGCATAAGAGAAGAAGTAGAACATGTGGGATGTTTTAAACTGAAGATAAAATCAAAGCCAATAGAGCATGTAGAGGACACCAGGAGATAAAACAGTCATTTTATTACATTCAACTCTTCTTCTGTTCGCATACAACTTCCTGCTGCGTCACCCTCTGACAGATTTGTTCACAATTTTGGTTTTCAGATGTATGAAATCACCTGTAAATACTGTACATGGATGTTGTTTCTATGTGCATCATTGTTGATATACAATATGAAATAAGCAGATCCTTGTACAGGCACAGACAAATGTCAGGATTTGTAACAAACTGCAGCGACGACAGATGAAGTGGGTTCTCGACATAGTAGGGTTTGAACACATTATGTAATATTGTGAAAGGGTTGTGCACGGCAGCTCTGTGATACAAGCCAATTAGTCTTTTTTTCTGTCATGTACAGAGCGACGTCCACTGTGCTTTGACATGACACGTCACAGAGTCCAACAGGACTTGGATCTCTGAGCGAAACTGTCTAAACCTGCATTATGTAAACGATGCAAAGGAACATGTTCCTTAATCTGTGACATTCAGTTAGGCTTCATTTACCGACGGGATGACACTCAGAGGCATGCTGGCATTACTTTGGGGCAGACATGAGGCCCTTTCCCTTTGAGGCCCTGTGTATGAAGGTGTTCTGAAATCAACAGGAAGTTATAGTAGCTTGGCCCTCTGATTTGGCCGCTCACACAGCTCATGGAGGCAATGAAGTTACTTTAAAAACCCTTAGCGCCCGACTGTTGTGGCAAAACTCATACTCTGGACACACAGACATGACGCACTTATTCACCAGCAATGCGACGGTCCTCTTCATGTGTTGTTGAAACTTTTTAGCCATGCTAGCAGCATGTCTGGTCAGTCTGTCCACCACTTTGGTTCAGACTGAAATATCTCAACAACTATTGGACGGATCGCCATGAAATTCAGTAAATATATCCATGTTTCCCAGAGGATGCAGCCTAATTACTTCGGTGATTCTCTGACTTTTCCTCTGGCGCCACCATGAGGTTCACATTTGTGGTTTTGAGTGAAATATCTCAACAACTATTGGATGGACTGTGATGAAATGTGGTTTAACATTCATCGCCCCCCCAACAGCGCCACCATCAGGTCGACATGTTAACGTGTCACACTTTGGTTTAAGACCAAATACCTGCAGAGCTGATGACGTTCCCATCAGCCTCAGCTTGTACGTGTTTGGTGCTAATTAGCAAATATTAGCTTGCTAACATGCTAAACTAAGATGGTGAATGTGGTAAACATTATGCCTGCTAAAATCAGCAGTTAGCATGCTGACGTTAGCATTTAGCTCAAAGCACCAAGTATAGCCACAGAGCTGCTAGCATGGCTGCAGACTCTTGGTCTTGTTGTTCAGATGTCAGGGCTTGAAAAAGGGAAAAAACTACCAAAAATGTATATTATCTTTCTGATATCCGTGTTTTATATAATGTTTATATATTTATATTGTATGTTTCTTATGTCTGCATTTTATGTTCTGCCTGACTACAAGACAAATCTGAAAACACAACTCTGTTTGTTAGCTAGCAGTCAAGTTGCCAGCTGTGACCCCCGATGTCGTACCAGCTGCAGGTCCCTGAAGACGCCCTGCTTTTCTTGAACACAGTGGGAACTCTGTCCTCTCCAGGTGCCTCCCAAGACACGTTGTTCAGCCAAAATATGAAAAGAAAAGTGTGCCACCTTCCTGGTTAATAGACAGTACTGTCACACTTCATTTCCCTCCAGTGTTATTTTCCACAGCGCTCCACCTCAGCTCCGGTGTCTGTGCACGCTATTAAAGTAAGACCCTCTGGCATCCAGACTTCTCTTTGAGTCATCAGAGAAAAGCAGCGCTACGCTCTGAAAGATAAATTAACACCAAGGAAAAACTTCCACAAGCTGCAAGATAAAGGAAACAACAACGCACCCACAGAGTTTAATGGCCTGTTCAGTTGTTGTTACAGACTCACATTGTTTTTGACAAGCAGCGGAAACGCTGAATGGAAAATAATGATAAGCAAATTACTTTGGTGCAATGATGTCTTCACCTTAAGACAACAGAGGGAATCACAATTACACTGTCAGTTAACCTTTATTAACAACGTCACACCTTCAACGACAGAGGTCATAACTGTTTCAGCCCACAGCCCAAAAATGACACTTTGAGATTAGCCCTCAGACGCAGGTTATTGGAAAATGGTTTAATTATTATTAAATGGACTCTGGCAGGGTTGGGAAACGTACTTGAGGTGTATAAGAACCGGATGAAAGTATAACTGAAAGTATATTTAAGTACATGGTCATTCAGTGTGAATAATAGAAATAAAACAATACTACAGAACTAGTCACTGTTGTATCGGTTTATTTCAGTATATCCTGATTCAGTGATACAGCTGTTTATCTGTCGTACTGTCTTAGATACATTCAAATTAAGAAATATTGAAAATTGACAACATGACTTTAAGAGTCTACAGTCATGTGACTGTGAGGCTGGACTTCAAAGTACTTAGGCAGGTATAATGTTTACCATGTTCACCATCATAGTTTAGCGGTTAGCGTGCTAACATTAGCTAATCAGCAGTAAACACAGAGTGCAGCTGAGGCTGATGGGAACGCCGTCAGCTCTGCAGGTAAAGTGTCGGACGCGTTAACGTGTCGACCTGATGGCGGCGCTAGATGGAAAGTCAGAGGATCAGCAGAGTGATTACAGTTCATCCTGAGGGGAGCGTGAACGTCTGTACAAAGCCCATTTCATCACAATCAATCTACTAAATATTGAGAAATGACACTAAAAACCACATATGTAACCCTCACGGTGGCGCGAGAGGAAAAGTCAGAGGATCACTAAAGTCAGTAGGGTTCATCCTCTGGGGACCACGAATGTCTGTACAAACGTTCAAGGCAATCCGTCTAATAGTTTTTGACATATTTCAATCTGGAATAAAGTGGTGGACGGACCGACCGGCTGGAGACACACTGCGAATAGAAAGGAGCGACACCCCGTCATGACAAACGCCAACTGGCGGCAACTTTAATCTTTATTGACAGTGAAATCCACCCATCACGTGTCACTCTGCTTCAGTTTGAACTCTCCATATTCATACACCAACATCACCAACAAAGACTCCGTAATAAAGAGATTCATCTTGTGACATAGTGAGTGTTTGTGTTGCAAACTTTAACCCCTGAGCATCAGTCAGAGCTGTGAGGATGTGAGTGGATGCTCGGTGTTGATGTTCTGCTCCGATGACGGGTCGGGGCTCCCTCCGTGTGCACCGCCACAGTTTGATGGATGTGTTTACCACCGCGGCGGCGCGGTGACCTCATGGAAAGCCAATACGAGACCGTCTTCTCAGCCCCAACATACAAACAGCTGAAAAGGGTTTAGACAGAGCGACACAAGATTGTTGGATCATTTCTCTGAAATTCAACCAAATAAAGTCAATCGAGAATTTGCTCCAAAATGGAGGGATTCTGGGTAATGTTGTTTTATTCATCTTTGTTTTTAGAGGAAAGCTGACACAGTGTGCACGGCCCTTTTCAGCCTTGTTACTGTCGTACAATCAGACAGTTAGGCCTCAGGGTTACTACTGCATATAAGAGCTGGAGACAGGAAAAACATAACAATACCGAATATATCGTCACTGTCACATGGTTGTCACTGTCCCTATTGATTGGTCGCCAAACATTAAGAAGGCGGGTCTTGAGCCTGTCAGAGGGCAGACGGTGAACAGGAAGGAGCCCGTGATGGACACTGAATAATAACCCTCATCCCTGAAGTGTTGTGGTTTAGTTTCTGTCTGTGTTTATATGTTAACCTAAATGAACTGAAAACCAACACACACCCGTGTTCTCTCAGTTTGGCGATGGACCAAAGGACGCAAGGCCCGGTCGTACTACCGAACTAACCGGGGATCAGGTAAAGCCCAGATCCGGCTGCGTGCTGGCTCCATCACGGCCCCGTCGAGGTTTAAATATCCACTGGAGATATTTAAGAAGCAGAGTGCCTGTTCACATTTATAATATAGATGAGAGCTGTTTTGCTTTTTACAAGCATAAATACATGTTTGCAGCTCATTTAGATGGTAACAGATGTTTTGTGACTTCCAGCCTTGGTCACATTATTTAAAATCAGCCCAAATTAGCTTTTGTAGCGGTTTGTTACCAAGTGAAACCAGATACAAAACAGCGTAGGCCTGTAGCTCATTTTAAATTAGCTGCATTTAGCTTATTAGTGTTAATATTGGATTTTATTTAGACGGTCGGTTTGTTGAAACTATGGTAGTTGTTCTCACCAAGAGGGAGATATCATCGCTGTTAGAAATTCCTGATATCTCTGAGTTGGAATTTAAAGTGGGTGGCTGACGTGAACCGTTAACGCTGCATAAGTCACTCAGTGTTTAGTGGGAAGTTAGTAGCCGTTATAGCCTCAAGGCTTTGTGTTAATTCATTCCCCTACACGTAACAACGAACCATTCCTCCAGTATTACCCGCGCCATGACAACATACAAAATACATACTTTAATTACAGCACCAGTTTAGCAGCAACACCAGTACAGTCTAATGAATTCCAATGCAACAGCTCTGCAGTGAACCCAGCCGTTATGAAGCTGATAGTCTTTGTTTAATGTTGACGGTGTCAAAGTGTGTTCAGACACAGGCCGAGGAATACTTTTGTCTCTCACATTATTTGCACGAATATGGCCGCTGGACTGTTTGTGTTAATCCATACGAAACGTCTTTAAATATAAAGATAAAAGGACCAAACTTTCATTCAAGCAGAGTTTCATTTTGTCCGTCTGTATTAGCAGCCAGTTCACAGTCAGAGACCGAGACGGTGTGACATTCAACAAAAGGTCAAGAGACGGATTCAGCACACAGTATGAGGACTGTTGCAGAGCGTGCAGTGTCGCTCACTAATGCTGTAGTACTCTCACTCTGTGTGTCAGGGGTATTTCATGTTAGGGCTGTTTCATAATGTACTCTGTGTTTCACACATGCTTTTTTTTGGTGGTGGGGTGTGTTCACATGTTCTACTTGCGTATGTTACAAACAGTGCTGCAGATGCAACACCTGTTGCGTTTGGTTGTGGGTCTGATGAGCTGCTGTGATTGGATTGGGTTCTTGGTCTGTGATCGGTTTCCTCTGGGGACATCAAGCAAAGTGCAAGTACCTAAAACTGTACAGAACCTCAGATCTCCTTCTCCATAGAGTTAAACTTCAGGCCGACTGCCCCGGTGTCGATACAATCCCAGTCCCACAATGCATCTGTCATGGCTTGGTGAGCCACGTAGCACCATGGTGGCTCCACCCTGTTGAATGCTAGTCTGTGCTGTATCCTGATAGTGTTCATGCTGAGCTTCGTCCATAGAGAAACATGCTGATGGCTTCATGTTGCTGTGTGCAGCAGCACACTTCTGTATAGGCTGCCTCTTCTCACTCCATCAGACCTGCTGGTTTGTTACTCTTTACTAATAAAGAACCTGCTTGTTTGTAGTTTTTCCTCTTTTCTGTCTCATTCCCTTAAATCACGGTGTGAAAGCTTTTTTTGTGCGTGTGCCATTTATTTATGAAAGTACAAGCATAATAATATCTTACTGGTTGAAATTATTAATTGATTTATTGATTGCTTCATTCAACATCTTTAAAATAAACCGTGTGAATCACCACAGACTCTGCACAGGATTCTGCCAATTTACTGAGCCGTCACCAGCTCCAGATACTGGATTTCTGAGGACTATACTGATTTCCATATTTAGGAGTTTAAATAAAATCAATATTATAAATCAATAGGGGCAGCAGCAGCGGGGGAGGGGGGAGTTGTTAGTTCAAAGGTGTATTTAGACTTTTTAGGTGGAACGACATTTTGAGCCCGAGAGCAGCTGCGCACGCGGCCCTCGGATCGGGTTGCCAGGTTGCGGCGACAGATGGGTTGAAATTGTATGTAGTGTGTGGATTGTGTTTGTAGACTGTGTTTCATAGACAGTCTGGCAACTTGGGTGATGTCTGACAAACGCACGAGGGCCATGCAAATCACGGGAGTTTCAACAAAATTGGGAGAGCGCCGAGAGATGCCCGGGAAAAACGGGAGTGATGGCAGGTATGATTTGTCGGGTGACAAATGAGAGGAAAAAGCAACATGAAGTGTGTTGTTATCTCACTGAGATCAAGACAGACCTGAGTACAGCAGGTAGAGAGAAACACAAACTGAAGGACGGACAGCAGCAGAGACGGTCACAGACGTCGCTGCACAGATCTGAAGATGAAGGTTTATTATATCTGGTCGTATGGAGATGGTGGTGGACAGCGCTGTCTTACACGTTGGTCCAAAACCTTCCACGGCTGTGAAACTGGGCTGATCAGGTTGTAGCCTTTTTGTATCTTAACTACTAAGAGAATCTTAAGTTCTGCGAGTAGTGTCTGCAGGTCTTCCCTTCAGGCTACATACTAATTAAATGAATAACTCTAACCCGAATTATCACCAACAGCTAGTAGGTTTTGAAGGATTTGGAGTTCAACGTAGAAGAGGTTGGCAAATTACTCACTCTTGTGCAACATTAAAAAGAAACCATAATAATTATACGCAAGCATTTATTTAAAAGATAAACAAAGCAAAAACACACAATGTGAAGTCTAACTCTAAATACACTAAACCACAGAACAACGAGTGTGTGAATGTGTGTGAATGTTTCTTTGTTCCGCCTCCGTATGCCTCGCGTGCACGAGCATGAACCCACGTGGTCAGAAACAAAGGAACATGTGAAGCGGGAGCTTTAAGGTTTCTCTCCACCGGGTGTGTGGTTGTCTTTAAAGGGCCAAACTAGAGGTGCATGTGTGTGATTTAGGATAACGGTGCCAAGTTAAAAGGAGTTAGTTAGCATGCAAAGACTCTGTCTGTGCGGAGCATAACATAAACTAACCACGGAGAAGATCACAACAATAAAACGTCAATGAAAACACATCAGTAACGTCACATGTACACAAGCTAGCTGTATACACTGTTACTCTGTGCTATGCCCAGTTGTTACGTTACCCGTCCGTCGGGAGGGAAAGAGAGGAGGCTTTGGTGCTGCTGTCAGCTGCCGGTCAGTCTGTTGTAGACGAGCCAAGCTGGGAAGAATTGTGTTTCCGCTGTGGAAGCGTCTTTCGCTGTGCAGCGTCCGCTTGTAGAGGTCGGAGGAAGGCGGTCGCTGTCACCTGTGGCTGTCCTTACAGAGTTAACAGCTCGGCGTTAACTTGCTTCGTGCTCCTTAAAGTTAGCTAGCAGGCTTTGTGCAATAGCCGTTGGCACTAAACGTTGTTGCAGAGATCTAAGAGGCCTTCGCAGCACTTTGGTAGATCAGGAGACTTGGGTTCTGCTGCGTGTTGGAGTTCCAGCATTAGTCTCTAACTGCGTCTGTCTGCTGTTTGCTGCTGAGCAGGTAGTGTTCAGTGGCTTTTTACAGCTTTTTCTCCTAAAACTACACTATTAGAGCGGTGAGAGTGAACCAAAACTGCACTGTAGGCAACAATATTTATTAGGTCAGAGTTACGTTATTAAGTTAGGGGTTGCACATTCTTCCACAGAAACGCACACCTTTTAGGTCTACCTGTTCAGCAGTAAAGTCCCTCCAGCTTGGCTGACTCATTCTGGGTGTCAGCTGTCTGTTTGAGTTGTTTGTAGAGGAGCAGCATACGCTCGGAATAAAATGTCAGACAACCTTTAAACGGTCACATTAATTAGATGACTCGGTGACAATTTAGACAAAGCTAACCAGCTTTCATGGCTTGTCCTTTGCAAGTCAATTAAATGAGCTGACAGGGCTGCTGAGTCCACGTACAGGAGTTTTATTCCTGCTGTGTGCTGGTATGTTGTTCTGTTTATTTCTTCCTTCATGTGCACCCCTGAAGCTCTTTTAAAAGTGTCGTCTTTAACAAAAGGTTTTAAAGTTTGACAATATTCTGCATTTACCGCATGAAGGAAAGTTTACGCTTCAAGTCTATTTTCTTCTGTTTTACGCGCATAACTACAGTGATTGTGTGCTGCCAAAACCTGGGTGACCTACACTCAAAACTGCGCCTGAACGCATCCTGTGAAGCACTGACGAGGACTGAAGCTGCCGCCTTTCTTCTAACATGCTGCGAGCCGCAATACCTGCGTAATTATGCATCTGGGCCCCACCAAATTTGCAACAAGAGATCATTTAAACAAGTTTCCACCACTACATGTTAGCAGTGCTCGTGAATAATTTGATATGAAACGGGCCCCAGGTATGCAGAGGGAGCACAAACGCCTAGCAGACTTATTGTTATTGCCCCCTTTTTCCTCGGACGTTGTTTAAAGTGTGTTTTGGTGGATATTCTTACTGAAAAATTTTGATTTACAGATGATTTATGTGATTTTTCTCTATTTTGCCGTGCACCACACCTGAGAGGAGAAAAATCAACTAGGCTGATCTGATGTGTGATACATTTAATACAGTGCTCCTAAAAAAGGTGGACCAAGACACATTTAATGTCTGTGTGTGTATTTAACCTTGTGCTGCTGTAGCCGTTCTGTTAACGTGATGACATTCAGTTCAGACTTGTGCTGCGTTGGAAGTTTTACGTAAATGTCACGAGGTCATCTTAGTCAGTTTGCTGTTTTACAGAAAGGTGACTGAGGGTCTTTTTCAAAACATAAAGCCAAACAAACAAAAATGATCAGCACACGGGACACGGAGGTCAGTGCAACGACGAGGGTATTTATTGTAACGCAAGACAGAATAATGGGTAAAGCAAGCACAGTGGATACGATGGGCTGGAGCTAGCAAAGTCTATGAGTCTCATCTGATTATGAGTAGTTCGTTCAGTCCACTGGAGGAGACGGGGAACAGGAGGGCCAGGAGTCGAAGACACAAACACACAAAGGCTGAGTGGAGTCCAAAGTCCTCGGGGAATCTTCAGGAGATCGGTCGGGTTGAATCTCATGGTAGGTTTGAGACCAGACAGTGTGTGTGAACCGGGGGAGTGTGGCTTTACAGTGTGGGGTTGGTGATTGGTGGCAGGTGTGTGAGATCAGTACTCAGGTGAGTGAGATCTGTTGATTGCGGTGGGTGGAGCTGGCGGCGTCAGCGTTGGCCCCCTGACACAAAGTGAGGTACATTTCTGAAAGTGCTCATCACTGTGTCCCCTCTCGGTACTCTGCTCATGTTCAGTTACGGGCTGTAAAACTCGGCGAATGTCCCTGTAAAGCACGAAAGGCAGAACTGTCCTTATTCTGACATTTACTGCTGAAAGTGTGTGAGCGACATCGTAGAGCACTGATGGATGGGTTTGTCACGATCTCTTGTAACAACAGAGCCGCTCTTCATTCATCAAGTTCAATCATCTCAAGTGTTGACATCGCTCCACAGCAGAGGCGTCGCTTTGGGATCAAGTGCCGCACGTGTTAGATTTATCATCACTATGACACAACCTGACGTTGTTTTACCTCGGTTTCTTTTTTTACCTCGCTCTCGCAGTCATTTTGTCAGCGAATCAAAGATGCATTTTATTCCGTGTATCAACCGACAAATTAGTCATTACTACTTCCTTCTAAATTAGTTTTTTACTCTATAATACTTAACAGATGTGTTTTTCATTAGGCAATTAAAGCATGTGAAATGTTTTTAGGAAATAATGCCAAAGGGTGTGGGTTTGATTTCAGGCGACCCAAATAAATTCATAAATATACCGTGAAACTATGTGCATGCTCTTTCTTTTGTATAATTCTTAACCAGCCCAGCAAATAAAATAAAGTGTTATCCACAATAATGGTAATCTAAGTAAATAATTAGACATACTGTATGAATTTCCTCACTGTTGATGCACTAACCCTACTTAAAATAATGATAAGTTTGACTGACAGCGACCTGATGAAGCATCTTTACTACAAAAAGCACTGTCCTTTACATCTAGAATATTATAAATACACATTGTTAGCTGCAAATCATATAGATTATGACTAAAGATTCAATTATTTATTTTCCTGAAAAACATGCAGAGGAAGTGCTGGAAGTCTTTCCAGCCCTGAGCAGTGTCTTCAGATCTTTGTTAGGTTGCGCACGGCCCCAGCGGACCTCTCAGTGGAGCCCAGAAAATACTATCAGCAGAAAATCGCTGTACTGAAAATTTATCATGCCAGTTTTGTGGATACCAGCTTGTAATCAAGTTTAAGTCAGAATGTCACCTTTTTAAAATTTGAATTGAACTATCTATCAAACTTTCAGGATTTTGAGGTTTTTCCTTCCAGCGCTGCCTTGGTAGAGTAGCTAGTCTCAGCTAGCATGAGTCTTTTACCCTTTTCCTGGCCTGTTTTCAGTCAAATTGAAATAGGTTCGGGGGTTGGCTCAGGCGAGCATGCGGTTTTTTGGTCTCGGTCAGGTGTGTTGCCACTTAGTAACACCCTTCCTTTGGATCATGGTCTAATCAGGACTATGAGGACAGAGATTCGTGTGTAGCTAGTTAATATGTTGTTGTTGTTGTGTTGAGCGTAGATCAAAAAGGGGGGAACTGTGGGGGGAAAACCTGGGGTGACACAAAGGTTATGGGTGTGGTAGCATTTCTGAGGAGTGCAGCAGAATAATGGCTTGTTGTAAAGGAGGCCTCAGGCCCTCGTCCTGCCCTGTGATTATGTTGTTTTGGGTCAACAGGAGCCAGATGTGTGAGGCTGTAGATGAGGTGGGCCTCTGTTGGACCCCCCGGTCCCCTGATTTATGATCTGTATGTGCCTCTCTCTGTCGCTATAAGACTCGTTCTGTGCAGGCTGTGCCCATGTGTACATGATCGACAGATTTGTTTGTAATAAACATATATTCATGTAACGACAACCCGTCGAGTTATTCATTTATTCAGTTGAGGACATCTCTTCAGCGCCGGTTTTTCTTCTACTTTTGAGTGTTGTGGTTTTAGAAGACGTTATGCGTTGGAACGGCAGCGAATGTCTCCGCCCAGACCAGAACATTTCTGAACGTCCTGTATCATTATAATGATAGGACTTTGCAGCCTTGGCACTGGCACACCTTCAGAGCTTTGTTTCTGTCTTTTTCTTTTTTGGAACACATTTACACATTACCTGAAAATTTGTTTCCACTTCACCTTAATGTAAATTCATCTTGCCATCTGTGCAACGGCGTTATTTCCACTTCGTTTTCTAAACCCTACTTTTGGCCCCCTCACTTTTACAGCTTCAGTTTGATCAATTCACTGAAAGACCAACTGTGTCCTCTTACTGTCCGACCGCCGCAATTCATAGAAGATCCGAGTTGATCGAAATGTCTCCTTCAGTTATCACCGTGCACTCACAGCATTTAAGCTTTACAAGCAGTGGCGAGTGATTTGTGGACTTTTTCTGCCCCAGATTTCCCCTCTTCTTGGTGGAGGTTGTTGGGGCTGTATGCAGCCTGAGAGCAAGCCTGCAGACACTACTCAGGGCTGAAAAAAGTCCCCCAAACTCTGCATTTTCAGGTAAAAACACAATTTGACAGTTTTTATTTACAGATAAGTCACTTGAAAGGGCCCTCAAACTGATCATGAGTCAAAGAAAACGCAGTGAAAAGACAGACGACAGAGCTAAAACTTTATTTATTGAGTTTAAAGATTCATTGTTGACATTGGAAATGGTCGTTGGAATTAAAAATGATCAGGTCTCTATCAAGGAAGTGATAGATAAATTATTGTGTTAGTGCTTTATAACGCAGAAATGTATGTGGCTTTTTTATGAAAAGCATGATAACCAATTTAATTATTATTTTTTATTTGGGGGGAGGGCTTGAAGAATCTCTGACTTCATTGTCTTGCATCTATTTATATAGAAATATATATATATATATATATATATATAATATCCCCCCAGCACTGCTCCTTCCTCCATGCTCTTCCTCGACATGAAAACCCATTATCTTCCTCATGATGTCACAGCCGCCGAGGTCTCCACGGTAACGGGATGAAGGAGCTGCTGTGTCCTGGGGGCTCCGGTGAATACCTTGGAAAT
Source organism: Siniperca scherzeri (assembly GCA_027580175.1). Lineage (NCBI taxonomy): Eukaryota > Metazoa > Chordata > Actinopteri > Centrarchiformes > Sinipercidae > Siniperca > Siniperca scherzeri. The sequence continues at coordinate 28,169,970 of CM050858.1, forward strand.
AATTACAGCTGTAACAGACGCTAATGTCTTTACACGGGAGGAAACAGCTCCCACGCACAATCTGATAAAACAAAACATTTAAGAGTCCGTGCTGAGGACTGTACACGGGCTCAACACGCCGGTGTCCGCAGGGGACGCCAAACTCAGTGATTTAATTTCCACGTGAAATAAAATCATTCAGCAAGATATGAAGACTTTTATTGACTGGACTTGCTGTTTCATAATAATAAAATGATAATAATCTGTATTTATTTAAGAACCTTTCCTAACAGGGTTACAAATGCTCTGGTGACTCACGTGTGACTCCAGGTCGCCGATCACCTCCATGACTTCACGTCTTCGTGTCAACGGCTCGCGGTCGGACGGTTAAAAGCCTGGAAGAGAAAGGTCAGTTAAAAAAAAAGTTTAGCTTATTCGTTCACCTTACAAGAGTTCAGTGAGAAGATCGATACCACCCGTGTGTCTGTGTGTTAAACAGGAGCCAGGAGGCGGTTAGCCTAGCTTAGCATAAAGACTTGAAACGGGGGGAAACAGCTAGCTCTGTCCAAAGCTTAAAAATCACTAATTAACATGTTCTATCTCAAATATAATCCAATAATATATATATATATAATTCTGAAAATGTGTACTTTTAATGCTAACACTTTGTATTTCTACACGGTGGTTTTGCTACTTTTACTTAAGTACAATATCTGAGTACTTCTTCCACCACTGATGTTATTTTTAATTTGAAATACATTTCCTCACTGAACAAAGTGAATAGTTATATTTCTGTGTGTGTTGGACTGTCAGAGTTTTCCCGAAGCTGAACTCTTGCCGTCGACACCTCAGAGTATAGACTTTTTTTTAGTATTTTACTGGGAAATGTTACTGAAAGACCAGTTGGAGGCCAGTTTAGACGCCTGGAGTTTGTCCCGTAGTCCCATGGGAACCTGCAAACCTGCACGTCATGAACGCAGCTCACACCTGCAGCTCTGACGGCTGCTGGCTGACGCAGAGACCGGACCAGCACATGATGATACTCTAACAGAAAAACCCCCCTGCGGCCAAATGTCAGAAAAATGCCTCGTGTTACGGTAAAATGAATCCGGATCTGATGGACCGCGTTCACACCTCTCATTCTAATGTTTCTCAGGTACAGACACGATTCATTCAGGTTTCCCTTTTCTCTCCAAAATGCAGACAGGCACACACGCCACTTCGAAGATCAGTGCAGGTAAGTTGTCATGGTGACACCTGCGCGGTCTCCTACTGTCACTCTGTATGAGGTCATCATAACGGGGAGGGTATAAATAACGAGCAGTGGTGGAAGAAGTATTCAGATCCTTTAAATACCACACTGAAAATACTCCACTACAAACAAAAGTCCTGCATTCACTTACTTAAAGGGACAGTTCCCCCCAAAATGAAAAACACACGTGTCTCCTCTCACCTGTAGAGCTGTTTATCCAGCTGGATAGTTTCGGTGCGAGCTGCAGAGGTTTGGAGACATCGGCTGTAGAGACGTCTGAATATAACGGGACTACATGGCGCTCGGCTTGTGGAGCTCAAAGCGCCAAAAAAAAACATTTGAGAAACTCAAAAGCAACGTCTCTTTCCAGAAATCAGGACCCGGATACTGAAGATCATCCACAGATCTGCTGTGAGCAGCTTCATGTGGGAGCTATTTTCATTCTACCGAACTACACCCGCCAACCGTATCGCCGCGCAGAAGGAAGCGTGCGTCTACTCACGGACGAGAGGCTCGTGCTCGTGACGGCGCAGGATGTAAACGTTACTGGCGTGGTCCTCGACTGAGCCGTAAGGTTAGCTAGCTCAGTGGCGCTAGGTGCGCTAGCAGTATCGAACTATTAGTTTGAATATCATTGTCGCACGCTTCCCTCTGCGCGCCACACAGTTGGCGGTTGTCGCTCGGTAGAAAGAAAATAGTTCCTACCGAAACTGCTCACAGCAAGGTCAAGTTTAACGCCCAATAACTTGACTTCTGTTACCTCTTTAATTTGAACGCTTCCATATGTTAAGTACAATGGCTCCAGTTTCTTCCTCTCTAGTAAAAGTAGTAAAAACACTCCGTGTCCTGCATTCAAAATGTTGCTTAAGTAAAACTAGTACTAGTAAAAGTATTAAACATACTTAAAGTACCAAAAGTAAAGTAAAAGTACTCGACCCATTTCAGAATAATGTAGATTATTGGATTATACTTATTATGTGTAAGCATCACTTTAATGTCGCAGCTGGCAAACTACTTTATACTCCGCTGGGTAGTTTACAGTAACCGCTAATAATACATCATCATGTATTAGCTGATTTATATTTTGTATTAATAATCCGAATCTTCAAAGTAACTAAAGTTATACAAATAAAATGCAGTGCAGTAAAAAAGTACAACATTTCCCTCTGAGATGTGGTGGAGCGGAAGTATAAAGTCCTCCTGTACTTCGGTACTTGAGTAAATGTACTTAGTTGCAGGCCACCGCTGCCCGTCTGCTTGGCACCCAGCCGTGATGAGGCGACCTCTCAGAGGGTGAGGGGCTGAGACTGAGCGCCCGTCTCTCGCTGTATTTGTAATGGAGCAGGTTGTCCTCACTGTGTTCCTGCCCCATCACCTGATCAGCCGCCTGCCTGCACACCTGCTCTCTCTTAGTCATTCGCCCTCTGCGTGTACATTTAGTCCCAGTTTTCTCGGTTCAGTTGCCACAGTCTATATTTCTGTCTATATAGTGCATCATGGCAGTTTAGTCCATTCCTGTCTATGTGTGTTTCTTGATTGGCTGTTACCTGCCTCACACCTGCTACCTGTGTTTTTCTTCTGCCGTCCAGCGTCTCCAAGTAACCTGCCCAGCAAGCAGTCTGCGCGCCGGCGTTTTGGTCCACATCTTGCTCACCAGGACCGTTCCTGCTGCTCCAGCATGAAATCATCTTTACTGTACTTATCTGCAACCTTCAGGCTGCGTGATGCTGAAAATGAAAAATCAATTAAGTGTACTTGGAAGGTTCATCCAGTCACACAAACCCACGCAGATCCAAGGAGAACACGCGAACAGAAAGAACCCCGCTGGCCCGGGTTGGGCTCACATCCAGGACCTGGTTTTGACACTGAGCCAGTGTGTCACTCAGTTTGAGGAGGATAAGCATGTTTGAAAAACTCTAAATTTGGGAAAAATGCTGCACTGCTTTTCGTAAGATATCTAACGATATAACAGCTGTGTATATTCACTCTGGTGAACAAACACGTTTCATATTCATCGACCAGCTCTTCAGGGAAACACAAAGTTTACTTCTGCTGTAACAGAGTATTTATACAGAGTGTGGAAGGCTAACGAGGGCGATGATCTACTGGAAGAGAGGAAAAGCGCATTCAGAGCTCAGCGACGAGACGAAAGAAATCAGACAGAAAACAGATCTTTTTAGGCCGCTCTCACAGTTGTTTACTCCTTCACTGCTTATTGTCGAGAAACGTTCGCTTCAGTCAAACGCTCCAATCAGAAGTCATTCACTGCAAACAAGCTGCAAACAAGCTGCACTGTCCTGCCTCCATCCTGCTGCCGCGAAATGATCAAAGTGTCCGCCGAGCAGTTAAATATCTCGCTGCTGTTAAAACACACGTCGTTTACTGAAGTCTTACTTTTCAATGTTCATCACAACGCTGCGGAGCAAACGGTTCGACGGTTGCTGCCTGACTAAGATTTGTTTGTTTTTAGCGGGATGGACGGCGTTAGAACATTACATTTCTCCACTGAAATGTGTAGATTTATTCTCTGAGACAGCTGTAGATGATGAGCGAGACATGAAGTGATGCATGCAGGGAGATTTACACCGACAATGTAGCCACCGATGTCACCACAAGTCTGACGAGAATCATCCAGGTGGTTGCAGAGGACAGTTCTGTCAGTGACTGCGAGGAGACAAACATGCAACTGACGAAAGACGTCTGGATCCAACGCTTCAGTGACGTCACGAAGCCTGAAGAGCTGAGAGCATCAGCTGTGTGGAGCGATGAGGAGGATGCAGCCTTCCTCACATGAACACATGAAGCCATCATGTTTCCATCTTCTGAGCTTTTAATGACGTCGTCTCGCCGCGTCCTCTTCTTCTGCGCTGCTTTAACGGCAGCGGCTGGAGGATCGGCTCCACCAGCTGTTTACCTCCGTCAGCCAATCAGCTCGTGTTCTCGCAGCAGCAGCGGCGGGCGGAGACGAGCATTATTGCATTTTCTTTTTAACTGGAAATTCTATCAACCTGCTTCAGATTTATTTGTTTATTAAAATTGTGTCTGAAATGTCGTTTCAGAAAGATTGTGAAGGCAACGGGCCTCATGCAAGAACCTTTTCATTCTTATCTCAACGTTCTCGTACTTTTTGTTCGTACGGTGGCTCGTACGAGTGTCCGTGTCAGATTCAGCAAACGCTCCCAGACGAGAATTGTGGATTAGCATAATTAACGGCCCAATAACACCACATAAGGGCTACGCGTCCGGCCTCATATGTCAGGAAGTGTTCCTTCGTGAAGATGAAAAGAAGAACTTTAGGCTTTCGGAGAGCCATTAAGGAAAGTCTGTCATTTTGAACGGCGTCGGCGGGGGAATCGAGGGATGAATGGGGTTGGAGCGCTGCGTCTGTCTGTGCAGCTGCGGCTCTAACAAGTTACACGTTTGTAGAAGCACAGTCGGTGGTGATCTAAACCGCGACGACGACCATTTATCTGTCTCTGCCAACGTATCAGCACGCTGTCTAAAGACTGACGCGCCGAGGCGACCGACAGATTCTACTTCCAGCCGACCTTATTATTCTATACAGATCAAAACGGCTTCACAGTAATGAAATATGCACCGGATCAGAGAAAAACTGTTTGGATGGCAGCAGACTGACTGCGACAGGTCTGGACCGCTCGCACGCTGTGTTCGTGCCGAAGAGGAAATCCGAAGCAGGAGAAAACCGGTGGCTGCGGTAAGTTCTCCTGAATCCCTCTACAAGCCGCTTACCAACGAACGTGTTCGACCGAGCGCTTCCTGCACGAGGCCCATTGTCTGGATATCGGAGCAAAAAGATCCATTTCGGAAATTCAGCCAATCAGATATCAAATGAGAACGCACTCAGATAGCGTAGAGCCTCTAAATTTGAGTTTAGACCTGCATTAAAGTAGACGCTACAGTGATCAGGATTCCTGCAGAATCCTGTATGTTGTAGCTTTGTACACGGATGAATTGTGCAAAAGCTCAGGTGAGTCAGACTCTCGTCCACTGAGATGCATTTATGTCATTATTTAGTTAGCATTAGCATTCAACAGCTCCACCTCCAGCCGCTGCAGGACGAGAGACGATGAGCGCTGATCAAAACGTCGACACAGCGGGAATAGCGCTAGGCTTAAGGTGGCTATAATCAATACTGTTATATTAACAATGGATCACATGACCATGTGTATGTGAAATGTGTTGCTCGTAGAGAATTATCGCCAACTCTGCAGCTCTCTGGAACATTTCGGCTCGTTGTTTATCTGTCTGGACCACAGCTTCACTGCTCTGGTTCGCTCTCAGCGCTCAGAGCGCCGCTTCCAGAGAAGAAGAAGCTGTAAAAAGCCGCTGAACTCGAGCCGCTCAGCAAACAGCAGGCAGACGCAGTCAGAGAGCAGCTGCTGGACATAGCGGAGCATCTAGCAGCTAAAGAGCCAGATGTTTCCCTCAGCAGCTGCCGGACATAGCGGAGCATCTAGCAGCTAAAGAGCCAGATGTTTCCCTCAGCAGCTGCTGAACATAGCGGAGCATCTAGCAGCTAAAGAGCCAGATGTTTCCCTCAGCAGCTGCTGAACGTAGCGGAGCATCTAGCAGCTAAAGAGCCAGATGTTTCCCTCAGCAGCTGCTGGAGGCCAAACACAGAGCTGACAGAGAGAAGACCGGACTGACGTCCATCAGGAGACGCAGACACGCCTCCTGACGAAGCGTCATGTGACTCTGACACGCCTCCTGACGGAGCGTCATGTGACTCTGCAGCTGCTGGAGGCGGAAACCAGCCGCTGTCATATCAACTCAAAAGGTGATAATATGTCAGATGACGGCAGGTTCGGCGTGCAGCAGGCAGTCTGCCTTGTCTCGTAGGTGGAGGTTGTTGCAGGCAAATCTCAGGGCTGAAAAAGTACTTTAGCCTTCTCTGCATGTTTTTCAGTTAAAAAAATAAAAAAATCACTGAATCTGCATTTTTTAGAAGCAAACATCGGTCGAACAGACAGTGCTCTTTGTAGTAAAGATCTGTCAAAGCATCAGGTCTGTCGGTGAAGTCATTCTAAGTACGGTCGGTGCATTAAGACAAACACGTCCATCGCTGCGATTTACAGCTGCATCACGTCCATAATCACATTAAAGAACATCTTTTTTTGCCTTTGATCGCATGCGGAGACTTTATAATTAGATACATTTCTGTGGACTAAATGTCACCTAAATTATGTCTAATTATGCCGACGATATCCATAAAACGATATGCACGTATCCTCATTATTCAGGATCATATATCCACAGAGAGGATGTGATTTAAATGGCTTTGCCGTGTGGGGAAGTGAGAGAATCCAGCAGGGAAAACAAGTAAAGGTCAACACAGAGGAAAGTGAGCTTAATGTCACCTAACAAGCGCTCCAGGGGATTCTGGGAGTGTGAGTTTTGTTTGGAAGGCTTGCTGGTATCTGCGAATATTTTTAATATTACTGCAGGTCTAATATTATCGGTCTTCCATAACAGGGAGGGGATATGAATATTTAATGTTTCTGACCTTTTAGTTGAGTTTTTTATAATATAGACAATCTTGTAGCCATGTTTTTTTTAAAGAGACTAAATCCAATGTTTGCAAGAGACAAAGTAACATGAGAGGTTTGTGGAAAAATAAGATTTCACAACAGGGGAAACTTTATTGGACTGCTCGGAAAACTTTCAACACAGAGGTGACCGGCACGAACACAACAATTTGAATAAACAACAACAACAAAAAAAAGCGAAAAGCAATTGGAAATAAAATAACCTCGATGCGGGGAAAGTGTGGCAGCATGATGCCCTCCAATAAACGTCGATAACTGGATGTCAGAAATAACTCGCCTCTGTTTTTGTCTGGGAAGCGATGCGGAAACAAAAAGACACGGGGGGTCGACCGTGTTTCATTTTCAAAATAACAACAAAGTGTTTAGGTTCCTCTCACAGGAAATATAGCCAATGATTACAGCTTCTGAACACCTTTCAGACAACAAAGCTTTTGACCCAATAAACAGCATCAGACGGTCAATCTGCTGAGAGGAGCAGGAAGCCGAAACACCAAATCAAACGAAGACGGACAGAGCGCCGTAGGTTATTATACTCCAATATGTCATGTCCGAGGGACGGACGCTGAGAATAGGCACAGCAGCATTACACTTGTGATGTGTCTCATTCGGTGGAGATGGAGGAGAGGAGGGAGATGAGAGCCTCAGAGCGGAGAGTCCAGAGACAGCACGAAGGAAAAAACAGTGTCAGGAAGCTAAATGATTTCTGGGATGAACAGCTCCGGGTTTCTCATCTTTCTCTCGGCCTGTGACGCCACGTTTAGCTTCTGAAACTCTCATGACCCCCAGCACTTTACTGCTGCCAAAAGTTTGGTTTCATCACTTGGTAGAAACGTTTGAAACAGTTGCTCGTTTTCCGCAGAGTCGATACTATGGGATGCAGTATCCTGTCTGCGACTGGGAGGCTCTCGAGGGGCCGCTAATACCTGCGAGGCGACGGTCATGTGACAGATGGAAACAGAAGTCATCAGCAGGCTGATTTTCAGCCAGTTTACTTGTGCTGTAAAAAGGGAACCAGTGAATATGTTCATGCTACAAAGATCTGGGGTCCCTTTACTGAGTCTATCAGAAAGCAAATGGACTCCTGCATGGCAGCAGTGGAAGAAGTATTCAAGTCATTTCCTTAAAGGTCCGGTGTGCAGGATTTAGTGGCGTCCAGCGGTGAAACTGCAGTTTGCAACCATTTGAACACCGCTCGCCTCGCCCTCCCCTTCCAAGCGTGAAGGAGAAACTACGGTGGCCGCGAAACTCACGAAAACGCAAACGGCCCTCTCTGGAGCCGGTGTTCAGTTTGTCCGTTCTGGGCTACTGTAGAAACATGGCGGCCTCCGTGGAAGGGGACCCGCTCCCTCTGTAGATATAAAGGCTGATTCTAAGGTAACGAAAACACAACGATTCTTATTTTCAGGTGATTAAACACTAATGAAAACACACTCATAAATATTATATTCCATCTCTGCCAACAGCTCGTCCTAAATGTTCCACACTGGAGCTTTAAGTGAAAACAGCAACACCACAGTATAAAAATACTCCATTACAAGTAGAAGTACTGCCTTCAAAATTTAATTTAAGTAAAAGTACAGAAGTAACTGAATGTAGTTAAAGTATCAAAAGTAAAAGTACTCATAATGCAGAGTGGCTACTGTCAGTGTTACTATAATATTATTGAATCATTATTATTGATGCATTAATATGTAAGTGGTACTTTAATGTCGTCACAGTGGATCGAATTTGAACTACTTCATATACTTTTGGTAGTTTCATCTAGAACAATGGATCATATTTTATAACCTGATCATTTTTTTTTGTAAGATCTTAATTTGAAAAGCAACTAGTAACTATAGCACTTAAATAAATGCACAATATTTCTCTCTGAAATGTAGTGAATTATAAGTATAAAGTAGCTGGAGCGCGGCTGTTCTGTTTACTCAAACCGCTCAAAGTTATAATCCTGAAGATTTCAGTCCTGGTTGATTTGGCAACGCCTGTGGTTACCGTGGTAACAGCGGTTGTGGTTTAATACTACAGTGAACGGCAGCTGGTGTATCTGGTTACAGTTCTGGTCGATGAAGCACTGAATGTCATGAGGCGTCCAGACCTCTCGGACGGTCTGGGATCAGGTCTGCTTCCTGTCCCCAGAGGCAGCGTTCAGACTTCCGTCTGCCGCTGCTTTTTATTAAGCTAAACTTGGGACTACTGATTCACACAGTATCTTGCACTGCACTGTAATTTGTATTCTCCTGTTTTCTCTGTTTCATTGTATTCATTGATGCATTGAGTGCATTGAGTCTGTGGTGGCCGGTGCTGTCCTGTATGCTGTTGCATGCTGGGGCAGCAGGCTGAGGGCGGCGGACGCCATCAGACTCTTTAACTCCTCCCTCTAAGTGTCAGTCTGTCTGACCCGAAGTCACTAAACTGGACATTGATCATTAACATCTCTGCAGTACTTGAACAATTGTGCAATATTAGTTTCCCATGTTAGTTTTTCTTATTTATTGTGACTGATACTATATACCTCCATTACTCTCGACAGTACACGCACCTCTGCTTATTACTATTACTTATTTTGTTACATTGTATTATTATACTGTAACTGGTAAACCCACTCTGTACTTCACACTTATTTTATCTTATACTTATACTGACCTGATGTTTTTATAGTGTATCATATTGTTTGCTAGTACTTTCTCCTGTGTGCTCTGACGTAAAGGCGAGCTGCTGTAACAAAGAGTTTCCCCTCGGGGATCAATAAAGTGATTTCTGATTCTGATTCTGATTATTCTAGCGTATTCTCATCTTCTGTTTTACTTTACTCCGTGCCTTTTCATCGCTGTGTGCTTCTCTTCTTAATGTCTTTTATGTCTGTGAAGCACTTTGAAGTGTCTTGTCATTGAAAGGTGCTGTACAGCTGAACTTGCTGCTGCCAGTATACCTCAGCCTGTTTCTAAACTGCAGGAGTTGTGCTAATCATCTGACCACACAAGCCGCAATAACTCATCTGTTAGTTCAGTGAAACCGACTGAGGTACCAAGTCACGCTTAACGAAGCAAGACATCCATCCACAAGCTTTCCTCTGGCTCCTGTGTGAAACCCCCTGGTGGGACCATCTGTCCTCTCAGAGGCTGTGTGTGACCAGGTGAGACGACGCAGCCCCCCCTGGACAGGTAGGTGGCCGAGCCACGCACCGAGCCGAACGCGTTCACATCGCCAAACTTACCCGACAAACGCTGCTGCCGCGAGTGTGTTTATATTGCGACTCCATAACCGCAACAATCAGTAACTAACAAGAGTGTGTTTGACAAAAACACACACATCCACTTCTGTCACTTCATATGCGGCTTAAACGGTTTATGAATCAGGTTTTTATGACGTTTTTATTCCAATTAGGTCTGTGACAAATGGCCTGTGCCCCCATCGCTCCCCGACGTCCCTGTCTGTCGGCTCGATGAACTGAGCTGCTTCAGGTTGTAATAACTTCTGAATGAAGAGCCGCTGGCTGCCGGTGAGCTAATTTTAAACTCTCCCCAAAATGGCAAGAATTTAAAATGAAGGTCTGCTGCAGAGGAGCTGTGACAGAGACACAGCGTGGAGGAGGGAAGTGACCGCGACCGCTAACTCACAAAGTTCACGGCCGCGTGAGTGATGGATACTGATATAGAAAGACTATTTCTGCAGGCTGAGTCATACCTTGAAAAGATGATTTTTCTTTCTGTTCTTTTTTTTTTTTTTTTTCTCCTAAAAGTCACCTGTGGGACTAAAAGAGTGAGATGTAGAAATATTTGTACACAAGACTAAAAGTCCACAGCTACAGAAGAAGCCGTGTGAGAATCAGAATCAGAAATACTTTATTGATCCCCGAGGGGAAACTCTTTGTTACAGCAGCTCGCCTTCACGTCAGCGCACACAGGAGAAAGTACTAGCAAACAATATGATACACTATAAAACTATAAAACAGGTCAGAAAATAAATGAAGTACCAGGTCGGTATAAGTATAAGATAAAATAAGTGTGAAGTACCAAGTGGGTTTACCGGCTGATGATGATAGTACAGTATAATAATACAATGTAATAATATAAGTACTAAGTAGTATTGCAACAGCAGTAATGGAGGTGTGAATAATAAATAGGAAAACTAAATATTGCACAGGAGTATTAACACAGAATATTGCACAATATTTCAAGTACTGCAGAGATGTTAATGATCAGTGTCCAGTTTAGTGACTTCGGGTCATACAGACTGACACTCAGAGGGAGGAGTTAAAGAGTCTGATGGCCACAGGCAGGAATGACTTCCTGTGGCGCTCTGTGGTGCATTGTGGGGGGATGAGTCTTCCGCTGAAGGCGCTCCTTTGTTTGACCAGCACGTCATGGAGCGGGTGGGAGACGCTGTCCAAGATGGCGTGTAGTTTACCCAGCATCCTCCTCTCTGACACCACCGCCAGAGAGTCCAGCTCCGCCCCCACGATGTCACCGGCCTTACGGATCAGTTTGTTGAGTCTGTTGGCGTCCGCTGCCCTCAGCCTGCTGCCCCAGCATGCAACAGCATACAGGACAGCACCGGCCGCCACAGACTCATAGAACATAAGACGACGAGACGGAGCTACAGCAACAGGCAGCATGCGGGCTGGGCAGGCAAACTGAGGCAAACTTTTCTACCGTGGTTCAAGCAGACCGCGTTTACGGAGCCCCCCAGGGGTCACGTGGGAATCTGTGCTGATGGATTAATAAACCGATTGGTATACCATGCCTCTGGATTCAACCTCGTGACTTCAGCCCTGCCAGATGTGAGCTGCCAGCAGCGTCACCTGGAAACGTGCACGGGGTCCGGCTACGCTCTGGCGCGGCTTCCGTCGCTGTTGTTTTTACGACGCTTTTTGTGTTTTACGGCATAAATGCACGTTTGCAGCTCATTCAGATGGTGTCAGGTGCTTTCTGACAGCCTTTTGTTGCTTTCTAACATCTTCTAAACGTCACCATAGCCGATCTCAAATCACAGCTCCTGTCATTAACCTGTGTTTATGTTTACTGTGTCTGACGGATCATAAAAGAATGATTTTATCAGCAGCTCGGTGACGACTGCTGGTCGACGCAGCGTTCATGACCCGCGATCAAATATCGTCTTGTTCAGTTATCTGACAACAGAAAAATACGTAAACGAGGACAACTTTATTGTGAATTCAGCTGCTTTAAAACGCAGCGACGTCGATCACAGAGAGCCGGAGGAGACTCCTTCTCTCTCTCACCAACTACCAACATGAAGTTTGAGGAAGACAAAGTCAGAAACTAATTACATCATTCAAATTTATTTTAAGTACATCGCCAATAAATACGGCCATTTATATTTATTCAAGAAGCTACAGTTACTGTGCATGTTGATTATTTATCGTTGAATCTTTTCCGCCCGACTTGTCGTTTACGTCCGGCAGGGCTGAGGTCATGTGGTCGAGTCCACTTGTTTATTAATCCTGATGCTGATGTGGAAATCTACCGTGAGACCCGTGTGTGGTGGGGGGCTGTGTAGGCGTGAACGCAGCCCGAGTGTCTGCTTTACCATCTGTCATCTTCACATGAATGTGTGTGTGTGTTCACCCCAGGCTGCTGGTTGTTCACACGCCACACACAGGTGAGAACATCTGTCTGCCCAGCTGTTTTCAGGTGTCATTCTGCTTCTCCGGTCCCACCCGCCTCCTCGCTGTCGGCCGAGATCAAAGCGCGTCAGAGAACCGAACACACTGTCACTTTCAGCACGTCAGGGCATTCGCTTAAAGGAATAGTTCGACATTTTGGAAAATATTTGCTTGCTTGCAAAGTGGCTGCCATTAGCTGGTTAGCTTAGCTTAGCATAAAGACTGGAAACAGGGGGAAACCGCTAGCCTGGCTCTGTCCAAAGGTAACCAGAATCCACCTAGCAGCTCCTCTAAAGCTCACTGATTAACATGCCGTATGTCGTTTGTTCAATCTTTATAAAAACCGAAGTGTAAAAACGACAGTTCACCATTTTACAGCCGGTTATGTGGCGCAACTGGTCCAGGCCAAGAAACGGACACATATTCCCTTATTTGTCAGAGGTTTTACTCAATCGAGACACCAGCCATCATCAAAATGAAGTCAATCAAATCTGAATTTGCAAGGTGCGGACTCTGTCCAAAGGTAAGAAAATCCACTGACCAGCATCTCTAAAGCTCACTGATTAACACGATACATCTCGTTTGTTTAATCAGTACAAAAACCCAAATGTAAAAATGACTTTCCATCTAGCGCCACCAACCAGGTCGACATGTTAACGTGTCCGACACCTGCAGAGCTGCTGGCGCTCCCATCAGCCTCAGCTGCACTTGTTGTTGCTGTGTTTGTGCTAATTAGCAATTGCTAGCGTGCTAATGCGCTAAACTAAGATGGTGAACGTGGTGAACATCATACCTGCTTTGTCGCTGTGAGCATGTTAGCATGATGACGTTAGCATTTAGCTCAAAGCTGTACAGGTAGGGTATCTCTGCAGACTGGAGACTTTTGAATGGGAGGGGTAACTGTCAATCATTTTTTTAATTTGGCCAATCAGAGGCTTACAATCCTCTGTCAATCAAAAACTAATTTCACCAATAAGCAGCCTGAACCAGTTGTCAATCACCTTTTAATTCGGCTAATCACCTTTCTCATGGAGAGACGGGGGGAGGTTCGACCGAGGGAGCAAAACTTTTCCTTGTTCCTCAAAGTTTAGATGCGAAGTTTCCAGCTCTAGTCAAACGATCAGAGTATCAACAGACTGCAACGCTTTTAACCGACATTTTAAAGTGGAAGCAGAATAACAGAATATAGTAACTTTCACCACTGCTCATCTTAGAAATCACACGCCGCACGTTTTGTTGTCTCGACGCTAAGCTAAGCTAACTGGCTGCTGGCTGTAGCTTCATATGTATCGAGAGAGCGGTTTCTATCTTTTCATCTGACTCTCAGCGAGAAAGCAAATGAGCGTATTTCCCAACATGTTGAACTATTCTTATATTTACTATTAGTTAGCTAATTCTGCTGCCTACGTTATAAAGTCCAAAAGCACTGAACGGCCGGACGTTCTCGTTTAATTCCTCACAAGCTCGGTCATCCGGACGGCATGAATGAAACCTTTAAATGTAGCGTTGGTCTGATTCTTACTGTGACTGTGCAAGTTTCGGAGTAACGTGACGACAACAGCGGGTAACAACTTTATAGCTCACATTTACAATAAATCCACTATGACTTGAATGTGGCGTTCATTTTGGTTTGAAAGTCAACATGGTACCTGTAGAAGGACGTGTGTGTGTGTGTGTGTGTGTGTGTGTGTGTGTGTGTGTGTGAGTAAGTGAGTGACAGCTCCATCAGCAGGCAGCCTCATTTATCTACATTTATAAAGACAGAGTCCAGCCACCCCTTTCCTCTCAGCGGCATGAGTCATCACACACCTGTGGAGAGCGAGAGGACGAGCGGGGGGGGGGGTGATGTCCTTTCACTGAAGGAAACTGGCTGCTGACGCTGAAGTAGACACTATGATCAAACACTAGAACCTGTAGTGAACAGAAGCACACAGAATTAGAATAATAATAATAACGTCTCCTGTTGTTTGAAAGGAGCGTTCTGGTGGTTTTGCATGTTTCAGAACGAATCGCGTTCTCGACCTTGAACGTCTCCAAGTCTGGCGACTCCTGGTGCCAACGGCAGCAATGTGTTACTGCTATGTCTCATTTTTAGTCAGTCGGTCGGTCGGTCCACCATTTTGGTCCAGACTGAAACATCTCAACGTCTATCACAAAATGTTGTACGGACGTTCGTTGTTGCCAGATGATGAATCCTACTGACTTTGGTGAGCCCCCGACTTTTCCTGTAGCGCCACCACGAGGTTCACATTTCTGGTTTTGAGTGAAATATCTTAACAACTGCTGGACGGACTGTGATGATGACGTGCTTCATCGTTCACGCTCCCCTCAGGACGAACTGTAGTAACTCTGCCGATCCTCTGACTTTCCACCCGAGCGGAGCTGTGACGCTGTGACGGCCGAGCCAGTCGGGATTTAACTGCTGACTTAGATCGAGTTTGCAGAGACGCAGACATGAAACGATGCTTCAGGCCACTTTAAAACTTGAACACACGCTGTTCCTTTAGTTTGTTCTCATTTATAATCACATCACGTTAGCTTTAGCTCTAACTCCAGTCTGTCTTCATGTGACTGACTATTTTTTAGCGGCGTAATTGATTATCGATCACTGTGGGCCTGCTTTCATTGAGTCCATTACGTCTTCTTTTTTGATGATGCGTTGCAGGCTTAAATTAGTACTTGCTGACGCTGCGTGACATTGTTCCGGCTTTATTAGCGTTTGCTCCGTGTTAGCCACGCTGGCAGCAGCTCTGTAGGGACGGGGATGCTGGTTGGTCCAAACACAAATGTCTTGACAACTATCGGATGGATTGCTATGAAATCGTAATAACTTTGGCGATCCTCTGACCTTTCATCCAGCGGCACCCTAATTATCGAATGTTAGCATGCTAACTCGACCGCCGCCGAAGCGGAGCGGTGGTGAATTTAAAACGCAACAGAATCGGTTTTCTCAGCAGAGTAAACTTTAGCTTCAGCTCACGTGACAGAATTTAAGCTCAGGATCATATGTTTCGTGCCAAAATGCACGTTGGAAGTTATGGCTGACTTCTCTCCATCAGTTTTTATGTCCGCAGGCTTCTCGCACCTTCGATTATCAAAGAGCCAGATATTTTCTAACACGTCTTTGTACTAATGACTCCACCAGCAGAGCTTCCTAACGATCCACGACGTGCTCCGACTGTGAACGGACCTCTGGGAACCAGCCGTTACCTCTTTAGTGCTCTGTCCTGATTCATTCACCAGTAGACGATCTGCCGGAGGTCAGTTTGTTGTAAAGAGACGCGTCTCAGGCTGCAGAGTGCATGTACGCCTAAAACAGTGTGTACGATGTGTAGTTTTCATTTTGCTCAGGAAGCCCAGAGGAAGAAGTCAAAGCGTTGATCCGTGTTTATTTTATTTATTTATCATTCGGACGTCTTTCCTCTGCAGACAGTCAGTGTGGTAATACTTTATTAGTGTAAATAGTTAGTTTGAACGTAACGACAGCAGGCTCCGTGTTTGGTGACGGTTTAACTGCAACGTATTTTCATTTAAAACGTGAGCAGCACAATCACTTGCCACAGACTGATTGAAATCTCAGTGCTGTTGACTCTAATTTAATCAGACGATCTGATGATGCGATGTTAGACGGACGGTTGCGTCTTGCTCCTCTTCCCGCCGATCACCGTCTGGACCAGCGTTGCCAACTTTTTTCCAATGAAAGCAGCTAGCACTAGCTCCGAAAAGTCGCTAAAAGTCGCCAGATGACGTCATGCGCTCGTTTGCATGTTGATGACATCATCATTTGCACGCAGCTTAGTGCAGTGAGGGAGAGATCTGATTCATTTAAGACATTTAAGATATAAAACGTAGACAGAGAAGCCTTTGGCCAAACAATCGCAAACTCGCTACGGGGACGTCGTGTATTTGAAGTAAAAAAAGTTAAACATCTGCAAAGGGAGGGAGTTCAAACGAACAATTTAAATATTTACAAGCTATAACATCCTGAAAAGTCGCTGAATCTACTGACAAAGTCGCCAAGTTGGCAGCGCTGGTCTGAACGCTTGCAGAGAGACGGTGAGAAGACGAGACGGGACTCAGCTCGATATCTCTGCAGCTAACATCACGACAGCAGCTTATCTTAGCAGTGTTACCCAGCTGTCCAGCAGAGCCAGAGCAACCTCCGCACCCGTCTCCACGCCGCTCAGCTCTCGGAGGAAAGCCTCGCGCTAACGCAGCTCTTCGCCTCATCGTACGCTTCTTTTTCCGTTTTGGTAATTCCGCCTCTTCTCCTCTTCGGCCGTCTCTCCTGCCCGACGCGTTAGCGTGGGCCAGGGTCGCCGTCCCTCTCGCTCCCACGGCCTCTTTGCGCCACCTGCTGCCGACCGGCCGGATCGGGGCTGCGCGGCTCGGCCCGAGCCTCTGGGTGTTTCCCTTCACAGAGTTTTTCAGCGCTCGCACCGGACGGACGGCCAGCGGGCCGAGACGAGATATTCGCTGAATCTGTACTGGATTAGAATCACTTACACCACCTTTAAGGAGGAGGCTGTCTTTATTTGTTGTTTGTTTGGTTGTTTAGCCTTGCAAGACCAAAAGGATAAGAAATGGATAGACCGTTTATCGGCTGACATAAGCTGAAAACGTTAGCGTGCCCAGCTAACTAGCTCACTGCCTGCAGCAGTAACAGCGGAAGCCTTTGCCATTGTCTTTCACAAGTATTTATTTCCACACAAACAAACATCACAGATATATCTGGAGACACAACATGTCGTACCGCTCACCGTCTGAGATCTGCGGCTCCCCAGTCGTGTCTGAAGTTTAAAGCACAAAGCAGTTGGTTATATGTTAAAGCCACGCCCGGTCGCACCACACCTTGGTTTGAGCCTCCCCCACGTTCTCTTGTCTAACTGTTAGTTAGTTGCGGTCTATGGTGCGGCTCCAGCTGCAGGCCTGAGATGGTGCACGAGTGACAGTCGCAGCAGCAACGCGAAGGAGCGCTGTTATTTAAAAAGCTGATTTCAGTGGACGGCTGCTGCTTCGCTGATGTAACGCATGAGAAGGCTGCCACTGTCTGGTTGATTCATCTGTTGACTGGTATACTGATGGCACGGTGTTCATCTTCCATCGTCACGAGCACCAAGAACAGTGAATCCGCCATGTTGGAGCGTAACTTCACATCACCTTCATCAAATATTTAATTAATAAAAATCCAGGCTCAGACGCCGGCGGGGCTCAGTAACTGACATCAGCAGCGTTCGCTCCTCCGTCGTGATACTAAACGTCCTGAAAGACGTCAGCCGGGGAGGGATCACGTGGAGAGGAAGAGCAGCGAGAGGAGGAAGAGCAGCGAGAGGAGGAAGAGCAGCTCATACTCTGCTGAACGCTCACAACTTAGTAAATGTAAAGAAACAGCGATCACGTGGAAAGGCTTCAGGGCGTTTTGGTAAAGATGTCCGTCCACCCCGAAACACTGAAGAGGAGCCACTTTCCTTCAAAACAAAGTCACAGCAAAGGACTCCATCCTTCCTCCTCCTCCTCCTCCTCCTCCATCATCTTCTCTCCTCCATCATCCTCCCTCCTCCTCCTCCTCCTCCTCCTCCTCCTCCTCCATCATCTTCTCTCCTCCATCATCCTCCCTCCTCCTCCTCCATCATCCTCCCTCCTCCTCCATCATCCTTCCTCCTCCTCCTCCATATCATCCTCCTCCTCCTCCTCCTCCATCATCCTCCCTCCTCCTCCTCCTCCATCATCCTCCCTCCTCCTCCTCCTCCATCCTCCTCCTCCTCCTCAGGTTTTTAAAACTAGAAAACATCCAGAAAACTTTTTTTTTTAACTCCACTGGAAACTTTGAGAAATATTATTATTCTCATTTCCAACACAGAATGCCAGTTAACTTTTTGTGAATGGACTAAATTGACCGCCTCCTCCTCCTCCTCCTCCTCCTCCTCCTCCTCCTCCTCCTCGCCCCCCCAGCTCACTGAGGCTGACCGGCCTTATCACCACGTAAGTAAATGAACTGGCTGCTGCGGCGGCGCGCCCCCCCCCTAAACCCTGAACCGTATCAGTCCGAGGCAGCTGAGAGCAAACATCCGGCCCGTGTTCAGGCTGCGGGACCTCCATCACTGTCGCTCGCAGGAGCGGCGGAGAGTCTGCCGACAGAGATGAAGAGGAGATGGAAACAAAGTTCACACAAGGCTCGTCTCCAGCTGAGTCACTGAAACATGCCGAGCCGTTATAATGAGTTTCCGTTTACAAAAGGTGCTGTTTGCTGCTGCAGCCAGAGGTCAGGGTTCAGGTTACTGAAAACTCCTCCTCCGCCTCCTCCTCCTCCGATGATGATGATGATGATGATGATGACTGTTGCTCAATTATTGTCTTATATGGCAGATTTCAGTGAGTTTCTCTGCGTGCTTGTATCAGGTTCTCCCAGTAAATTAAATAATTACGAGAGAATCTAATTTACTTGGCAATACTGTCGATGTTACACTTAACACCAGTAAAGCATATTGAATCTAGAAAACTAAAACACAACGCAGGCAAAGAGTGATGCAGGACATAAAATCAAATATTCAAAAGTAGTTTTAAAAAGGGGAGTTTTCAGTAACTTCAGTATCCGGGTCCTGAAGTCTGGAAAGAGACGTTGCTGTTGAGTTTTTCAAATGCAGTTGTTTATTTTTTTTGCCGCTTTGACCATGTGGTCCCAATATATTAAAAACATGCAGACGTCTCTACGGCCGATCTCTCCAGACCTCTGCAGCTCGCACCGAAACTGTCCAGCTGGATAAACGGCGCTGCAGGTGAGAGGAGACACCTGTGTTTGATTTTGGGGTGGACTGTCCCTTTAACAGTGTTAGTGTCAGAAATTCCTCGTGTGTGTTGAGTCTCCGCTCATTTCCTGCCATCGCTCTTTCAGCTGATAATAAAGGTGTCACTGTAAATGCTACATGGTGGTTTATTCACGTTACTGCTGCTTACGCTGTGTGACAGCGCTGTACAATAATACATACAGAGTAATTCCACTAATTAAGGTTATTATCATTACTCAAAGTTGTTTCAGTATTATTTACAGGACAATAACTATTATTATTATTGCTGATTAGCTAATGCTAGCATGCTAAGATGGCGAACAACAGCATGTTACCGTCGTCACGGTGAGCATGTTAGCAATCTGACGTTAGCATTTAGCTTGGACCACAGCTGTGTCGTAGTCTTGTTAAATATTCAAAACGCATGCCGTTCATTTCTGAACAATACAGAGTGAAAATAAATCTGTTTGTGTGTAAAAGTGCAGTAAATATCAATGTGTTAATAAGAAGAGGCCCTCCGGCTTCACACTGGACACACAGGAGACTTCCTGAGTGAACTTGTATAATATCTGGAGTCTTCAGTCAGACATGCTGTTGATCTGAACGCCCGCTCGCCGTTCTTCCCACGTCGCTGCATCAAAACCAGCGCCAACCAGCCAGCGGCAGCAGATTAGGATTCACATGTGAGCGAGTGCAGAGTCGCCATCAGCTGCTGCTGAGAGAGGACGTGGGAGTCCAGATGTGATGCGTGTTGACACTTCAAAAGGCACATCAGTGGAGGAGGAAGCAGTCATTCTTTACTTAAAAGCACTGAAACCACAGAGTGCAAGCATTTTTACCAAAGTCCTGTTCTTGTCTGATGTATCAGCACGTCACTGTTGAACTGTTTCGGGCCAATACAGATTGATATTAGAGTATAAATCTGATATATGTGAGATATCTCTACCACCACATACATTTATTTATTTATTTATTTATTCATGAGGATCCCATAAATGTATTATAATGCTATGGCTAAGGTTCGGTTAGGGTTAGGCACAAAAACGACTCGGTTAGGTTTAAGTGAAGATCTTAGTTTGGCTTGAAATCACAGCTTCATTGAGGTTAGGGGACTTTCGTTGTCATGGTTACGGTAACCGCCACATGGTTAAGGTTCAGGAACAAAGGAAGTCGTGGTTAAAAGAAACCAACGCTGACTGTGGGTTGGAAACAGGAAGTGAACAGCGGTCTCTGGTGTTAAAGTCTGACGTTTTGTTGACCCGTCCATCCTCCTCTTCCTCCTCCTCCTCCTCCTCCTCCTCTATCTGTGGACTCTTATGACACCTGACTTCATCCTTTGCTCCCGACAGCCATGATTTTGTCCCTTGAACAAAAGCAGACGTCGGTTTTTTTTTTTGTACATTTGCTGAAATGTCGGATGCTGTCGTTTTGCTTGGAAGGACGGTCTCGCCGAAACCGGCACCGGCCGATGTATCGGTCGAGCTCTAATCTGCATTGTACTGTCTGAGGTCAGTGCGGTAACCAGACGCAGTGGAGGAAAAGTATAAAATGACACAAAATGGGAACAAAAGTAGCAGAACTTCAAAACTCCAGGAAACACCTGAGTGCTTTTTAGCCGAGCTGGGGTTTCTGTGGTTGGCAGTTTCGGCCGGCCCACCGCTTTTGGTCCAGACTGAAATATCTCAATAACGGCTGGATGCATTGCCGTGATATTATGGCCCCTAACGACTTTGGTGCGCCACTCTGAGGTTTAGTCGACTGATTAGTCCCAGCAAATAAACTCACCAACTAAATTTGGAAATAAAGGTTCCTTCGGTGCACTTGTGTTTTTAGAGCATGTCTAGAAGCGTGAGGATTATCGGAAA
This sequence comes from Siniperca scherzeri, assembly GCA_027580175.1. Taxonomy (NCBI): domain Eukaryota; kingdom Metazoa; phylum Chordata; class Actinopteri; order Centrarchiformes; family Sinipercidae; genus Siniperca; species Siniperca scherzeri. The sequence continues at coordinate 28,191,041 of CM050858.1, forward strand.
TTAGGCCGACAACAGATTAAAAAGTGCTGGCTTGGTGTTGAGATGTACAGAGACACTTGGATTGTATTTTAAGGTGTTTTGTTATTTTGTCCACCCGCCCGCCCCCTGCGAAACACTGTGAAAATGGTTTAAGTGGCATTACCACATTTTTACTCCACGGCCAAAATAAATCATGACAGATTCAGTTCAGTTACGTTCTGATCTTTCCCTGCCGCCCACAAACACACAGTTTCATATTTGAATTCAAAATGCAACGATACGTCCATGAAATCAGCACCCGACTTAAACTGGACCCCCTGCCTTCCTGCTAAATTGGCTTTAGCTGCGACCTTTTTTTTTAAAACATTAAAAAAAAAAAAGGTTAATTTATCACGTTTTCTGCCTCAGTGGCCTTTTAACATGGCAGCAAGTATGTACTGAAATGTCTTGTGTACAATTTTAAAATCCTCTTTTCCAGCCAGAGGATGAAAAGTTGAGCTTCGTATGAGGAAATCGTGGAACAACAGGCTCGAGCAAACACTTCAAAGCTGTGTGTGTGTGTGTGTGTGTGTGTGTGTGTTGTAGTGGCAAGACTTAATTTGAGTGAAGATCTAAACGCAGCAGGGGGGGGGGGGGTCTGATGACTTTACCCAGATTTTGATCTCTTCTTTCTGCTTTGACAGCCATCCAGCAGTCTACGAGCACAAATTCACTTTGGTCTGAAATACAGTGGAAATTATGACTTTTGTTGTATTTTGTTCATTTAGGTATCTTTCACACCTGTAGTTCGATTCATTAGGGCCATACCAAAGCGGGGGGGGATACATATTGCTTTTTACATTACTAAAATGGGTCCAACAGGGAAACAAACACAATAAACATGCTGACAGTTTAGTCAGATTTATTTGGAAGAGAAAACAAAGGCGAACAGTAAAATTACTAGCGGTTCGTGCTCACACTGACTTATCACCAACAAACCAAGGGCTGTAAACATGAAGTCACGTGGTCTGACAGGTAACATTCATTCATTGGACTGTTTTGATGATGTCATCGTGGATCAGAAAGGCTTCATGGACACCGAGGGCACGGCCTCCGTCAAATAACCGTTAATCTTCCCCTTTTTATTTTCCATTACAGGAAACATACAGAGACATGATGAACACGTGGGCCAGCTTTTATAGCCTCAGGGCCCAGGTGACCCGAATCCGCTGACGGCCCTCCTATATCAGCTAGTTGACTGCTGAGGTTGGCTAGGACCGTGGAGGGGCGTCATACCCTCAAACCACCTAAAGATGGTCAGATTGTACATGGAGCCTACCAAAAAGGTCCTATTAGAGAATATACCAAATAAATCTTCGGAGTTGTGAAGTAGGCACCTCACATCAGAAGTTTGATTAAATTACCATATTTCCTCAAATAAAGGATAGGTCTCTAATAATGGCTGGGGGCGTGGACGCCACGAACAAATACAGGCCGGGGGAAAACGACAAGGGTGGATAAACTCCTGTGCATAATGTACACTTACATCGCTTTAATTTAATAACTTCAACAATAAAATCATGCTATTTTTAAGACTTCATTGTTCTGGATTACTCATCTGAAGTGTTATTGTCCTATTTCAGACACTGTGTGTGTTAATGTCTCATACATGTGCTACAAGATGGCAGCAGCTACATTTTGAAGCTGAGTCCACTGAAACTCTAGAGGGCTTTTAATTTGAAACGGATACAGGAAGTGCTGGGCTTGCATTAACAACATAATGCAGCAACAAAACGAGGAGGCTTCATACTAAAATATGGACAGTAAAATAAACAGAGGGAATTAGAAACAAAGGACTGTCTCTAATATAAGCCTGCTTCAAACAAAGGCCCCGGCCACTATTTGAGAATTTACGGTATTTCCACATCCAGCGTGTCTGTGTCTCCTAATGGACGTCAGTCCGGTCTTCTCTCTGTGAGCTCTGTGTTTGATCTCCAGCAGCTGCTGAGGGAAACATCTTTTTACAGCTTCTTCTCTGGAAACGACGCTCTGAGCGCTGAGCGGGAACCAGAACAGTAAAGTTGCAGCCAGACAGATAAACAATGAGCTGAAAGTCACTATAAGCTCTGTAAAGCCGAGGGGAGCTGCAGATTCAGCTGATAATTCACGTCTAGAGACACACCGACACTTTAACATTTCGTACATTTGTTGTTATTAAAGCTGCTTGTAGCCGCTTTTAAATTCCATAAACTGACAGCAAGTCATGCTGCACTTTACTGAACCTGTGTGTATCGTCTCTGGTGTCACAAAGAAATAATATAACACGTTTCACTCACCTGTACCTGCACTACAGATGGATGGATGCTCCTCTGATGGCAGTTTTTATGTTGTTGTTGTTTTTAAAAAACATTTATTTGAGCGGAGTTGGGATCATCGTGTCTTTTTCCATAAACAGAGTCAACAGCATTTCAACCTGCTGTCTTAGGCTGTGCCACAAAACACCCACTCAAGTAATCAACCAGCCATCACAGCCGGCCTGCATGAGTCCGTTACACTACAGAACCTGTAATCAGAGCGAGCTCTACCAGGGTCACTGCAGCCCAACACAGACGGAAATAGGTTAACAACATTATAATTAAAAGAACAAAATAAAAAAAAGTCCATACCTACGCTTGTAGGCCATTCTTATGAAACACCAGGAAACAAAACTGTTAATAAAAAAAGAGAGATAACTTTGCTATCTTTAGACCCTCATCACTGGTTCATGTACTTTTTTAAGTACAAAAGTACTTCGGGTTAATATGCTTACATGCCAATGCTAAAGCGAAGGTTCGACATTTTAGGAAATACGCTTATTCGCGAGTTAGATTAGAAGATTGACATCACTTTCACATCTGTCTGTTACATATAACGGCTACAGCGAGCGGCCGGTTAGCTTAGCTTAGCATAGCATAAAGACAGGAAACAGGGTAAACAGCTTGCACCTAAGCGCACTAATTAACATGTTATAGCTCGTCTCATTAATCCACATAAAACTCAAGTGTGAAAATGAAGATTCTTATGTGCCGGATTATTTATTGGCTCTGAGCAGTTGCCAGGCAACCAGCAGACACCCCAGGAAGTCACTGGTCGCGGCCAAGAAACAGTCTGACACATAACCCCGGTAAAAACAGCCAATTTGTGGTCAGTTTATCCAAATAATGCCTATTTGGACATTTGTGGAGATGTGAGGATGAGACTGTTCTCTCGGCAGCTCCCGAGATGTAAGTGTCCTGCCGTCGTGCTGGGAGAACAGTCTCGGTTTGTCTGAAGGGGAAGTTAAGCTTTAGTTTAACGTCGAACAACGGCGCTGCCTCTGTGGACTTTGGGGTCCTCGTGTGTGCAGATATCACCACATTTCAATAAAAATCAATAAATGTATATAAATGAACACGAAGAGAGGCAGTACGGCCCTTATTCAGTTTCATTTCATTATAAATTTACATTACCAGGGTTCAAAATAAGGGGGAGCCTCATTTGACAAATTTAGGGGGGAGCTCTAAAATATTATAATTTCTGTATAAATGTGTGTGCATGTGTAATAAATACATCTCTTCAAACAGGCATCTTCTGTTGTAAAACCTTTACTAAAGAAACCCAACCTGCACGGCGATGCGCTGACCAGCGACAGGCCGATATCCAACCTTTCATTCATTAGCAAGATACTTGAAAAGGTAGTTTCAGTGCAAATAAACTCCGTTCTTATAGAAGATAATATCCTGGAGGAACTTACCACAGCACTGAAACTGCTCTTACCAAAACAATCAGCGACCTCAGGCTAAAAGCTGATGAAAATAAGGTTCAATTCTCGTCCTCTTAGACGGAAACGCAGCGTTTGACACGATTGACCAGGACATCTTAATCAGCCGTCTTGAAAAGTCGGTTGGACTGTGTGTGAAACTGGTTCAAACATCAAAGGGAGGAAGTTTGTCGTCTGTTTTGGGGGATGCACAAGGGAGCTGCCTCGGCCCATTACTGTTCTCACCATACATGCTGCCGCTTGGTGACATCATTAGAGAGCACAATGCATGTTTCCATAGTTACGCTGATGACACGCAACTGTACGTCTCCGCTGAACCAAGTGATGCTGCAGCTATAAACTCCATTACTACCTGTCTGTTGGCAATGAATAATAAATAAATAACTTCTTAAAGTTAAATGAGGACAGAACTGAAATCCTTAAACAAAAAGAGAAATGCTGTTTGATAATCTGGGGAAAGCGACTCCCTGGATTAAATCGTCTAAATTAAGATTCAAGCCCCACATTAACAAGGTCACGAAAACATATTTTTTCCACCTTAGAAACAGTACGACCATTTCTAAAATCAGTAAGATGCTGAAAAACTGATTCGTGCTTTTATTTCAAGCCGACTCGATTACTGTGACGCACTTTTTACTGGCCTCCCGCGGGAAAAAGCTCATTCAAAACTCTGCAGCTCGGCTATTAACCAGAACCAGGAGGAGAGAGCACATCGGCCCAGTTTCAGCTGCTCTGCACTGGCTTCCTGTAACATTTAGAAGTGATTTTAAGCTCCTCCTCCTTGCATACAAAGCCCTTAATGGGCTTAACTCCCATGTTCACCACTCGCCTTCGAGAACACTGCGACCACCTGCTGCTGGTTTACCGGAGGTTCCCAGAAACAGCCGGAAGAAAATCGGCGATGCAGCCTTTGTCGGTTACGCCCCCAAAGCTAATGAACACACTACCTAATCAGATATCAGGGAAGCAGCTCGCTACGTATTTATTTTTAAAAGAAAGCTAAAAACGTCTCTCTTCACGTCAGCCTTTAACTAGAAATGACTTTCCTGATACAGCCAGGAAACTCTGTTGCTCGTCGCTTCACATTTATGCTGCACTTGATTGTATGCAGTTTATGTATTCCACTCTTTAACTTTATTTTTATTCATTTATGTTATTTATTGCCCCATCTTATGTTATGCATTCCTCGTTTTTATTTTACAATAAGTGGTATTCTATTCTCATCTCATTTCACGTTAACTACGGCGTTCTGTTCATTCTGTTTTTTTATGTGAAGCACTCTGTGCATTTATTTTCTTTGCTGTGAAGCACTTTGAGCTGCATTTCTTGCATGACAGGTGCTATACGAATAAAGTTTATTATTATAGTTACAGGCGTCACTGTCAATTTGGCTGAAAGCTTTTTTTTCTCCTAAAAAAGGTCTGTTAGTGGACCTGAGTCAAGATTATATTTAGTCACAGTACAGTCGAGTACAAGCGTTCTCCGTACTGAGAAATGCCTCCGGACCCAGTTAAGTGGCAGAGGATGAAGGATGAAGGATGAAGGATGAAAGGATGGACGGATGAAAGGATGGATGGACGGATGAAAGGATGGACGGATGAAGGATGGACGAATGAAGGATGGACGGATGAAAGGATGGATGGATGGACGGATGAAAGGATGGACGGATGAAAGGATGGACGGATGAAGGATGGACGGATGAAAGGATGGATGGATGTCCTCGCCAAGACAAAAACAACACAGGAAAACGAACAAACCACAGAAACACTGAGGTTCTCTGCATTTATTGTTTTCTTCCTTTGTCGTACTCCCTGCGAGGAGCTTAAATATTTTACAGAATGAGAACATCAGTTTGGTTATTTACAAGATATAATAAATGACGTACAACTCACAATGTCGGCTTGTGTTCGGGGCGCTGGAAGAGGAGGAGGGAGGGAGAAACTGTATAAACACAGAAACAACGAGGGAGCTAAGAGATGATGGCTGCCGCTGCGTGGCATGATGGCAGATTGAAATACAGCGGCAGCCGTTGCAGAAGTCCCTGTTTAACCCTGAAGCTGCCGATTCTTCAATTAAGGGGATACAGCAGAACCAAATAAATACACAGACAAACCTGCAGTCAACATTTCCTGTAACTTTCAACATCCAAAGCAGGAGAGAAACCTAAAACAAAAAACCTCTGAGGGGATGAAGCTGAAGAGCTGCAGCAGTTTAAACCTGGGGACTTCTACAACGGCCGCCTCCAACGTGACGGTGAACCTGCCGTCGAGGCCGCCAGACCATCTGAACTCGTGGTTCTCCAGCCCGTCCGGTTTGGGCTTCAAACGGAGAAACAGATGAGACTCATGAACGTCCGCCTGCACCTCAGACGTCCCGTCCGCCCCCATTAGCTAACGCAATAACGCATGCTTCGCTTAATCAGGACAGGGTCCTTCCCCCACGTTTGTGGGACAGCGAGGAGGCAGCTAGGAGACGTGCACGGCCGCATGATGAGCTCGTGCTGCAGCAGTTTGCAAATAATCCTCAGGGAAGAAAGAGAGACGAGCCTCCTTTTTCCTTATTTTTGAATTCAACCGAGCGAGAGAGACGGGAAGCAAAGTGAACGCAGGAAATCGCACCGAGCCGATTTAACGTTCGGTCGACTCAGCTTTAGTCTGCACGTTCTTCCCTCGGGGCTTTTCTCTGGGAAAGTTGCGCTCCACGGCAGGAACACGGACTAATTCGTTTGACACGTGTGGCCTGTTCGAAGCTGGGGGTTAACAGCGTAAGCCATGCTAACTCTTTAGCCATCAGAGACCTCATGCTGGGAGGCGAGTCAACATGGCGGCACACTCCTCAAAACTAAAGCTCCTTTTCGCATCTCTTCAGGTTCAGCTAACTATTTTTAAAAGTAGCTAAATTTATAAAACGTCCTCGTACTCAAAGCTTCGGTCACTGAGCCGAGAGTCACACTTTGTCTTTTTGGTGATTTAATTAGATGCAGCTGCTAAAAATGAGCGTTTCGTCACGTCGGTCTTTATTAATAAACAGGAACAAAGGGCTTTTATCAGTCATGTGAGATTAAATGAGAGATTTGCCGGTGCGTTGTGATTGACACTTTGAAAAAACATTTTCTCACATTCCTCCGTGCAGATGGTTTATGATTCATTTGTCCAGGTTGAGAGATTTCTGCCTCAGCGCCCTAATATTTAGTCTGTGGTGCTCTCCGCATTGAAAATACACGTTTAATCAAGACGAAGAGTGTCCAGCCATGCTAGCAGCTTTGTGAGGTTGTACTTAGACAGTGTTATCACCATCACAATATAACAGAGGGTCTCTGCAGTGCTTCTCCTCTTCTGGAAAAAGCAAACGTCTGCTGTATGACTTCCACTACCGGAGGTAAAGAGACATCGTGAAGGCGTCTGTAGGGGATGTCTATACTTTACACTGTAATTAAATCAATGCTGTCGTTCTATTAGACAGACACAGCTCAGTCTGATACGATCATTGTTTGACAGCATGTTTGTGTTTTCAGCACTTCAGCTGATGTTTGTCTGATGAAATATTTCACAGCTCCGCATGGAGGGAACCGATCTGTTCTTCATTCTCTTACATTCCTATTTAAAGACACTGAAAAGGCACTCGTGCAAAACTGTGTGTTTATGAAAGTAATGGGATTACAACCCTTTTCCTGTCGTCCATTTGCAGCCACCTTAAAGGCGGGGTCAGCGATTCTAACCCAACGCGCGTCTTTTTGTCAGATTCAGCGAATATCTCCTCTCGGTCCGCTAGCTGTCCGGTGTTCGTCCTCAGCCCCGGCTCTGTGAACGGGAAACAAACAAAAACACTGTTCCGGCCACGATTCGTGTGTCAGGTGACGTTAAACGACTTGCCCGCAGACATTCGGCTGACTCTAGTTTGCCAAGTTATGCTGCTGTTGTGATGTTAGCTGTAGCAGCAGGAGAGTTGTGAGCGTCGCTGTCTGGAGCTGCTGTGCTGGCTCTGGGAAACCGTCTCGTCCTCTCTGGCTGTTAGCTTCGCAGCAGCTGTTAGCTTCGCAGCAGCAGCTGTAGCGACAGTTTGCTAACCCTCAACCTAGCTACGCTAACCCGCAGCCTAGCTAACGTTAGTTACATTACTCGCTGTAACGAAGATATACTGTATATACAATCATCAAGTATCAAGTTCTCTTCCTGTGAGCACTGACGTGACAGTGAGCTGCTGTAGCAAAAGATCCTCGGGGATCAATAAAGCATTTCTGATTCTGATCTGTCGTGGTATTGGATTTCTTCAGAATCGCATTCCCCACCTTTTATGTGACAGCACCGATCTGTCTCACAATTATTCATTTTAACTGGACTGAAAACACAAAATAATATGTGCGAGTGAGAGCGGCTCGCTCCTTTGAATCTGAAATCAAACAGAAATATGCTTCAGCTGGTCTGTTTTTTTATTTATTTTTTTCATTTACATTTCCCAACAAGTACTTCAGTAAACAGACTGGTTCGCCGTGTGTCTCCCTCTCAGAGTGGACGTGAGGGAGTTAAAGTGGAGGTTTGTGCGTATCGGCTCAAGTGCAACACAGGTTTGTGGCTTTGAGGAGGGTCGAGACAGGAAACAGAGGCCTTTCTCTCTCTACGTGAACGCCTGTATAGAGTCATGCCATCATGCCACAGTGTAAGAAACAGAAAACTAAATGTCTCCGAGGACGTCTCCTCGCCTTGCTGTCTGTCTGGGGAGGGGGGGGGGTGGAGTGGTGAACCGCTAAGAGACGGAGGAAGTGTTTGGGGTGGGGAGGTCATGGACGCCAAAGCTCGAGGTTTCTTAGATGGGCAGCTGGAAGGTGATGTCCACTTGAGCTTCCTTAGCCAGCGAGACGATTTCAGAAAGCTTCACGACCTGAGAGAGACAGACAGACGAGAGGGAGACGGTTACAATCAGGCGACGTCCAACACATTCTTCTTTTACGTGAAGGCGGGTTGTTCAGCAGGTGTTAGAGGGAACGCACCTGCCGATCACTCTGCACACCTCGCTGCTGTGTTCGACCCCAGAAACCTTTTCTCTGAGTAGTAAAGTTCTCTTCGTTACAATAAAACTGACCAGATGAAACGAACAGAAGCCGTTCGTGTTGAAATTGTGTGTATTAAAAAGCAGACTGGTGTTATTTTGGCGGAGATTACATTCATTCGCTTAGCAGAAGCTTTTTGTCCAAAGCGACGTACAGTCCAAGCGCGGGCGTCACGGAGAAGCCAGCGACAAAAAGTGTCTCGCACGCAGTTACGTGTTTCAAGAGTCTGCTGATGGATTTTCACACCACACGGTAATAAATGGAAACCAGTGGCAGCGAGGAGCTTTAGGCAAATACATCCAAAAACCTGAACCTGAGCGTTTGTAGATGCAACTGAGAGAGTGGGAGGCAGCGTGAGCGCCTGTATAGAGTCATGCCATCATGCCACAGTGTAAGAAACAGAAAACTAAATGTCTCCGAGGCGTCTCCTCGCCTTGCTGTCTGTCTGGGGAGGGGTGGAGTGGTGAACCGCTAAGAGACGGAGGAAGTGTTTGGGGTGGGAGGTCATGGACGCCAAAGCTCGAGGTTTCTTAGATGGGCAGCTGGAAGGTGATGTCCACTTGAGCTTCCTTAGCCAGCGAGACGATTTCAGAAAGCTTCACGACCTGAGAGAGACAGACAGACGAGAGGGAGACGGTTACAATCAGGCGACGTCCAACACATTCTTCTTTTACGTGAAGGCGGGTTGTTCAGCAGGTGTTAGAGGGAACGCACCTGCCGATCACTCTGCACACCTCGCTGCTGTGTTCGACCCCAGAAACCTTTTCTCTGAGTAGTAAAGTTCTCTTCGTTACAATAAAACTGACCAGATGAAACGAACAGAAGCCGTTCGTGTTGAAATTGTGTGTATTAAAAAGCAGACTGGTGTTATTTTGGCGGGAGATTACATTCATTCGTTTAGCAGAAGCTTTTTGTCCAAAGCGACGTACAGTCCAAGCCGCGGGGCGTCACGGAGAAGCCAGCGACAAAAAGTGTCTCGGCACGCAGTTACGTGTTTCAAGAGTCTGCTGATGGATTTTCACACCACACGGTAATAAATGGAAACCAGTGGCAGCGAGGAGCTTTAGGCAAATACATCCAAAAACCTGAACCTGAGCGTTTGTAGATGCAACTGAGAGAGTGGGAGGCAGCGTGAGCGTCTCACCACGCCTGTGGGAAGAAGCTGTTTTAGCCGTCAATCACACGATGTGTCCGACTTGTGTTTATAATGTCATTTCTGTATTTTGTTCTTGAGTTTTGACAGATTTCTGCTGCTACTGGTATTTTCTCAGATCCACCCTTCAGTATTTTTTGGCACCACCTACTAGAGGGGTGTGTCGCGAGATACCGACGATAACCGTGAAAAACTGAATATCGATATCCCGTTAGTAACGCGCACGATACTGCGTAAATAATCCAGCGCCTCATAAGTCATTTCCGTTTCTTTCCGCTCTCGCGTCGTCGGTAGGTGGCGGTAAAGTAACGACAAAACACACATCAAGCAAAGTTAAAGATGAATTTGACTCATCGCATTATTATTTTCTTTAGATATCGCGATAATATCGTGAATTCTTTTGGATAATCGTGTAGTGAAAATGTGATATCGTGACAGCCATCCCACCTACACGTTGCAGCTCCACCCACACTGACTGAGAGGTGATGAAGAAGACAGCGCACACACACACACACACACACACACACACACACACACACACACACACACCTGCCGTAACCCTTTTCTCACCTGTGTTTTCACAGGTTGCTGCTTCCTGTTGCTGGTTAGCGTGTTATAAAGCCAAAGTGACCTCAGATTCACACACACACACACACACACACACACACACACACCTGGAGGCTTAACAGATAGGTGCATGTTTCAGCACATGGTGGTGGACGCTCTAGTGCAGCAGTTCCCAAAGTGGGGGTCGCGGAGTGGGGGGGTCGCGAGATGATTTCCAGAAATGTATTTATTTTTATTTTTTTATATGTTAAAAAAGGTTGTAATGATGCGAGTATAAATTTATGCTAATTAAAATAAACTGGAAATAAAACTTTGTTTGAGCCGATTAATTACGACAGTTAAGTGACGGCGTCACTCACAGTTTACAGCAACGACGACGCGCGCTAGCTAGCTGCACATTTAGTGTTTTGCTAAACAGCGATCGTCTATTTTGAGATCTAAACTTGATCAAAAATGAAACGGTGGTTATTAACATCAGCAGTCTAATGTTGGGGGTCGCGGTCTGAAAAGTTTGGGCACCCCTGCTCTAGTGTGTATGGTCGAAAGCCTGTGTTAATGAGTGTGTGTGTGCGTGCGTGCGTGCGTGCGTACCATTTTGGCGGCTTCGTCCAGGTCGTCACAGGCCAGGATTTTCAGTGGACTGGCCGCGATCAGAGCTTTGGCATCGTCCACTCTCGTCCCTTTAAAAAAACAAAACAAACACAAAAGAAAAATAAAGATTTTTGATTTTTTTTATCAAATGCGAGTTTTGAAAACAGCGTAACTTCCCCACAGAGCCGAGCGAATCAGCAGCCACAGTGTGCGGCTGCGTCGAGCCAGCTAATCCACGACGATCTGCTGTTTTTAAATTAAAGATGCATTAGTATGCTGTCTTTAACATGCTAGGGCGGCGATGACAGATCTGTCTGGATTTTGCTGTGGATAATCATGGAGGATGAGTTTTGGGCAACTTAAACCGTCCTCCAGCAACACCGTCACACCACCTTTGTAGTCAAGAAATATCCAAACCGAACATAGAAAAGTGCTGGTGTTAAAGGCCGATGAAGCCTCTTCAGTGAGTGAGAAAACGTGTGGCCTAAACGGTAAACCCAGCCCCCTATAGCCACCATAACCTGGACTCACAGACAGGCGGCCATGTTTGCTGCTGCTCCCCAGTGAATGCACCCTTTATGACTCCAATGACCTCACAGCCTTTCCTGTAGCGGCCACTCGCAGGAGGAAAAACCAGAATAGCAAACAACAGTATGTTGTTCCTTTATTCTTTCATCTTTCATCGTTCACGCTCCCCTCAGGACGAGCTGTAATCACTCTGCTGATCCTCTGACTTTCCATCTAGCGCCGCCATCAGGTCGACACGTTAACGCGTCCGACACTTTACCTGCAGAGCTGCTGGCGCTCCCATCGGCCTCGGCTGCGTTTGCTGCTCCACACTGATATTAATTTACGTATCACTAAACAAAAGTTAGCGTTCTTGTTTACATGTGTTCATTTTGATCTGTATTGGTGGGACCAGATCGGGTTCAGGTCTTCCTTTTAGGCGTCCAGTGATGGCGTTCCCATCAGCCATCAGCTGTGTTTACTGCTGATTAGCTAATGTTAGCATGCTAACACGGTTAACATCGCTGCGAGCATTTAGCCTCACAGAGCTGCTAGCATGGCTGCAGACAGAAAACACCACTGCTTCATTTTCTGTGCTCAGTGTTATACTGCAGATCTTTTTAAACAGATTTGTTTAAGAACAATTTTGTTCCCTGTTTTTCACACACGGATGAAAACTGCCAGAAAAGACCAATAAAGTGTTACCGAGTGCATCTGTTTACACGCAGCGTGTCGACCTGATGACGTGAACTGAAACACGTGTGAGGAAGAAGCACTTTAAAACACACATTAAATTATAGTATAAAGAACCTCGGCAGTTTGAGGCGACAGCGTGTTGTTTCCAAAACGGGAAAAAAACAGGAGCAGGAAAGCGTCACCCCGAGGAAAACCGAGAAACGTCAGCTCTGTTTAGGCTCCAGACACAAGCACGCACCAGTTCTGTGTGCTGGAACATTTTAATGTGTCGCACCGACGAATGAATAAAGCTGGGAATGAACTAGCTACGGATTCACTGCTGTCTCTGTAAAGTGGTGTGCAGACAAAAAGGACTGATAACCTTTCTGATCAACAGTTGCACTTACGCACGCACACACACACACGTGCGCACACACACACACACACACACAGATCACTTGGGTTCATTGTTTCTTTGCGTGTTTCCAGGAGCCAGACTTTGAAGTAGGAGGCATCAAACGAAACAGACACAAGTCCTCCCTCGGTGCTGCCAGCTGCTGCCTGTTAACCCGTCTGACTGGAGGTGTGTGTGTGTGTGTGTGTGTGTGTGTGTGTTTGTTTAGTTTACCGGAGTGTTAAGAGGCCAGTTGCGTTACATAACAACGCTTGTAGTTTAAGTGTGTTTGTGTTATTTCTAAATCAATTTCAGCTACATGTTGGCTAATCTGTTCATCTCGTGGAAGTTTTACTTTTACCCGTGCCGACGACGAGTCCGGGAATATTCCAGAAAAATGGCTCCACAATGTTTGAATTTAAATTTTAAAGTCTTGACTTCAGTTAGTCCAGATTTACTAGATACTCTGAATTCAGGAAATTAAGTTCGGACGAGAGGAGAGGAGAGGTTGTACGGTGGCGTTACAGAGTCCTTTCACCTCAAACCAGACAGCAGCCATGTTTTATTTTGGTTATTAAGTTCCTCACAGAATTAATGTTAATTAGCGACAGCTGATAAGAGCTGCCACCAGCGACGTTTGTCATTTTAAAGTGACGGTGAGCGCCGGCTACAAGTGAGACGCTGCTACCTGAACATTTTTCCCCACTGAGCTTTCGCTAATAAGAGACGAGAGGCAACGGCTCTGTTACGTCGGAGTTTAGCGAATCTGTGCGTTTTGCCGACGCAAGCGTCAGAACAGAGTCAATCCACCGATTTTCACATTCACACGCTCTAATTTTCACGCTCTTACGCGGCGAATTGCTCGCAGTGTGGAGCGGCGCCGCGACACCAGCAGAGTTCGGTAAAGAAAGGATTGATTTTGATTTTCATTAAAATATGCTCGGGCTGGCCTCGATACTGATCCTGAGGATCGGCTCGGGACGTCGCTGCCTCGTGCCTGAACAGAGCTGGAGTTTCAGCTGCTGCTCACAGGAATCCGTCTGAAATTTATTCTGTTTGTAATTCACATGATAATCTTGAGTATTTCACGGCAAAACATTTTGTAAATCTGGATTTTGGTCATTTTTCCCAGATGAAGCTTTCTGTGTTCTACCTTGTAACCGCACTACGATGGGGATCTTGAGGTCCAGGTCTCTCACAGCCATGATGATGCCCTGGGCGATGACGTCACACCTCATGATGCCTCCAAAGATGTTGACCAGGATGGCCTGAACCTGAGCGCCGCCGCCACAACAACACGCACACGTTACCAAACAAAACAAACAATAATGTTACGGTAACACAAACATAACGCTAACATTGGAGAAAGCATTTTAACAGCAGCAGGTGTTTTCTTACCTTCCTGTCAGAGGTGATGAGTTTGAACGCCTCGGTCACCTGATGAGCTGTGGCTCCTCCTCCTACGTCCAGGAAGTTGGCCGGTGTGCCGCCGTGGAGCTTGATGATGTCCATGGTGGCCATGGCCAGACCTGCTCCGTTCACTACAGAACAAAGACATCGGCCATTACAAAGAAAGATACTAAATGTGAACAACACTGAGTTCAGGAAAACGTTTCTTAAAATCAAAAGTTAATACTGGGGATATTGATTACTGTTCAACTGCTCACTAACGCAAATATCTAACCAGCCAATCACGTGGCAGCAACTCAGTGCATGTAGACGTGTTCAATACGATCTGCTGAAGGTCAAACCAAGCATCAGAATGGGGAAGAAAGGTGATTTAAGTGACTCTGAACGTGGCGTGGTTTCGGTGCCGGACGGGCCGGTTTGAGTGTTTCAGAAGTATTACTGATCGATTTTCACGCGCAACCATCTCGAGGGTTTGCGGAGAAAACATCCAGTGAGCGGCCGTTCTCTGGGCGAACACGCCTTGTTGATGGCAGAGGTCAGAGGAGAACGGCCAGACTAGATCCGGCGGTGAAACTGCAGTTTGCAACCATTTGAACACCGCTCGCCTCGCCCTCCCCTTCCAAGCGTGTAGGAGAAACCACGGTGGCAGTGAACGGCCCAGTGTTCGGTTTGTCCGTTCTGGGCTCCTGTAGAAACATGGCGAAGCAACATGGCGGCCTCCGTGGAAGGGGACCCGCTCCCTCTGTAGATATAAACGGCTGATTCTAAGGTAACGAAAACACAACTGTTCTTATTTTCAGGTGATTAAACACTAATGAAAACACACTTATACAAGTAAATATTATATTACTATAATAATATATTCCATTTCTGCCAATAGCTCCTCCTAAATGTTACACACTGGAGCTTTTTCTCGTACGAACAAAATTCGCGAGTGGTTCGGACCTGCTGTACGAGTCACACAACCTGCCTCTGACTTAAGAATCATAACGCCTTAATCTGAATGAACTCAAATGTGTTACAGAAGTCAACTAACCTTAAATAAACCATTTTACTGGTATGTTTTGGCAACTTGTGCAGCGGTTGTTGGAAAATCCCCTCACACCGACCGACAGCTGAGTCTTTCTGCAGGTCTCAGCCAACCGCGTGACGCCAATACTCTGCCGTCCGCCTCCCATCTAAGTCATTGACCGCTTTGCTTTAGAAAGACCAACTTTATGTCAAACCTTCACTCTTTACACCTTTCACAGCACAGAGCTGCTCTGGTGACACGTTTTATAACTGTTCTAACACTGTCTCTGATAAATTTGATGCTTTGACTTGAAGAGATTCAGGTTGAGAATATGAAAATGTTCTCGCATGAGGCCCAATGTTTACATTTTCTAAAACAACGTCCTCCCCTAAATCTCCTCTTTCGATAACAGATATGTCCCCCAGATGGCGGCCATCTGATTTTGAAATAATTCTCTTTAATTCTAATTAATCTTTTTCTAAATGACTTTCTTTTCGCTCGTGTGACATGTGACGCGCACTGACCCAGACAGCCGATGGTCCCATCCAGGCCGATGTAGTTGAGGTCGGCCTTGGCGGCCTGCCGGTCCCGGGGGTCCTCCTGGGTCCAGTCCTGCATGTCGAACACCTTCTTCTGGCGGTACTCTGCGTTGGAGTCAAAGTTGATCTTGGCGTCCATGCACATCACTGGTGACAAGCAAACACATGAGGTTTTGGCATCAGAAGAAGATTAACTTCCAGCTGATGGCACAGACACCATCTGCAGCGGCTTTCTGCGCAGCCACGAGTTCAGTTTCCCCTCTCTTAAAACACCAGAGAGGCAAGCTTAAGCCACAGGACATTTCAACGATTAATCATAAACATAATCGACAGATTAACAGACAATGAAAACAGACATTAGTGGCAGCTCTGTTACATTTATTAAACATTTCGTAAGAACATTAACACAAAGCGGTTTACGGCACAGACCACAGACCTCTGAGCTGCAACTAATGACTATTTTCATAATCGACAGATCTGTCCATTATTTGGGGAATTCTTGCTTAGAAAAATGACAAAAGATGAACCGACTGTAAAAAATTCTGTCTATTAACTAAATCAATTAAATCGACAAATTGTGTCAGTTCATGCATGTCAAAACCTTATCTCTCTCTCCACGCGTCGACTACGAAAAAACTACTTTTCATTCATTAAAAATATTATTTTACAATTTATAAACCAGTAGTTTCCTTATTATTATTATTATTATTATTATTATTAAAGGCATGACATTACTGCAGCATAAGCTTTCAGCTTGTCATCTGAGGACTTCTGTCTCGAGTGTTTCCAGCACTCACAAAGGTCAAAGGTCAGTGGTCTCCTCTTCATATGAGAGTCATTAACCCCGACGCACATTAGACATTATAATCTATCACCTAATGCTGTTTCGCACGCTCACGTGCAGGTGTGACGCGTGCATGTATGCGTTTATACGTCTGTGCGTGAGTTTGTACTCGTGGAAACATAACTTACTGATCTTAGCAAGCCAGAATTCAAGCCGAGGCTTAACTTTGAGGTTATTTTATTTTTCTTAATGTCAACAAATCCCATGAAAAGACTGTGTGTGTGTGTGTGTGTGTGTGTGTGTGTGTGTGTGTGTGTACCGATGCCAGAGGAGTCCTCCACCATGGGGTTGATCTCGACCATGGAGGCGTCGTACTTGATGAACAGATTGTACAGTTTGATCATGTTCTCCGCCGCCTCGTTCACCAGCGCCGGCGGGAAGCCCATCTTCCGAGCGACCTGCGGCAACGCAAAACGCTTCGTCAGCACTGGCCATCGTTTCCACGCTTTCTGAAGATCGCAGCTGCACAGCCGGGGATTCAAAACGCAGACTGCAGATGGGCAGTTCAACCTCTCAATGTCTGAACGCTTCCGCAATGCAGCTGCAGCCAACAGCAGGTTAGCTTAGCTTAGCATAAAGACTGGAAACGGGGGGAAACAGCTAGCCTGGCTCTGACCAAAGGAAACACAATCCACCTACCAGCAGCTCTAAATCTAAACAACACTTTATATCTTGTTTGTTCGATCTGTACAAAAACTCAGTAGTAAAAGGAAAAGCTAAGCTAACCAGCCGCTTCATATTTAGCATACGGACACGAGTGGTATCGATCTTCTCATCGAACTCTTGGCAAAACAGTGAAGAAGCGTTTTGCACAAAATGTCAAAGTACTCCTTTGAAAAAGCATCACATCAAACAAATAATTACTCATAAAATCAAATAATTAATTGGCATGTGTGTGCGTCACTTTTCAGAACATTTCCATGTAATTCAGCATCACACACACACACACACACACACACACACCGTTTCAGCATTTTATATCTAAGCTTTGCAGACTGAACAAGATAATACACTTAATTTTCCTGTTTTGTAATGACAAACCTGCCAGTGCGTCTGTGGGATTAAAGGGGTTAACTGATTTTCACATCAGGCCAGAAAACATAAAAAGGCAATACTATAAAAAAAATAATGTGCAGGTTTTGAATCATCTGAATATCTTCTCAACCAGCTGAACAAATAAAAACAATAATGTTGAGATCTGCCATTTGTTTTTGTTCTTTTTAATATTTATTTTTACTGCATTTCTGCTTTATTGGCTAGTCACAGCGGAGAGAGGGGGGGGCCCCGGGCCCCGGATCAGCTTCAGGTTTCCTTTCAGCTTTGGGACTCTCTGCTCGGCAAAACCGCTAACGCGTTTGTCTGCTGCAGAGGTTGTGTTCAGAGAGGCGGGCAAGACATTCTGCCTTTTTAAAAAAAAAGGATTTTAATCATTAACACCCGAAAAGAAATCTGAACATGTACAAAAACACGAAGGGACACATTTAGAGACGCTGTCCTCTCTCCCGCTCTCTTCCCGTTCCTTCGCTTTCGTTTTCAAGCTTTTTCATGCGTTTCACCGTTTGTTTGGTTTGATCAAATTCAAGCATGTGGTGAATATGGATGGGGTACAAGTAACAGATTAATCAATTACTTATCAGACACGTACCCTTTTTCTTTTTTTGTGACGGCATTCTAAAAATATCGTATTGGCCAAAATATAAGACGTCACGTTTAAAAAGCGGGAGTCGCATTACATTCAGAGGACTAGACAGTTACGTTGTATTCACAACGTAAGATCTCTCTGAATGGAGAGAGGCCGGATGTAACGGCAGCTCCTACAGAGTGTGTTGCATTATGGGTCGTTTGTAGCCCTAATGTCGCTAGGCACGGTTTGCGCAACGTGTTTTACAGCTACAGCTCAAAAAGACAAAGACTGACAGGAGAGGGTGCGAGGGGTTTACTGCATTACGCTTCGATGGAAGGACGTCATGATTTACTTTTACGTCTTATGATCAGGGTCGTATAATACTCCACTACGGTCTGGAATCGATCTGTGAAAAACATCAGAAGCAACATCCCGAGTCGTAAAGTAACCACGATAACAACGCTAGCTAATAATCGTAGCGCGACAATTTGATACCGCCACCTCCCTAATTGGCAAATGCACATTATCATTGAAATGCAGCATCAGCCGTTTAAAATATATTGGCGATTTGAAACAGATATCACTATGACAACCAGGAGTCGAAGTTCCACCTCCTGTATTTATTTTTTTTTTTTAAACATTTATCAACATCAAGAAAAAAGCAGCTTCTTCATGCATCACTGGAAACACAGAAACCCTGCTGCTGCTTTACTAACGTGCTGTCAGTGGACAAAAAAAATAAATTAAAAAGGGTGAAGGAACATCAATGGACCTCCATCTACTCGGAGAGCCCTGCAATCAGCGCCTCTTCTCTGTGTCAAATATATTGAGCCTCTGCTCTCACTATGACAACCAACAGGTTCAACAGCCAGAGCCTGCCTCCCTAAAACTAGCTAAAGAAAGCCACACATACCTAAAACAAACTGAGCAAAAACAGAAAATGTTAAAATTCCCTGACAACTTCATGCATCCGTGCATGAGTTGGGTTCTGCTTGCGTGCGTTTTACATGGCTTGTTTTAATAGAAACAAAAAACCCTGCAGGACTGTGACACAACGTTTGCGGACATGAATCGAGACGGCGAGCGGTCAGGACACGCTGCACGGCAGGAAGCGACGCCTGGTCAGAGAACGAAATTACCTTCCACCTGCATTAACAAGCGAGCAACACAACTCTGATACATCACTGCCCTTTAAAGTCGTTTTGGTTAGCATGTTAGCAAACAGGCGTGTCTGCGTCTCCTGATGGACGTCGGTCCGGTCCTCTCTCCGTCAGCTCTGGGTTCGGTCTCCAGCAGCTGCTGAGGGAAACATCTGGCTCTTCAGCTGCTAAACGCTCAGCTACGTTCAGCAGCTCGTGCACTGTGGCTTTATCAGAGCTAGTTTGATGGAAACAGCTGCCTGCTGGATACGACACTGATGCACTGGGACTGAACCAGGCAGTGAATGCGCCATAAAAACAGAAAAGAGGCTAAAATGCTCATTAGAGCTGCAGAGTCGGGAGACAAATCTGCGCGGGTTCGTCACTACAAGCAACGCCTTTCACTTTACAGAGTCACTGATATTCATTAGCGCAGCTTTAAAGACAGTTTGACATCATCTGTGCTGCGTCTCCGTCGCGTACGACGGCTCTTGTTAATTCAGAATTAAAGAGGACTTGGTACCAAGCTGGAGCTTCTCCAAAGGAGAATTATTTGCTCCGTGAAAAACGCTCCAATCGAATGCTCAGACACACTGTCATCTTTGTAAATAAAACCATCTCAGAACACTTACATTTTTTTTGTCACATCTGTCATATCATCCTCCCCGACCACGGGAATACTCTGGACTGTAACGGATAAAGATCTGAGTGTTGTTCATAACAACCGTCAGACTGGAAAATCAAAAACACTTTTATTTTCAAAAGAAACTGCCGATTTTAAACCGCAGACAATCAGAAACTGCAGGTTGGAGATTGATTATAACTTTGTCTGGGGAAAAAAAAAACCCCAACATCTGCGAGCTGGAAGGAACGGTGTTATTATCAGGCACCAAAAACAAAACCATGAAACCTGAATTACAACAAATATCTTTCTTTTAGGATTAAAGGTGGGAGGAATGAACGCAAAGATTTTCTCCAACCTGAGACTTGATTTGTGTGAGAGAGACTGGACCTGTATCTGTTAAGAAAGTAGTTTTCCTTCTGAGAAATAAAACACAGGCTCTTGTGATTTAGGCGGTGTAGCCCACACTGCAGCATGAACACACACACACACACACACACACACACACGGCATCCCTCTGTCCTCGTCCTCCTCTTCTTCGATTTCTCCCGCAGCCCAAACCCCACAGTTAGTTTTGCGACTCGTTCCATCTGCTATTGATTGTACCTTGACAGCCTGCTCCATCTTAATGCCCTCCACAATGTCGATGGGCTCCTTCACAATGGCGTCCGGATTTTCCGCCGCGACGTCTTCGATGTTCACGCCCCCCTGCGAGCTGCCAATCAGCACGGGGCCCTGCGGGACACAAGAGGGTGAAGAGTTTAACGCTCTGGTTTTTCTGCACTATTTCAATTTTTTTTTTTTTAAATCTGTGAAAGTTTGAGTTTTAGATTTTGGTCTGTAAGATTTAAGGCGAGCTGTGAAGAATAATCTCCATCCACATGCTGAGAAAGCAGATTTAACGTCATTAAATGAGAGACTCCATAAAGGTCTAGTCTTACTTAAAGCTGAACTTATTTTTCGGGCTGTAATTGACACTTGTTTTTAATTATCGATGAATTGTTTGGTCTATAAAATGACCCAATCCCAGTTTCCTAAAACTCAAGATGTTGTCTTCAAATGCCTGAAACATTTAAGGAGGTGGAACAAGCTGATTTTTTTGGCATTTGTGTTTGAAAAGTGACTCAAGCGATTAAATCGATAATCAAAATAGTTTAGCCAATAAGTTTTCTGTCAACCGACTAATTAATTGATCAGCTGTTTGCTGCCGAGCGGCTCGCGTTCAGCGGCCTTTTACAGCTTCTTCTTCTCTGGAAACGACGCTCTGAGAGCTGAGAGCGAACCAGAGCAGTGAAGCTGCAGATAAACGACGGGCTGAAACTCTAAAGCTCCGTAAAGCCGAGCGGAGCTGCAGGTGCGTCGCTCTAAACACCACCGGTCGCCAACAACAAGCAACACGCAGCGAAGGAACGTTTCGTCTGCCCGCCGAGGCCGATCTACCTGCCAAAGTTACATTTCCAGACGGATCACACGCTGCATCCCTCGCA
The DNA here is from genome assembly GCA_027580175.1 of Siniperca scherzeri. NCBI lineage: Eukaryota > Metazoa > Chordata > Actinopteri > Centrarchiformes > Sinipercidae > Siniperca > Siniperca scherzeri. The sequence goes on from CM050858.1 coordinate 28,212,409, forward strand.
CCACTTCTGCACACTGACGATTACTTCTAAAGCAGCGCGTCTCTCTGAAATGTGGATTAAAATAAAGATCACAGTTGTAATTAGAGTGAACCGAGTGTTGCGGCGACGCTGGATAGACAGCTTTATGATTCGGGAACAAGTCTTCACGTGCCTCCTCTTAATAAAAAGGTTTTGTTCCACAGACTCCCACCTGAGAAGAGCCTCTTTGGTCTTTTCTCTGCTGTCGGAGTGAAGATTAACAGGAAGAAGACAGATCTCTGACGAGTATCATCATTATCTATTTTTCTGGATGGCACTGGCGTGTATATTAATGATCTCATTATATTTATTTATTTATTTATTAAGTGTGTGTGTGTGTGTGTGTGTGTGTGTGTGTTAACTTCTCCAAAATGAAGTTAAAAGGGAAACTAAACCAGACGTCTATTCACAAAGTATCTTATCTTACCACTGGGACTCTTCCTAAACTGAACCAGCAAAGCTAGTTAGCTCGTTCTTAACAAAGAGTTTCCCCTTGAGAGCTTTTCACAAAGCTGCTGAGACTTTTACTAAGGGGACTGAGAAAACTCCTGAACCTGAGCCTAAAGGCGGGGCTGGGGTTGACCTCGTTGCTATAGATGATGCTTCATGAATAAACAAACTCATTACGTCTACAGTGATTGGTTGACATTCATCAATACGCAGTTAAATGCTGACCAGTCAGGTTTATTGTATCTGGCAATATTTTTCCCAGTTGCCTGAACAAATGTCTTCATTACCGAATGTTTCGAACTTCTCACGGGCTTAGGAGCCAGACTTTTAGCACTAACATGTTTGAGAGTCTTAAAGTTACCTTGACAGTCTCTAAAAACACTAGTTAATGTGCATTTAACACACACGAAACAGACCAATGTGCCCTGTGCTGATTCCCATCTTCATCTTTAGTACCGTACTGCCATCTAGTGGTGTAATTCAGCACAACCAGCAAACCTCTGAGCACGATGACTTATTTTAGAAAATGACTTCTTCTTCTTCTGGTCTTTGTTATTATTCTGCCTTCTGTATATTTTTGCTCATTAACAGAGCAGTTTGAGCAAGAAACACTTCAAACTGCCGCAGCAGCCATTACCACCACCATCGAGCTGCTGAGCCACGCAGGAAACGCAACACGTTAAACTGGATTTACATGTTTTCATAAAGCGGTGAGCCTCGTGGGTTTTGATTTAAAGCCGAGCGTCGGACCTCACCACCACAATGCCGGACGGATCGGTGCTTTAATTATATTCCCCCACGTGTTTACATTATTTAATTTACTTACAGGGCGGCGGTGGGCTGCACACGCACTTAAAGAGCTGGCGTTACATCCAGGTAACTTATTTCCCCGTGTCTCATCCCTGAGTAGGAGACGACCCCTGTGCAGTCGCGGTGGGCAGAAGGTTCGCAGCGTTGCTTTGCTGGAGATGCATGTTGTTGTTATTGTTCACTCGTCTTAATCAAAAAACTCTGACAGACTGCAGACTGTACAGGACTCAGCTGCTCGGCTGTAAACCAGGACCCGGAGGTGCGACCGCGTCACGCCTGGTTCAGCCTCTTTACATCGGCTCCCTGTTGGTTTCAGGATCGATTTTAAGATCTTGTTGATTACTTTTAAGGCTCTTCGTGGCTCCAGACTGTATTATTATATACTTTTTAATCCCTTATGAACCTTTACGCAGTCTGAGATCTTCGGGCAGGGGTCTCCTGTCTGATCCTGAGTCCAGGATGGAAACTAAGGGGGACAGAGCTTTTGCCATCAGGGCCCCGAGGATCTGGATCAACCTGCCCGAAGACATCAGGCCGTCTGAGTCAGAGTCTTCGTTTAAGTCTCGTCTCAAAACACATTTTTATCTGAAAGCAGATCCTGATTTTACCTGAACTGGCTGTTCATTTTATTTCTTTAGATTTCGTCATTCGCTGTGTTATTTTATTTCTCTCGTTGTGAAGCACTTTGTACTTTGTTTTGATAAGTGCTCTATAAATAAAGTTTTATCATTATTATTATTATTATTGAAAAGGAAAAGGCAACTTCCTTCCTGTCGTCTTCACTGTCAACAATCTCCACCACGCTCAGAAACTTGCAGGAGAAAACACAAGCAGCTCGAGCTGTCCAATCACAGCTCTCGCAGCCCCCACGCGTCATCTCCGTCGCCACGTATCCCACGGCGTAGCCTCTTAACGCAGTTAAGTATAAATCCAGCTTTAGAACCATCTAAATGCGTGCGAGTGCGTTCCCTCACCTGATAGGACCTCTCCATGGTGATGGCGAAGTAGTACTCTCTGCGCGGGTACCTGCGCTCGCAGATGAACACCTGGTTGCAGATTCGACCCGCCTCCCCAGTCTGCTTGGTGTACAGCTTTCGCCCAATCATCTGGGATGAAATATCACGGGCCTCCTCTGGCCTGGAGAGGAAGAGGAGGAGGAGGAGGAGACGTCATGTATACTCCCTCCTCATCACATCCAATAAGTCAAATCTATGAAAATCACATAAAATCAGCCGTCTGAGTGGCGACTTCCACAGAGGGATCATAAAACAAAACCGTAGCGGTTTCTGATGTTCGTACAGCAGGAATCTGTCTGCTCCTTAAACGCAGCCTGAAGATAAGTTTGTTCTCGCAGCCGCTCTGCAGCTTGTTCCTGCCACGCTGCTGACATTTGGGTGGTATTTTACAAGTTCAGACAGTCAGCTGTGCCAATTAAAACTACTGCAACGCTCTGGTGACGGCTGCGGCGCAGCTGTGACTTTATTTCTGTGGTACTCGTCTTGAAAAGTAGATGTTTTCAAAAATTTCTCTACAGGAAGCTCGGGAAACATTTGGTGTATAAAAAGCAAAAAGCCTCGGTTTCCTGATGTTTCGTCTTTGTTTTTGGGGAGTTTTTCCAACCTGACGTAAGGACAGAGGGCGTCGCATGCTGTACAGAACGGAAAGCTCCCTGAGGCGAATTTAAGATCTGTGATTTTGGGCTTTAAGAATAAAACCGACTTGACTTTAATGTCTGAAATTGATCCATTAATGGCCACGAAAGCCTCGTGGAAGTGTTCAATTTAAAGTTATGATCCTTCAGATTTTCATGAAATCAAATGCTGTTTTTGATATTATGTATTGCATTTTATCAAATAAGTGATCAGTTTAATCATTTAACATGCAGCTGTTATAACGGTCACGGCGACTGCTCACGGTGTGTTTTATTACGTGTTTAACAGAATAGGTTGTGAACGTTATTTCAGTATTTCTTCATCCTGAACTCAGAGTCGCAGCGGAGACTCGTCCGGTTAGAGTTAATCTGCGACGTGAGCTTATTACTGTGCAGCAAGCTAATTATTCCAAAATCATGTTATCAAGAAAAATATAGATAATATACGTAGTTGGGTGAAAAGATGTGTTTTCATTCGTGTTGATAAACCAGGTTCCAGACTGGTTCAGTGAAGAACGTAAATAATGTTAGTAACTGTAACGACCTGCATCATCTCCTGAGAAGCTGCTGCTGCAACACACAGTAAGCTAGCTGAGCTAGCTGTAAGCTAATAAACACAGAACGTCTGCGGAGGATGTGGCGAAGTCAGGTCACATGACCTCCTCTGAAACGTGGACGTGTGTTTCCAGGTGGGAGAAATGTATCTCGGGCTGTGTGAACGGAGCAGGACGAGACTTTTTTTTTTTACTGGTGTTTACTAAAAGCAGCAGGAAGCTACGAGGCAAAACAGGAAGTGGAACAAAACGAAGAAGTGAGCGGGCCGCGTGAGGTCGAGGCAGCAGATTATTGATTGACTGTTGGCATTTGTGTTTGATGACAGAAGCTGGATTACTTACGAGTAGACGATCCTCACTCCTCCCTTGAGTCCGCCCTCGAATGTCCCCTTTCCTCTGCCACCGGCCAGCACCTGAGCTTTCACCACCAGGTCCTTTGAAGCTGACAAACACATGTTTGTGTCACTGTCTCCGTGGGGGGACAGTCACATGACGCTTTCCCTAAACACTAACCCTCAAAAAGCAGTCTCAAGTCCCCGTGGGTTAGCGTGCATTCAGGTTCAAGTCCTGCATCTTCTCACTCTCCTGGAACAATCAGCCAATCAGGCGACAGAAAATAAACTGACAACAATTCAGATAGTCCATTAACACTTAAGATTAATATCAGTACTTCAAGTCATTGTCATCATTGTCTGGTTTTTCTCCGTTTTACACATTTATAAACTGCCTCTTTGGGTTTCGGGCCGTTGGTCGGACCAGACAAGCGATCTGAAGACGTCACCTTGCAGCTGAACAGCTGAACGACCTTTGGTTGTAGCGACGACAGGTTCCTTTAAATGTTTAGGAGCGTCATCTGGTTCAGTTTAACCAGCCACTTTGTTGTTAGTTATAAAATTGTGATTAATTGTGAGAGACACCGTTAGAGGTCAGTTAAAAACAAAACAGGTTAGTTGTTGGTGCAACTTCTTACTATACTGAAATGATGAGTCGAGTGTCGAGCGATACCTCTGAAGCAGGAGGAGGCTATGTTTAGACCGAGCGGACGTTAGTGTGTCACACAAAAGGTCACAAGATGTCAGGAAACACAGCTGAACTGTGTCACAGTCACACTCTGGGCTTGTCAGTAAGAACTAGAGCTGGCTGTCGAACCTCGATGCCTTTGTGGCAGCTACTGAAATGTGTTCGCAGAAGCGAGCCAAGTACCGAAGAGTTAGCATCAAACCTTCGGTACGTTCGGTTTAGATTTGTTATCTCGTTTGATGACAAACTGACGATGCTTTGGGTTCATGCTCCAGCGGCTTTTCTGAACCTTCTTTTTGGATAACCTGTGGATGTAAATGCGTTCGTATTATTGGATTCTCGGCACGGCTTACCGATCTGCTTGGCCACAGAGTAGGCCTCCTCCGAGGAGCTGGCCACCATGCCGTCCGGCACCGAGATGCCGGCCTCCTTCAGCAGCCCGATGCTCATGTACTCGTGTAGGGAGAGGTTCCTCTGCTGCTGCTGCTGGTGGTGGGACACATGGCCTCCGAACAGACCAGAAGAGCCGGCGAGAACCTGGAGGAGCAAGCAGGGCAGGAGTGAGGGAAGTTCACGGAAGGAAAATGTTCTGTCGCTAGCACTTTCTACATTTTTACACTGAACGTCCAACCAAAGTGTAGTTACTTGCTGAGGGAGAACTGGCAGACTGAAGCTTTAATCACAAGTTCCACCGGACGCGATGCTACAGTCCTCGTTGTCCTTTATTATGTACAAATATTAAAAAGTTATAATCCTGAAGATTTGTGTGAAGGCAATGTGAATCGGGAATGGCGGACTCCACCGCTAACAATGAAAACTACCAGGTAATAAAACGTCTTCAAAGCATTCGATTTCAGGAAAAAGAATAATAACTTTAAAGACATTTTCGAATGACAATGAAAAAGACAATATAAATCGCTATTGGAAATATATATATATATATATGGAATATAATTAAGACACAGAGCGAAGCGGCATCAGTACAGAAAGCATTCATGACACTGAACACACACACATTTAAAAGAACAACTCGTCCAAAGCAAAAGCACGCTGAGCTACTTTCCTCTAACGGGAGTGTGTGTTTGCAGTCAGCAGGAAAACACAAGCAACAGTGTGAAACCGTGATGAAGGACATGAAACCAAGACTGAAGACTCAACTCAAACCGAATCAGCTGGACGGGCCAGCAGAGGAAAACAATATCACAATCTGGGAAAACTACAGAAGTCAGTAACGCCGGTCTGCGGTGATGGTTTCCACTGCTGCATCGCTGCTCACGCAGCAGGCTGCCGATCTGCCGCACCACCTCCCACTACGATCGACAGCCGGTACTCCAACACGGTGTCGAACACGCAGCTGTTTGCACTCTCTGCTGTAGCTGCTCGGACATCTTATCCGGGCTACTTTAGAGAGAAGGCAGGTGGGGATTCATTACGAAAAGCTGAATCTGGACCTTCGCTTCACTAGTTACAGGCGACAGTGCGTTTGCAGTGTTTATAATATACACATCCCGTTGTGTCTGTTGGCGTCCGACTCCGCGGATCAGCTCACATCCACCACGGGTGTCGGATTAAAAAGACGATCTCTGGCTTACAACTCGCTAGTTATTTGTTATTAATATTATTTACATTTGTCACAAACAATTGGTCTGGAAGCTGATTTATAAACACGAATGAAAACCAACTACGTCACACATAATATGCATTTGCTCCACTTGTTACACAACAATAAACCCACGTGACGGAAAACCGGACTGATGTTTGTTTTTATCTGATCTGCTGAACCTCGTGTGAGATTTTATGAGCAGGAACAGGTTTGGTTATGTGGAGGCATCCATGTCAGATCTATATCTAGACTCCGGGACAGTCCCACGTCCGGTGTAGACAGGAAGTTCAAAGACAATCAGTTTCCCCATGGCTGGAACAAGATCAATAAGCCTCTCGACAGGCGGCCATCAGGGAAACGTTTTCACTCTGACTAAATAATCTAACGCAGCGAGGAAGTCCCTCTAACGTGTCTAACGTCACAAAACACCTCTTCGTTTGTCTTTAAGGTGCATAAATCTGCTGAAAGTAAAAGTTTTAAAAGGTTTCTGCTTTCAGCGCGTTTCTTTTACTTCTCGAATAGTAAAAACAAGAATCAGAGCCAGGATTAAATAACAACCTGAGCCGGGATTCACCTAAATCTCAAACCCTACTCTGCATCCATCTACCTGCGTTGTAGATTAGGATTATAAAGAACTATAATGATCATATAAAATACGATGCATCCTTTATACAGTAAATTAAACAACCCGACAGTATGTAAAATAGCTAGAATCAGTTCCATCTCGACCAAATACAACATAAAAATCCTGTTTACATGTAAATGCATCGTAATAACCATCCAGTAGTATAATATATAACATGTATAACATTTTGTCTTTACAGGGGTGCTTTTACTTTAATACTTTAAAGTCATTTTTTGCTGATAATCCTGTGGTTTTACTGGAGTAAGACTTTTACAGAGCGGCATTGCTGTTTGTGCTTGAGAAAAGGGGATCTAAATACTTCTTTTAAAAAAAAAATCACTGCAAGACACCAGAGACATTAGAGAAAATAAAAGACATTTAGTTTTTTTTATATAACTACAGAAACATCCAGCCAATCACAAGCTTCCCTTAAGAGAGGTAACTCGGGATTTGTTGCCAACTTCCGTGACAGCACCTGAGAGTAAATAGCAACAGATGTATTTGTACAATAATGACTTTTTAACACATTTACTGAATACCACATTTGCCCGGTGGTACACCGTGTTTGGCGACCTGTCCCCCGGTTGTCGTGCGGTGTACCTGCCGTGTGTTGGCGCAGAGCTCCGCAGCTCTCCTCCGCTGTTAGCGGCCGCCGGTGGAGGTCACGGGGAGGGGGGGGGGGGCTACCGCTCCCCTCCAAAAACACCGTTTAAAAACGACACGACGGTGTGGCAGGGTAAGCCCAGGCCGAAAGGATTAGCTACGTGTGTGTTAGCTCGTGTTTTTTTTGCTGGGTCACTTCATCTCGGCGGCAGTGACAGCCGGCCACGCTAGCTCCGCGCTAGTTAGCATGTTAGCCAAAACAACGGAAACTCAATGAGGGTTGTGCTAATGTCAAATTTGACCCTGGCAGTTTGTGGGGAAACTGTAGTCTTCGGGGGGAAGGTGCAGCGCTGTCACGGACACCTGCTCCGAAAGCCGGAGACCTTCGCTTCAATGTGGACACACACACTCACCTTGGAAGCGGAGCTGATAGTGTTTCTGGCCCCTGAATTTCTCAGGCTAGCCGTCAAACGGCCGCAGATCAGGGATGTCGCCATCTCTCCCTCAAGAGCGGAGTAATCGGCGCGCATGCGTAGTGAGCCGCAAAGGCGGCTTTCCCAGTGCGGCGTTCACACGCTGTCGGAAATTATACGATAATGTCGAAATGAACGCTCAAAGCAGCCCCGTGAACATGGCTGGGAAGTATTTAAGCACTGGAATGTGAAGTTTAACACGGAGAGGAAACACAGTTATATACCATATACATACCAGATGGTTGTTGTAAATGTAACAGCCATTTTAGGCTAAATTAATTACTTAAAATTGCTGCCACATGCCTGATGAGCAGGTCTTCTCGTCTTCATAACATCAAGGCAACATGTGTCGCATGATTTTAGAGCTAAAACATATATTAGAACCATACTACAAAAGTTAGCATGTCTTTGCGCTTTCTATTTAACCGAAATACACACTGCAGATTTCTGACAATCATTGACGTTGGGAGTTTACAAAGAGCTCGTGAAGGCAGCAGTGTCATGGCCTTGACACAGTGTAAATATATCCTCACTGTGGCCTTTAACCTAAATTAAAACAATCATTACTGCACAATAACTGGGAATTATTAGTGTTAACTCAACTACACTGACTGAACTCATGTTTGTAGATGCAGATTAAGTTTTATTGGGATTTACGTTTTTGTCAGAGCTTAATATCAACATGTACACTTAGTGTCTTAACTCGGAGGTTATTTTGAAGTTGGTGTGAGTGTAGTCATGTAGGAATACTTTAAAACTCCCTTAAAACTTTTTATCTGTTCACCAGCATTATAAGATTAAGAACACTTTGACCTACAGTACTAATGCAAGGTGTTAAATAAGGAAGTGATCTTCAGGGGTAAAAATAAACTGCTTTTCTCTTCACGTTAGTGACTTGTACATTTATAATGGAAGTTACGAGATGATCTCAGACTGTATCTGCCTTTATTATTTATTTACAAGTCTGTTTGACACACACACACACACTTCAAAAAGTATTTATTTACAAGGCTGAGTATGTACAAGCTTATTTACACGGAGGTAAATTTACAGCATTTGTCCATATTGTTATATATATCGCACTACATGTTCCAGCTGACGGGTCACCAAAGAGCAAGAGAAGTCGAATTTTAAGTTTGGTTTGTCTTTAATTTCCTTCTGAAAGCTGGAAATTAAACTAATTATGTCTTCACGTAGAAGTCTAGACGGGAGAAACGATCGACTCATTTAATTACGATGATGCTGATGACGACGCCTTCACACCTTTAACTGCTTGGCCACGCTGGTCTTCGAGCCCACCGGGACCCAGAACGCAATCTGTGGATCCACAAAGTAACGAAACAACAATCCTCAGCTGAGATTCACAGAAAACGACTCCCGAAGCTGAAGCTGTTACTAGCCGCTTCAGACAGAAACGCAGCCGTCTTTACGAACACAAGGAATCTACGATAAGGAAAACTAAAAAGCTACTCTCACAAAACCGACTCGTTCTACAAAATGTAAATAAACGACGGCACGTTTTTAATAAAAGATAGTGAGGAACTAAAGACCTCAGCTGAAATGATGATGATAAATGACTTTCATTCCTCTATATTCGTCTTTAAATCAATCTCTTTCCATTGTAGCGACGAGCTCCTCCGTTACTGACAGGCAGATAAAACGACAGACTGACGTCTGTAGAGACGAGCTGCGCGCTCACAACGCTTCACCTTAAAACAATCGCGCACGCTATGTTTGGAGCAAGTCTTGCACTCGCATACGTTGTAAATGACTAAAGGTGTAGATATTTGATCAGATGTTGCTCAATGGTGACCACACACACACACACACACACACACACACACACACACACACACACACACACACACACAGGCTGTCTTTCAGTCGGAGTCGCTGCTGCTGCTGGAGGAATCCGTCGACATGGCCTCCACGTCGTCCTCGTTCTCCTTGTTGTGACCCGGAGGCTCCAGGCCGAAGTCGTTGCCGTGGTGAGGAGGCAGCATCCCCACGGAGACGTCCGAGGACTGCCAGGGGTAGTGAGGCGTCAAGACGTCTGAGGAATCAGGGGGAGAGACGGAGGTTATTCTGTGAATTCGCTGCGTGGAGATCCAGCGGGGGATTTGGAGGAAGATGTGGACGCGCTCAGTAACGTCGCAGTCGAAGAGAAAAGCCTGATTAGGGTCGATTTGTCACTGAATGCAGTTCAACTGGAACTGTCTAAATACAAAATCACAATGGATCGATTACTTAGACGCAGCCTTTAATGTGCAAGTCGACATTTTTTCGAGTCTGTCTTAAAAACAATTCTCACAGGTGACACGAACATTAAAACAGTTTTGGTGCAATCGACAAAGAAAGTTTTCCCAACGTGCTTCCAATGAAAGCGACGGGGGACGGACTCCGCAGTCCTCGTCCCGTGCAGTTTATCTGAAGTTAGTACGAGGCTTCAGCCGCCTGAGTTCATCCAATCAAGTGAACGTTAAAGTCTGAAATCCAATTTTGCAGGAACTGAAAACTGGTTTTAAAATGCCATTTCTGATATTTGTCTCTGCACAGAGCAGCAGCAGATTGTGATTTGCTAATGGTTGTGAAACTGGAGCCTGGTTACACATTCATTCATTCATTCATGATTGAAATCAATTGATTTCCTTCAATCGATTGAAAATATAATACAATACACTATAAAAACAGGTCAGAAAATAAATTAAGTACCAGGCGGGTATAAGTATTTATCTTATACTTATACCCGCCTGGTACTTCATTTATTTTCTGACCTGTTTTTATAGTGTATCATATTGTTTGCTAGTAAAAGGCGTAAAGGCGAGCTGCTGTAACAAAGAGTTTCCCTTCGGGGATCAATAAAGTCTTTCTGATTCTGATTCATGGTGTTGCTCTCGTGATTGGCTGCTCCCAGCGAGGCTGTGTTTGCCGTTTGTTACTAGCGAGACTAAAAAACCAGCCGAGCAATTCGGACGTAACGTACCAAACTGAGTCAGATCCAGACGGACTGGTATGTTTTACCTCGTTAAGGTCCAGTTCACGGTTTCGTTCAGTGCAAGTAGCTCACACAACAAACAGGAAATGCACATGGCCCAAAGAGACAATAATAATAAATCTAACAGTAATAAAGCCCTCTGAGGCGTCCTGATGAGGGAACTTAATCGACGCAGTGGAGGACTCTTATTACTTTGAAATATGTCAGTAGTAACTAGTCTGGGCCGATTCTCCACCAAAGAAAATAACGAGAGAACCGGAGTGGTAACAAAATGGCCGCCCAGTCAGAATATCACGCTGATGAAAACGACAATAAGCAGTCGTGTTGTTAACTGGTGTAAAAGAGACTTCCATGTATGTTTATGCCACTTGAGTGAGCGAGTGGAGTTACACAGGACAACCGAACAGGCGCGTCGTAACCATAAAGGACTCGTAACCTTTGGACAGACTTACCGGGCAACCTCCCGGCAGCCAGAGCGTCACCTGGCAGGTGTCCGTTCACGCCGTTGGTCGGCAGGTTGGCCATGTGACCCAGCATCCCACTGCGCATTTCCAGGTCAGTAGGGTAGGGTCTGCGTGGATCACCTGAGAACGACACTCGTGTTAACAGTGGCGTGAAACGTGAGAAGCAGCAGGAGCGGCGGCGGCGAGTCTGGTTCCTACCTGGCACCCAGTTGAGAGGAGCACACACAGCGTTACTGGCACTGATTCTGTGAGCGTACTTGATGATTTCCTCTGAAGAGATGCTTCCTGCAGACGACACGTAAACAAGGACAAGCCATCAGACCCAAAACCAGAGTCAGCGACCTCGGCATTCATCAGAGAGCGCTGCGCAGGTGTGTGTGTGTGTGTGTGTGTGTGTGTGTGAGCTCACCTTTCCGGGCTTTGTCAATGGATTTGAGTTTCTCTTTCGCCTGGTAAACAGCAGTCGCCTTAAAAAAGAAGGAGCAGCAGATTTAGATCAACAGAACCTGCAGCGACCTGTGTGAAACACACTGAGGTTTCAGCGTTCGCCATGTGATTATTAACATATTATTACTTTGTTTTGATAAGTGCTCTGTAAATAAAGTTTTATTATTTATTATTATTATTAACACAGGGCATCTGAAGTAGAATAACGTCTCTATAATCTGGCTCTGAAATTACAAACAAGAGAACGTCAGACCAACTGTGGAGCGGCGAGCGTCCTAAGGTTCAACAGAACTAGATCGATGATGCTTTCACAGAACGTGAGAGACACGGGCCCCTGGACACAGCCAAGCAGTGGAATACACACACACACACACACACACACACACATATATATATATATATATGTACACAGTGGTGTGCAAAAGTGTTCGCCCCTTCCTGATTTCTTGTTTTTTTTGCATGTTTGTTGCACTTAAATGTTTCAGATCATCAAACAAATTTAAACATTAGTCAAAGGCCCAAAATGGCCGGCGTGGCAGAGCACCAAGACGAAAACTGCTGCTGAGCAAAAACAACATTAAGGCTCGTCTCATTTTTGCCAGAAAACATCTTGATGATCCTCGTCCTTGAAGACTTTTGGGAAAATACTCTGCGGACTGACGAGACGAAAGCTGAACTTTTTGGAAGGTGTGTGTCCCATTACATCTGGCGTAAAGTAACACCGCATTTCAGAAACAGAACATCATACCAACAGTAAAATATGGTGGTGGTAGTGTGATCTGAGGCTGTTCTGCTGCTTCAGGACCTGGAAGACCTGCTGTGATAAATGGAACCATGAATTCTGCTGTCTACCAAAAACTCCTGAAGGAGAACGTCCGGCCATCTGTGATCTCAAGCTGAAGCGAACTCGGGTTCTGCAGCAGGACAATGATCCAAAACACACCAGCAAGTCCACCTCTGAATGACGAAGAACACAATGAAGACTTTGGAGCGGCCTAGTCAAAGTCCTGACCTGAATCCTGTTGAGATGCTGTGGCATGACCTTAAAAAGGCAGTTCATGCTCGAAAACCCTCCAATGTGGCTGAATTACAACAATTCTGCAAAGATGAGTGGGCCGAAACTCCTCCACAGCGCTGTAAAAGACTCACTGCAAGTTATCGCAAATGCTTGATTGCAGTTGTTGCTGCTAAGGGTGGAGCAACCAGTTATTAGGTTTAGGGGGCGATCACTTTTTCACACAGGGCCATGTAGGTTTGGATTTAGTTTTCCCTTAATAATAACAACCTTCATTTAAAAACTGCATTTTGTGTTTACTTGTGTTATCTTTGACTAATATTTAAATTTGTTTGATGATCTGAAACATTTAAGTGCGACAAACATGCAAAAAAATAAGAAATCAGGAAGTGGGCAAACACTTTTTCACACCGCTGTATATACACACACTACTGGAGTCACCTGTTATATTGATGTTTTTCTTCTTTCCTTCAAAAATGGCTATTTAACGTAGATTAAAAACAGTATAATTGTACACCAAACGTATTATTTACATTTGAAAGAGTTTTAGAAGAATTAAATGATTAAAACGTCCGTTCAGTCGATGTCCCCGCGGTGTTGCATGACAGCGGAGAATACTGCTGGAGCCATTTTTACTCCCAAATACAGAAAAGCTTAAGTGACCCGAGATCATTTTTGAATCACAGCTGTAAAACCCTGTTTTTCTTCGGACGCTCTGCAGTCTCCTCTGTGGTTAGACTGAGTCGGTTCAAACTGTGATTTGTCTCTACTTGACTCTAATTTAATCTTAGTTTTAAGTCTGACGTTGAGCTTCACAGTGTGGTGAAATGAAGGGACTCCTACTGGGTGCTGGGTGAAAAGAACAGTGAATGCCTCTAACTGTTTAAACTGATCCGTAAGGCCGGTGACATCGTGGGGGCGGAGCTGGACTCTCTGGCGGTGGTGTCAGAGAGGAGGATGCTGGGTAAACTACACGCCATCTTGGACGGCGTCTCCCACCCGCTCCATGACGTGCTGGTCAAGCAAAGGAGCACCTTCAGCGGAAGACTCATCCCCCCACAATGCACCACAGAGCGCCACAGGAAGTCATTCCTGCCTGTGGCCATCAGACTCTTTAACTCCTCCCTCTAAGTGTCAGTCTGTCTGACCCGAAGTCACTAAACTGGACATTGATCATTAACATCTCTGCAATACTTGAATAATTGTGCAATATTCTGTGTTAATACTCCTGTGCAATATTAGTTTTCCCATGTTAGTTTTTCTTATTTATTGTTATTGATATTATATACCTCTATTACTCTCGACAGTACATGCACCTCTGCTTATTACTTATTACTTATATTATTACATTGTATTATTATACTGCAACCGGTAAACCCACTTGGTACTTCACACTTATTTTATCTTATACTTATACCCACCTGGTACTTAATTTATCTTCTGACCTGTTTTATAGTGTATCATATTGTTTTCTTAGTACTTCCTCCTGTGTGCACTGACATAAAGGCGAGCTGCTGTAACAAAGAGTTTCCCTTCGGGGATCAATAAAGTATTTCTGATTCTGATTTGGCCATTATAACCCACAATAACACACCTTTATTAATATCAAGGTAGTGCGATATTTGAATTTGTCAGCATTGCTCAAATCTACTTAAAGGGGATTTCATACACCAGTCAGAACGGAGGGAAAAACCGGAAAAAGCACCACCCACCAGGATGTGTTCGGCTTCCTTCAGCTGTTTCTGGAGCTGCTGGATATCGCTGTCTCTCTTCTCCACCTCCTTCTCCAGCAGCTGCATCTCCTGGTGCACCTTCCCCTGCTGCTGAGCCACCTCCATCAGCTCCTGAAACTCCCTGTCCCTCTGCACCAGCAGCTCCAGGATCTGAGGACCACACACAGACACTTTTTATGTGTGTTTTATTTGAATAAACACACACACACACACACAAAGGGAACGACCTAACGGCACGCCCCATTATTGGTCCCAATACGTCCCAGTCTCCCAGTCTCATTGTGGTTTTGTTCCAATACTCCCTCCTCTCAGCTTGAAGTCACCAACAGAGAAAGCCACGATGGAAGATTCGGGGATAACACACATTTTATTACTTTAACTTTTACTTATAGAAAAACCTTTAATTTGACAGAAGGTCTAGCATCTCTCAGTGGCTGTGATTAAGTCTTTATTGATCCTCAGGTGCTGCAGCAGCACAGGGACAGAAATAAGTCCAGATAAATAGAGAAACGTAAAACACAAACAATTAGAAGTACATACACAGTAGAAATAGAAACTATAGAAGAGCAGATAAACTTACAAGGCAAGCAGTACACATACAGTACCCACTTAGACTAATACTGTCTCAAGTAAAGAGACGTGTGAAGTGAGTGTAATAGTCAGTTTTACAGGTAACAAGTATTTCTCGGACTGCGTGTGTTGTGTTACCTGAGTGTCCTCTCCTGGCTGGGGCAGTTTCTGGCTCCTGGACAGAGCCAACATCTCTATCAGCTCCTGAAACAAAACAAAACACACACACAGAGAGAGAGGGAATTCAAATAATGAAGGCTAACGCTAGCTAAGAAACCGAAGGCGCCGCGGGCTCTGAGCAGCAGAGTAAACTCTTCACAGATGAAACGACAACAGCGAGTAAAACCTTGTGAATGCGACACCGGGAAACAAGTGCGAGACGTTTAACCTTACCGGGATAAAACCTCCAAATCATCCAACACGGAGAGCAGCTGCTCTTTCGTTGATTTCTCCGCCGCCGCCGCCATAGCTGGCTCACGTCGCTTCTGCGCAAGACAGGAAGTGACGTCTGCAGAATCTTCTTCGTTGAGGTTTTGCGGCAACTGGCATCCTCCTGTCGCATTACTGCCATCTTCTGGCGTTAGTTAACTCCTACAAGTACATTTACTCAGGGTCTGTACTTTTGAAAGTACAATTACTTAATTTTGTACAATTGCACTTGTACTTTGTAATTACAATTTGAGTACAAATTTAGCTTTTGATAGCTTTAGCTACTTTCTTAATTAGGATTTAACATACAAAGCGTATGTACTCCATTTATATAGCAATATTACAATTTGCCTCTCCTTCTCCCATTCACAGGCACACTTACACACCGATGGCAGAGAGCTACCATGCAAGCAGTAGTGGAAAGATCTTTTACAACGTAGCGATAACACAGTATAAAAATACTCCATTACAAGTTAAATTAAAAGTCCCCTATTCTAAATTTAACTCAAGTGAAAGTATGGAAGTATCATCAGCAAAATGTACTTAAAGTACCAAAAGTAAAAGTACTCGTTATGCAAAATGACTCTATTCAGAGTGTTATATTTATCATATAAACATTATTTTACTATTTCTATTCATAATGCTTCATATTTTTTGATATCATGATATCTTTTAGACGGAAAGTCTTTATCTGAAAATTAAATTAGTAACTAAATCTCCTAAATAAATGTAAAGTAAAAAGAAAAGTATACAATAATATTTGCCTCTGAGATGTAGCGGAAGTATAAAGTAGCATAAAATGGAAATACTTTGGCTCAAGTAAAGTACAAGTGCCTCAAAATTGTCCTTAACTGTACGAGCCAGGGATCAAACTGTGGACAACCCGCTCTACCTGCTGAGCCACAGCGGCCGCATAAATTATAAAAATTATAAAATATGTCATAAATTCATAAATTAAACTACCCAACGGTATATGAAATAGTTAAGATTGGCTCCAGTAAAATGCTGCTTACACATTAATGCATCAGTAATAATAATCCAATAATATTAAATAATTTAAACACTGAAATGGGGCATTTTTCTGTATTATGAGTACTTTTACTTTTACACATTTTTCTAATAATACTTACATTCTTTTACTTAAGTGACATTTTAGTGCAGGACTTTTACTTGTAATGAAGTATTTTAAAATTGCAGTATTGTTACTTTTCTTAAGTAAAGCACCTGAGTACTTCTTCCTCACTGGTGCTGCTCCTGTTAGCGCTCCGTTCCTCCAGCGTGTCTTTCTGATATTCATTTCCTGCAACACGTTGCACAGTTTCTGGCTCCTGACAGTGTTCACAAAGGCCGATGGATGATTCCCTATAATGCAAAAGAAGACAATAATAATTATAATAATAATTCAGTAATGAATAATTCAATAGAAAAATTCCACTTATGAATATGAAATGTATCCAATAAGATGAGTAACTGTAACAGTCAGTTGTATTTTCAGATTTTTATAATAATACTCATATACTAATACAATTTGTATACAAATGAATCCATATGTCTGTATTTTTATTCATTTTGTTGTCATTGACGAAGGCAATTCCTGCAATAAAACATGCAAAAAGTAGTGAAATAAAGGTAAGATAAGATAAAACTTTATTGATCGGGGGTGGGGTGCACATGTTACAGCAGCAACAGATGAAGGACTATTTGAATAAAATAAAGAAAAAATAAAACAAGAAAAATTATACATAAATATATACGAATAAGAAGCACAATATACATAATAATAGATTAAAGTATATAATGTATAATATATAATACATATATAATGCATGTGCAGACTATGTAACACCTACGCAATACAGTAATAACAATACAATGAAGTAAACATAACAGAAATAGAGGTGAACACTTTAATGTGGCATATAATATAATAATATAAAAGCTCAAAAATAACAATATAGTAGTAATTAGTAAGTAACATTGCCATTTAATGATTTAAGTAATATAATGCACAAATATACAAACAATCACATCATTTCATAGTTTTGGTTTTAAATAGCCTGTCCCCCCCCGACCCTTAGGTTGGGAACCACTGGACTAAACTAGCTAACTGTGTATAAAGCAGTAAAACTAGCTAACTGTGTATAAAGCAGTTAAACTAGCTAACTGTGTATAAAGCAGTTAAAACTAGCTAACTGTGTATAAAGCAGTTAAAACTAGCTAACTGTGCATAAAGTAGTAAAACTAGCTAACTGTATATAAAGCAGTAAAACTAGCTAACTGTGTATAAAGCAGTAAAACTAGCTAACTGTGTATAAAGCAGTTAAAACTAGCTAACTGTGTATAAAGTAGTAAAACTAGCTAACTGTGTATAAAGCAGTAAAACTAGCTAACTGTGTATAAAGCAGTTAAAACTAGCTAACTGTGTATAAAGTAGTAAAACTAGCTAACTGTATATAAAGCGGTTAAAACTAGCTAACTGTATATAAAGCAGTAAAACTAGCTAACTGTGTATAAAGTAGTTAAACTAGCTAACTGTGTATAAAGCAGTAAAAACTAGCTAACTGTGTATAAAGTAGTAAAACTAGCTAACTGTGTATAAAGCAGTAAAAACTAGCTAACTGTATATAAAGCAGTAAAAGTAGCTAACTGTGTATAAAGCAGTTAAAACTAGATAACTGTGTATAAAGTAGTTAAAACTAGTTAACTGTATATAAAGCAGTTAAAACTAGCTAACTGTGTATAAAGTAGTTAAAACTAGTTAACTGTATATAAAGCAGTTAAAACTAGCTAACTGTGTATAAAGTAGTTAAACTAGCTAACTGTGTACAAAGCAGTAAAAACTAGCTAACTGTGTATAAAGTAGTAAAACTAGCTAACAGTATATAAAGTAGTTAAACTAGCTAACTGTGTATAAAGCAGTAAAAACTAGCTAACTGTGTATAAAGCAGTTAAAACTCGTTAACTGTATATAAAGCAGTTAAAACTAGATAACTGTGTATAAAGTAGTTAAAACTAGCTAACTGTATATAAAGCAGTTAAAACTAGCTAACTGTGTATAAAGTAGTAAAACTAGCTAACTGTATATAAAGCGGTTAAAACTAGCTAACTGTATATAAAGCAGTAAAACTAGCTAACTGTGTATAAAGTAGTTAAACTAGCTAACTGTGTATAAAGCAGTAAAAACTAGCTAACTGTGTATAAAGTAGTAAAACTAGCTAACTGTGTATAAAGCAGTAAAAACTAGCTAACTGTATATAAAGCAGTAAAAGTAGCTAACTGTGTATAAAGCAGTTAAAACTAGATAACTGTGTATAAAGTAGTTAAAACTAGTTAACTGTATATAAAGCAGTTAAAACTAGCTAACTGTGTATAAAGTAGTTAAAACTAGTTAACTGTATATAAAGCAGTTAAAACTAGCTAACTGTGTATAAAGTAGTTAAACTAGCTAACTGTGTACAAAGCAGTAAAAACTAGCTAACTGTGTATAAAGTAGTAAAACTAGCTAACAGTATATAAAGTAGTTAAAACTAGTTAACTGTATATAAAGCAGTTAAAACTAGCTAACTGTGTATAAAGTAGTTAAACTAGCTAACTGTGTATAAAGCAGTAAAAACTAGCTAACTGTGTATAAAGCAGTTAAAACTCGCTAACTGTATATAAAGCAGTTAAAACTAGATAACTGTGTATAAAGTAGTTAAAACTAGTTAACTGTATATAAAGCAGTTAAAACTAGCTAACTGTGTATAAAGCAGTAAAAACTAGTTAACTGTATATAAAGCAGTTAAAACTAGCTAACTGTGTATAAAGCAGTTAAACTAGCTAACTGTGTATAAAGCAGTTAAAACTAGTTAACTGTATATAAAGCAGTTAAAACTAGCTAACTGTGTATAAAGCAGTAAAAACTAGTTAACTGTATATAAAGCAGTTAAAACTAGCTAACTGTGTATAAAGCAGTTAAACTAGCTAACTGTGTATAAAGCAGTTAAACTAGTTAACTGTATATAAAGCAGTTAAAACTAGCTAACTGTGTATAAAGCAGTAAAAACTAGTTAACTGTATATAAAGCAGTTAAAACTAGCTAACTGTGTATAAAGCAGTTAAACTAGCTAACTGTATATAAAGCAGTTAAAACTAGTTAACTGTATATAAAGCAGTTAAAACTAGCTAACTGTGTATAAAGCAGTTAAAACTAGTTAACTGTATATAAAGCAGTTAAAACTAGCTAACTGTATATAAAGCAGTTAAAACTAGTTAACTGTATATAAAGCAGTTAAAACTAGCTAACTGTGTATAAAGCAGTAAAAACTAGTTAACTGTATATAAAGCAGTTAAAACTAGCTAACTGTGTATAAAGCAGTTAAACTAGCTAACTGTGTATAAAGCAGTTAAAACTAGCTAACTGTGTATAAAGCAGTTAAACTAGTTAACTGTATATAAAGCAGTTAAACTAGCTAACTGTATATAAAGCAGTTTAAAATGGCTTCACCTCAGTAACGATCTAATAATGTCATATATAATAAAATATCAATAAAAGGGGCCAATTTTCTGTAAAACAAGATCTTTTACTTTTGATACTTTAAGTACTTTAGTAGTAGAAGTTTTTTAAGTAGAATTCTGAATGCAGGACTTTACTCTTCTTTACTTTAAATTTCTTTACTTTAACTTTCTTTACTTTTACTTTCTTTATATTTACTTTTTGTACTTTTACTTTCTTTACTTTAACTTTCTTTACTTTTATTTTCTTTACTTTTACTTTCTTTACTTTAACTTTCTTTACTTTTATTTTCTTTACTTTTACTTTCTTTACTTTTACTTTTTGTACTTTTACTTTCTTTACTTTAACTTTCTTTATATTTACTTTTTGTACTTTTTCTTTCTTTACTTTTACTTTCTTTATATTTACTTTTTGTACTTTTACTTTCTTTACTTTAACTTTCTTTACTTTTACTTTCTTTATATTTACTTTTTGTACTTTTACTTTCTTTACTTTAACTTTCTTTACTTTTACTTTCTTTATATTTACTTTTTGTACTTTTACTTTCTTTACTTTAACTTTTGACCCAGACAGACTCATTAAGCTCCCCGCCGGTAGCCGGGTCTTTTCCCGGAACCTGAGTTTGTTCAACTTCAAAATGAAAGTGCAAAAATGTGTTGCTCCTCCGCAGCCAGGGGAGTTGTTGTTTGGAGTGCTGCACATCTCCAAACAAATGCACAAACCACCAAATGACCACAAATTACAGGCTTTTGGGGCCCCTGATGGTCTGAGGGCCCCCGAGCAGCCGCTTTGCCTGGTTGGTAATCAGGCCTTGCAGGACAAGAAGAGGAAAGAGAAAAAGAAGATTTATGACCAAAAAAATAAAATCTCAAAGTGAATTTCACTCGGTGAGAGAAAGTGTAAACAATAAGTAACCAGGAGGAGAAAAGAAGGGAGTGCATCGTAAACTTTAGAAAGTGAAATTCTTGCTGTTTCTTGCTGAAATTCATGATTTCCTGAAGAAATTCTGTCATATTAAAAAAGTTTTGTTAGAAATCAACAGAAAGAAATCAGTATACATCTACTGCGGACATAATCTCTGCCTTCTGCTGCCATAACTCGTAGTGACGGAAAGTAACTAAGTACATTTACTCAAC
The DNA here is from genome assembly GCA_027580175.1 of Siniperca scherzeri. Taxonomy (NCBI): domain Eukaryota; kingdom Metazoa; phylum Chordata; class Actinopteri; order Centrarchiformes; family Sinipercidae; genus Siniperca; species Siniperca scherzeri. The sequence continues at coordinate 28,233,500 of CM050858.1, forward strand.
AGCACTTAAGTGCATTTTCGAGGTACTTGTATTACACTCGAGTATTTAAATTGTATTCTACTTTACACTTGTACTCCACTGCATTTCTGTGGGAGATAAATGTACTTTTTACACCACTATATTTATGTGACAACTGTAGTTGCTAGTTACTTTGCAGATTTAGATTTTACACATAAAACATATGATCAGATTATAAAAAAAGGTCGTTTATTTATCATTTTACAACACAAGGTTGTATAAATGGAATGAAAGTTCGTAGTCCCTTCATGCTACACACACACAGAGAACACAACAGATGATTAAATTCATATTAAAACAGTTTAACATGACGGTGTAGTCCCTCATTCGTCCAGGAGTGTTCTATCGTAGAAAAGGTTTCAGTCGTAGTCATCTGGACACTGTTTTCAGAATCAAGACGTTTCGGCTCCCATCCGGAAGTCATTCTCAATTGTGTCAACAGTTTAACATATAAAACAATCAGTGAACCTATCACACTGAGAGGCGCTATTCTGCTGCACAGTGAGTACTTTTACTTTTGATACTTTAAGTACATTTTGCATTACATTTTCAAGACTTCTGTACTTTTACTTAAGTAAGATTTTGAATTTTTACATTGTAGTACTGCAGCTTTCACTTAAAGGGAACAGTTCGCCCCAGAATCAAAAACACAGGTGTCTCCTCTCACCTGTAGAGCTGTTTATCCAGCTGGACTGTTTCGGTGCGAGCTGCAGAGGTCTGGAGATATCGGCCGTAGAGATGTGGGAACTATTTTCTTTCTAACGATAGTTCCCACATGAAGCTGCTCACAACAAACCTGTGGATGATCTTCAGTATCCGGGTCCTGAAGTCTGGAAAGAGACGTTGCTGCTGAGTTTTTCAAATGTATTTATTTTTGGCGCTTTGATCACCACAAGCTGAGTGCCATTTAGTCCCATTATATTCAATAAAATGCAGACATCTCTACGGCCGATATCTCCAAAACTCTGCAGCTCAGAATCAGAATCAGTGCACACAGGAGTAGAAGTACTAAGCAAAAAAATATAATAGGCTGCACTTAACTCGACAGTACATGCACTACTACTTATTACTTATATTATTACATTGTATTATTATACTGTATTATCATCATCAACCGGTAAACCCACTTTGTACTTCACACTTATTTTAATTTTATACTTTAAACCCACCTGGTACTTCATTTATATTCTGACCTGCATTATAGTGTATTATATTTTTTGCTTAGTACTTCTCTTCCTGTGTGCGCTGACGTAAAGGTGATCAATTCAATCAAGTTTATTTTCTTTACTTTAAATTTCTTTACTTTTACTTTCTTTATATTTACTTTTTGTACTTTTACTTTCTTTACTTTAACTTTCTTTACTTTTATTTTCTTTACTTTTACTTTCTTTACTTTTACTTTTTGTACTTTTACTTTCTTTACTTTAACTTTCTTTACTTTTACTTTCTTTATATTTACTTTTTGTACTTTTACTTTCTTTACTTTAACTTTCTTTACTTTTACTTTTTGTACTTTTACTTTCTTTACTTTAACTTTTTGTACTTTTACTTTCTTTACTTTTACTTTTGACCCAGACAGACTCATCAAGCTCCCCGCCGGTAGCCGGGTCTTTTACCGGAAAAAAAAAAATATAATAGATAGCAAAAAAATATAATAGGCTGCACTTAACTCGACAGTACATGCACTACTACTTATTACTTATATTATTACATTGTATTATTATACTGTATTATCATCATCAACCGGTAAACCCACTTTGTACTTCACACTGATTTTATTTTATACTTATATCCACTTGGTACTTCATTTATATTCTGACCTGCATTATAGTGTATTATATTTTTTGCTTAGTACTTCTCTTCCTGTGTGCGCTGACGTAAAGGTGATCAATAAAGTATTTCTGATTCTGATACACTATGATACAGGGCAGGAAATAAATTAAGTGGGTATAAAGTATAAAATTAAAATAAGTGTGAAGTACAAAGTGGGTTTACCGGTCGATGATGATAATACGGTATAATAATAATAATAAATAATAAAACTTTATTCATAGAGCGCTTATCAAAACAAAGTGCAAAGTGCTTCACAACGAGAGAAATAAAACACCGCAGTGATGAAATATAAAGAAATAAAACACATACAAAATACACAAAAGCAATAAAATAAACAACCAGTTCAGGTAAAAATAATACAATGTAATAATATTATCAGAATCAGAAACACTTTATTGATCCCCGAAGGGAAACTCTTTGTTACAGCAGCTCGCCTTTACTAGCAAACAATATGATACACTATAAACACTATAAAAACTATAAACACTATAAAACAGGTCAGAAAATAAATTAAGTATCAGGTGGGTATAAGTATAAGATAAACTAAGTGTCAAGTACCAAGTGGGTTTACCGGTTGCAGTATAATAATACAATGTAACAGAATAAGTAATAAGTAATAAGCAGAGGTGCGTGTACTGTCGAGAGTAATAGAGGTATATAATATCGATAACAATAAATAAGAAAAACTAACATGGCAAAACTAATATTGCACGGGAGTATTAACACAGAATATTGGTAAGTCACACCAAAACAATCCATCTGGGTAAACAGCTCTACAGGTGAAATGTGTACTTTTGAGTATATTAAGTGAGATTCTGCGCCTCAGCTCATACAGGAAGTGTTGCCAGGTTTCGGCGGTTATGCTTTTATTTTGAATCCCAACCGGAAGTGCGGTCGCGCGCGCCTCCGCCCGGCTTGACGCCGCTGCTCTCACAGCAGATCAGACTTGGCCGGAGAGAAGTGCGTCCACTTTACTTCGGAGCAAATCTTCTGTTTTTGTTCTGTTTTTTACAGCTCCTTTGTCGTTATCGTTAATTTTTTCCCGGTCGGAGTGTGTCGGCGTTTCTCCCAGGATGGTTAAAGTGTCTTTTAACTCCGCTTTGGGACAGAAAGATGTGAAAAAGGACGCCGAAACTCTTATCCCCGAGGAGGACAAAGTGAGTAGAAAATGGCTAACTGAGCTAGCGCCGAGTTAGCTCTCGGCTCGCAGGAAGAAGACGCAGTTCAAATAAACGTGCAGACACTCAACGCTGTTGTTTAGCTAAACTCTCCATATATTTCCACTGTTTCTGCAACTTGTACACGCTTAAAAAGGGCGACTGCAGTGTTTTTTTAAAAAAAAGTGTGTTATAGTAACATTACATTGTTTGTGTTTGGCTGCTTCCTCGTGTGGCATTTAATGTGTTTTCTCCCCCGCTCTTTGATAAATATAATATTTATATAGTTATATAGTTAACGTGTCTACTGCCATTAAGAGTTTTAAAATTCATTATGGAAATCCTGTACCTTTTTTTTTTTTTTTTGTCTATCTTTGGTAAAAAAAGATCTGAAGCACAGTTTATTTTTTTTATTTTTTTAGTTTGGTAAAAGGAGAAAACTTTAGTTAGTTTATGGTCACAGTTTTAAAAAAAAATAAATAAAAAAATAAAAAGGGCAGCAACGAACATTGTTTTGTGCTTTCAGTAGTTTTATTTTTTATTATTGTTTTGCAACCTGTCAGCCAGAAAAGAAAAGAAAGTGTGCTGAGGTAAATAAGTAACTTTCTGAAGCTGAAATCACCAAGTGTTTTGCATTATTATTATTATTATTATTGTCATTATTATTATATTTGAAAATTGAAGGCTATTGATTTCCTGCTTTTCCACTAATCATTTTAGCTTAAAGTGTAACATCAGGCCACTTTCCTGTCTGTCCTGAATGTTTAATGTGTCGTCTCGTCGTCTTTCAGCTGCTTTGTCTCGTCTCCTGTTTCACTGTGATCTTCATTTGACAGAAAAACCAGTTTCTAACCTTTTTTTTAATGTTGTTGCTCCTCTTGAAAGGTGCGTCACCTTTTTTTTATAAAAGGTGGTGCAACGTCCATCAATCACATGCAAAAGTCCAAAGTACATTTTTTATTTTTTTTTTGAGCCGTGGCCGTTAACTTTCTTTTCCACATTTTGAAACGAAGAGTTTGGTCTTTACAGAAGACCGGTGAGTTTCTCTGTTTGTTGCAGACAAAGAGCGAGCTTCCCGTCCCGTCACAAGTTCACCTTTTTATGTAGGAGTCCTGGAGAAGTTACGAAATTGTTAACCCCCCTTTTCCAGGATTGAAATGCTTTGGGAAAACCGGAAGACGTCATTAAAAGTTAGGAGGAGTCCTCCAAAACATAAAGAGTAATTTTAGGTTTGTGACTGCTGCTGTGAATTTCAACATTTAGCGTGACTGTGTAACAAAGCTGCACTTTAATTCCAACTAATTGGATGAATATTTCAGCCGTCTAAAGCTGACTGGGGGGTTTTTAACTGCAGGGGCGTGTTGCCTGTCTCTGGGTAAAGTCCTCCTCCGCCCGTTCAGCCTCCACCCTGTTTCGAAAGAAGCTGCCGTGTTTCTATTTCACTCCTGTAAAGCAGGTCGAGAGACGTCTTAATTTCTCTGCAGGGCGACGCCGACTCCAGAGCGCCGCGCAGACGTGACGGCATGGGCAGTAGCCGAGGACAACGCATGCTTTGTGACAGTTAAACAGAGATAAGGAGCGAAGCTCTTGGTAAACAGGTTATTCATAGAGACGTGACATTTCTTGGCTTCTCCCTGGTTGTGTGTGATGTGGTTCCTGCGTGGTTACTGCGGCTGCAGACTGTGCAGTGGTAGTCCCGGTTGGTTCCCCACCCCCGCCCCGTCCCCTTTGAGTTTCAGCCTGGCTGACTCTTATCTTGATAACCAGAGCTTAATGTTTTCCTTCTGGGCATTGAAGTGGGTGCAAACACGGCCGGTTCTCTGTGTTCAAAATGCTCCAAAAAAAAAAAAAGGCACGGCGGTTTGGAGAGCATTGTTCGCCCACAACGCGTCTGACGTCGCACGTTTCATATTGTTGCAGAAATACTATTATCGCATTTATCGCTGAAGTCTGTCTGCATGCGCCTGCGGGACAGCGCGGTCAGGTAACGCTTCGTATCGCTGACCAGAATCCTGAAATGGAGCTGAAGAGATCAAAGTTCAGCAGTAAATTTTTAAAGCTGAAACCATCAGTCGATCGACAGAAAATCAATCGACAGCCATTTTGAGGGTCGCTTTAATCGTTTAATTCATTTAGTAGCAAAAAGGCCAAAAAAATCCGTATCGTTAAAGCTTGTCGGTAGTGGAGGTTTTCTGCTTTTCTTGGCCTCGTGTCGGAATAGATTAAATATCTTCTTGTTTTGGGGCGCTGGGCGGACAAAACGAGGCATTTTAAAGATGTCGCCTCGTCAAGTGTGATGGCTACGTTCTTATTAATAGAACGATCAATCGAGAAAAGAACCAGCACAGTTTATTCGGAGCTCGTTTACATATTTAGTGGGAGTGGTCAATCGCGTGATCGGCCCGATCCACTTCGGAAACGTTTTCTGCTGCTCGGCGCTTCCTGCCTCGGGAAGTGTCATGGCCGCGCCGCGACGCGAGCCCTGGCTTTGCGTGAACTTCTGATTCACCCGAAACATCGCGTGCATCGTCGTTTTGAGGCTTCACCATCCAGAAAGCGGCGACGCTAAAAGCTTCGCGTTAGTAGGAGCGGGAGTCCCGTTCTTGTTTGGATTCAGTGAGGCGAAGCGAAGGAGGCGCCTGTTCGGGCTCTTCATCCGCTGAGCCGCTGAAACGCGCGTTCAGTCCACCGAACTGCAAAGTGAAACACGAGTCGGCTAAACGGCCTCGATGAAGATCCAAGGCGGGTTTGTTTTCTTACGGCAAACCGTCACACACGAGAAGCCGGAACCAGAGAAACGTTTAAACATCGCTCGACGTAAAAGCGTTGTTAATTAATTTTGTATTTATCGACTGAGCGATTAAACGTCTAATAGTTTCAGCTGTAGCTTTCGTTTTTCTCCTGAGCTGAAATGATCTTTGGTTTCTCTTTCTGTTCCGCTTCCCTTTTTAAAAGAAATCCCCGGTTTCCTCTCTCAGAGCGGCCGTGCGAATAGTTGTTCTGTGTGATGAGAAACAGACACTGTTATTTAAAGCTGTGACTGCTGTTGTTTCCCGCTGTGTCGGCACGCCGTGCGCCGTCGTCTCCGCGTTACTGAGCTTCATCAGTCGGGATCGTGTCGTTTTTATTCCTCTTCAGGCCGTTTGAGTCGCTCTTTAATAAGTGAAAACGGCGTTCGACCGATCAGCCGAAGCTTCGGCTTGCCGCCGAAACGTTTATAGCAACGAGAAAATAGACCAAGCTAAACATTTAGGCTAAGCACGTGGACGTGCTCGGGTTAGCTCTTCCCCGAGGGAGCCACGTCGGGTGTTCGGGCTGCAGCCGGGAGCCAAACGGGGGGGTGCAGGTTTCTTCCTGTTGAACGTGAAGTTCTGGTTCTGGACTTGGGCAGCGCTGGAAGACCCTTTGCTTCAGCAAAAGCACTAACGCCACGGTGCAGAAGTACTGTCGCAAGTAAAAGTCCCGCATTTAAAGTTTCACTTGAGCAAAAGTACAAAAGTATTCGCATCAAAAATACACTTCAAGTACAAAAAGTAAAAGTACTCGTTATGCAGAACGGCCCGTTTCAGAATCGTATATATTAAATTATTGGATTGTAATTAGTGATGCATTAATGTGTTCATCACTGTAATGTTGCAGCTGCTGAATGTGGAGCTCATTTTACCTAATTTTATATATATTTTAGATATATTACTTTATAAACTAGCTTGTAAAGTTCTTATTGATCTGTTAATATAATGTATTTGTTGTATTTATATCGCTAAAGTGTAATCTTTGCCTCTGAATTGTAGCAGTGCTGTGAAGTATAAAGTAAATACTCAAGTAAAGTACAAGTACCTCAAAATTGTACTTGAGTGAATGTAACATTCAACTTGCTGCATGTTTATTTCATGTTTACGCACTTAGATCACCTCGTGGAGTTCCTGAAGTCTTCGAATAATTGATCTGCCCAAACCTCGGGCCTTAAAGCGATCGATCAGGTCTGTTTGTGCTTTGCGTCCGCTCGGCTGGATCAGCATCTTATTTACTAAACGCAGTTTGACTTCCTGCCGATTCTGCTCATTTATAGATCCGGCCGTTAACGAGCTCTGCTTAATTAGAAAGACTTCAGTTTCTGCCAGAAAGCATTAAAAAGTCTCATAATCTCCATTTTGTTAAAGTGTGCAGCTTTACTTGACCTTTTTATTAATTCATCTGTTGCGTACTTTTTTTTGCTCCATTATTTAGTGTAGAATGTCAAAAATATTGACAGATTCGTGTTAAAAGTAAGCAGGGCCCAAAGACATTGAGAAGCTGTAAGCTAATTTTAATTGATACGGTGAATTAAATGATCGATTGTTACATGTGGGATCGATTATCTATCACAGACTAGTATGTTTATTAACTATTTCAGCAGTACGCAAAATAGCCTAGATGTTTATTGATGACTGAAGTCGCCAGGCCTTGTTTTCTGTGCAGAAGTCCCATAGAGAAAACGCTGAAAATAACCTCCAGACAGCTCAGCTGAAGGTTAGCGTCGGAGGAACAGCCGAGCTTATCCCGCAGCGCATTAACACGTCGCGCTCGGCTGTCGGCTCGGTGTGGCGGAGATCACACCAGCAGCTCGGCCCGCCGCGGGTTACCGTTCAGGCGGTGGGACGCGACGGCGAGGCGCGGGCGGGCGGGCGGCGCTCGTTACGCGTTCTCGCTGGACTTTTTTTTGTGGCACTGAGTTGACTGGAAGTGTTTAATTATTCATCAGATTCTTGGAATTATTCCTTTTGATCAGATATTTCCTGAGTTTAACGAGGTGAGATAACTTTATCATGTTATAAATTTGACTAAACAATGAATTGATTAATCGAGACAATACGGCAGGTTAATCGCTAATGAAAACCATCTTCAGTTGCAGCTCAGACGTACGCCATATTCAAACATGAACTGTGTACAACTGTTGAACTACTTAATCATTTTGTGAATTGTAGACTCGGGTTCGTGTACAACAACAGTAAACGTTATGTTGGCCCATAAAGTCAGGTATTAATCTGTATTGATAACGAAGCTTGATTAACGTATCGGCACCAATATCAAAACATTTCAAACAATACCTCAGCCACAAGCCGGGAAGGACAAACTCCTTTATAACATCTGATTATTATTTTATTTTATTACAACAGAGGCGCTCGCACAATACTGGAGCCTGATTGGCCGACAGCAGCAACTCCTGTGATTCAGATGAGATAAACCTGCTGAGTGATTATTGATTATGAATTATCCTGGTTTTTTTTTGTTTGTTCAGTTAATCAGTTAATTATTTTGTCTCTAAAATGTCAAAACCGATTTATAATTTCCCACCACGAGTTTCCTTTTTTTTTTAAGATTCTTCACTTAATTCAGAAATCAAAGCACGAAGCGTTTAATCTTTTAACGATACGAAGAAAGTAAAGTTTGATCATCAGTAAGTTGTCGTGTAAAAGATTTGTTGAGTTAATTAATTTAGTGTCCAGCGGAGCGAACAGCTTCTTGTTGGAGCGCTGAGGTCGCTGTAAGCTGGAGGACTATAAATGTGGTTTTACAGGAGCTGCAGTACCGGAGCCAGATATAGTCCGAGACCGCCTGATGCAGCTTTATTAAGACGCTGGCGGCCGGCGGCCTCCTGTCACTCCGCGCCGCTGAAGCTTTATTTTTATACGTGCAGGTTGAGAGCTTGTATACTCAAAACTTTGTCAGCTGGTGGAACAACTGATGATCTTAATGTCCTTCATCTTAAATTCCTGTTGTATTTAGTAGGATTTTTACCACGAAAGCTGTATGTTTCTGAGCACGAGTCATTTTTTTTAGATATTAAATGATGACAACAGGTGTTTTTTTTTGTAAAGTTGGATTAGTCAGGTAATCGATTTTACAGAAAATTAATCTGCAACTGTTTTAATAATAGGATAATCACTTCGGTCATTTTTCAAGCAGAAACGCCAAACGGTCTCCAGTTTTCTTTGTCTAAACGTCACAGTGAACCGGATATATTTGGCTTTTCGGCTGTTGTTCGGACAAAACAAGGCTTCACCTTGGGCTCGAGGAAACCGTGGTTGGCATTGTTTCAATAGACCAAATGATCGATCAGTTAATCGATTATGTAAATAATCGTTAGTTGGACGGATTGTTTGTTAATGTATATAATATATAATTGTTGATTTTCATGCCAACGTCTCCTGATATAAACATGGTCGATTTATGAAATGTTAGCAAGTGTTAATGTGTTTCCAGACAAAGATTCAGACGGGTCAGTTTTTGGACATTTGTTGGCAGGTAACTTCCACACCTCCGTTTGTTCCTGTTGCGCGATGACAGGAATAATCCACGGGTCAGTCTTCAGTCCTCGAGCGTCCGCTTCGAGCTGCCAGTCGGCTTTACGCGCTGAAATGTGTTTATTTTTCTGTTTTTAGAAAGCGCTATTCACAGGTAACCCGTCACCCGGTGCGCTGCGCTACATCGCTACAGGGTTCGGAGCGGAAGTCGATCAATCGGTCAGTCGGTTAGTCAATCCAAACGCTCTCCAGTTCCAGCTTCTAAAGCTTTTCCTCATCTTACGTGACGAGGAAGTTGTGATTGTGAGAAGTTGGTCGGGGCTTGTTGTTGCAGCAGGTGATTCATTCAAAGATGGAAATAAAATGGAAATTAATTCCATCTCTGGCTGCCGGAAACTTTCTGCATGCAAATCACCGTTTGACCTCGGCTTGCTGACTGTACAAACCCCACGGTCCGACCAAACGGCGTCCGCTGGGTCTTTTTAGGAGTAAAGGCGACGGCGGTGACAGTTCTGCCGCGGCGACCTTCACCCGGCGGACCGGCCGACAGACCTGCGTCTCCGGGTTACGGCCCCGGTCGGCTGCGTGTCCTCCGATTGTCTTCGGAGGCTCGCGGGCTGCTGGAGAAGGATTATGGTTTAATGAGTCGGATAGAGACTCAGCCGGAGAGCATAATCCGCCTCCTGCGGGGCGCCGGCCGCTAAAACTCAACAAGAGGGAAGATTAACCAGCCAGGCAGATAGACCGCCTCCCCTGCACAGACACCCTTCACCCAGCACAGACCTGCAGAGCTACTGCTCCCCATAACCACACACATACAGCACCCAGACCACAACGGGATGCAGACATCTGCGAGATGCATGTGATGTCTAAAGCTATTAAACGATAAGTGCAACAGTCGATCGTTTCGTCTTTCAAACGATGAGCGCCGAACATTTGCTGGTTCCAGCCTCTTAAATGCGACGCTTTTCTTCTTATTTTGTCGCACGTGATAGTCAGAGAAACGGCTCGTCAAGACATTTAGTGACAAAGGCGGTTTGTCTGGTGAAGCTTTGCTCCGGTGTCCTCGGTGTCGGCCCTCACGGAGGAGAGGACGGAGCGTTGTGTGGCGCCGCGGGCTGAAACTAAACCTCTGTCCCGGACACTGATACTCACCCGTCTCCACAGAGACGGAAACACAAGCTGTTCTCAGGTGGACCGACGCTCAGGATCCAGGCTGATCCGCTTAAGTCATTTACCCGAAGACTGAACCATGTTTAGGATCGGGGGGAGGCGGAGATTAGTAATATACCTGTGTGGAAAAACAAAAAGCCTCAGTTATAAAAAAGCAAAATAAAATCCAGACAAAAGAGGATAAACTTCAGGAGAATTCAAATCTTAAAGCAAACGCCTCAACAGAGACAAAATACCGATCAAACGGGTCAATGTGGCAACAAAAGATACTTCTGAATTAATAACTCAACGTGGCGGACAAACTGTGGAAATTACGTCAGGTGACAAAAGGAAATAATAAAATATTGACATCAGATAAATATTTTATGTTTCAAAGCAAAGAACTGCAAACACGTCAGTAACGAGTCTTCGTCGGTGTTAATTTCCGCTTTCTCGTTGTTCACTTTTGTCGGCGTTTTGTAGGACGATAACACAAATATCACACATCACATCACGATATATGATTCTACCCAAAAAATCAGCAGATTAGTGATCGATTAGTTGGATTGAAAATGAATCGGCAAGAATTTCTTTCACTTGTGGAAAAATGCCAAATCGGTTCCAGCTCCTCAAACACGGGGTTTGGTGTCAGTGACGCTGAATCTCTTTGGGATTTGGACTGTCGGTCAAATAAAACAAGCGATTTTTAAATGCATCACTTCGGGCTGCGGGGGAATTAACGGGACATTTATTAGACAAAACGATGACTTGATTCATTTAAAAACAAAGAGAGGGAATAATCGATAGTTGCAACCCTAAAAACGAGTGAATGGTACTACGGGACTGTGGCCGAGGCCCTCTGCCTGGTGGTCGCGGCTGTTTTTAACTAATATGTTCATAACACGGAAGAGACTCGTTCCCCCGCAGTGAGAAAACTCCCACAGACCCTCTGTGACTCGATGCCGGCGTGGAACCTGACCTTCAGACCACGTGGGAATCCACGAAAACTTAACTCCCTGGAAAATGTTTTTGTTGTGGCTGATTTCATGTGGTGTCTGGTTGGTTCATCTCAAAGCAACACACACGCACACACACACACACACACACACACACACAAAGACAGGCATTGATCCCGGTTGTGGCCTGACTGTGTGATGTGAATGCAGCCCACATGAACCAGCAGCCTCCGTCCTCACCGCAGCGCACCAGACTGGGGGATTTCTGCCACAAAAACCGAACCAACAGTTCACAGGAAAGTTAAAAACAAAAACCCCGAGTGGGAGAGAGGAGGGGAACTCCTGGGAACAGAAGAGGAAGGGAATCGAAGCTGGCAGTTTCAGGCCGTTTTTTTTGTGGAGATACAAAAAGGGCCGAACTCCGCAGAACCGGTTCCTGCACATTAATCGTTGGCACAAGGCTGCGCGATCGGCCATTTCCCCTGCTGGTAAACCACCGGGTGTCTGCAGGAGAGCTGAAACGAGTAGTCGGTCGACGGAAAATGAATCTGCAACTGTTGATCGAGACAAAAGTTTCCCCCCCGTGGGAGGATTCGATGCTTTTCTCTGTCACACCTGATAGTTAACTAATTATCTTTGGATCTTTTGGACTGTTGGTCGCATAAAACGGGCAATTTGAATAAGTGGCGTTGAGCTCTTTATTCGATTTTTACCTGGGGAAAAAGTTATGAATTGTCAAAATGTTTATATAAGAACATTATTTTACTCCTCTGATCCGTTTCAGCCCTACTTGATGATGATGATGATGATGAGTAGAAAACTAAACATTTTAAGTAGTTTATCAGTTAAAAGTACAAACCCGTCTCAGAGGTTCAGCTTCTCTGTTTTATATAATTAAATATAAAGATTATTACTTTTTAAGCACATTTGAAGGTGTTACTTTTTGGGCGCTGGAAGCTTGTGAAGGGCCTTTTTCTCTTTTTATATATTTAATTATTTTACCAGTAATCTTTAGCTGCAGCCTCATCATCCAAAAATGCACTTAATTGATCAGATGATCATGAAAATCTTTCTGTTCCCGGAGTGTGTGTGTGTGTGTGTGTGTTTCCAACTATACACATTTTTCCAGCTGTGTGTGACGTCAGCACACTTCACTGTGTTGATGTACGAGTGTGTTTTAAAGAGGGTGTGTGTGTGTGTGTGTGTGTGTTGAAGTTACGAAACGTTGGTCTGAAGGCCTGTCGGCTCTTGTTGGTGAAGTTTTAGGAGACGGTTGTGAAACGGGAAGATCACTGCTGTAGAATCTGCGGCCGTCGTGTTTATTTCGCTGTCGGTTTCAACGTGGGAAAACATCAGATATTCCACCTGTAATTACCCGTTCGAACGCCAAATTTACAGTCTCCAAGCGCCGCAGAGCGGTTTGAAGTGGACCTTGTGGTCCAGAACGGGGCCCTCCTTGAAAACCCACCGTCAGCTGGACGGTTGACCTCTCGGTAAAGTAGGCGAATAAATAAAATGGAGGAGGACACTAGTGAGGAAGCCCAGTCTGAGTAATAGATCAGTGAGTTTGAAGGCTTAATAATACCGTGAGACCGGGTCCACCGCCGTCATGCTGCTCCCAGGGTTTGGGACTGGGGGTCGGTTCTGACTGGATCCTTTTTGGACTGGGACTCGTGTACATTTTGTAAAGACCTGTGTTACACACTGACATTCAGACACATTTTTAAATCTGGCCTGCTTACGTCAAACTAGAAATAGAAAGGCTGGCCTGCGTTGGCTGCCGGAGGTACGCCGGCTGCCTGCCAGGCCCGGTTCGGGGCCGGAGAGTCTCTAAAAGTAAACCGAGCTGAGGGCGTTCAGTAAGTGGAAACATCCTCTTCTGCTTTTCTGTGTTGTTTTGCTTTCACTTCCTCTTTTCGTCCCTCTAAAAGTCAGAAGACGTGCGAGTGATTTGAACCAAACCTCCGCTCAGCAGAGACGACCCCGAGCGTTACAGCGGACGGAGAAAAGCCTCGGGGAACGTTCCCTTTTAGCGTCTCCGTCGGCCCAGTCGGCCCGCCGCCAAACACACTCTCTCGGCCTCTCTGCTCTTTTAAAGGTTTCGCCCTCACTTCCTCATATTCTGCCGCCTCATGCGGTAAACAGCTGTTCTCTGCTTCCTCTTTTCTCAACGTTCCTCCTCGGCCGTTGCACAACGTTTGGGTTGCTGTTTATAAAGTGAGGCGAGGGTCAGAAAGGGCTGACTGTCGGGGTTTTTTTATAGTTGCCGCCCTGCTCTTTGTGAAAAACGTCTGCAGTTTCCTCCTCTACCTGAGGTTGTGTTGTCTCTTTTTATTTTTTAGTATTTCTGCCCAGGAAATGCTGACTCAAGCCCCGCATTCATCAAGTTGTAGAAGCTGCGTTCTCACATATGGTGTTGTTTTACTGACCAGACGGAAAATTCAAACGTGAATGTTAAACTGGAGGTCGACTGTCTGCTGAAGTCAGGAAATATGGGCTGAGCAGAGGATCCGCAGGCCCAGCGGGGACAGAGAGACGCCCGTAAATAACAGAATATAATCCCCCTGGTCTCAGAGTAAATGGCGTTTCATCGTGCGCCGTTTGCAAACCTGTTACTGCGAGATATATAGAAGCATGTAAAGGGTCCGTAAGACGCCACTTTCACTGCAGGGGTCTGTTTGATCATAACAAAAGCGTTCGTACCGCGAGGGCAGATGTTTTCAGTTTGCGCGGTTTCCTGCCGTCCCCGGCGACTGTTCCTGTTTTGTGCCGCCCGTTCGACCACACAGGAATAAGAGAGCGTTTGTGTCCAAGTGCCGTGAAGTTTGGCATTGTGGGAAAGTCAATTCTAGACCGTCAGAAATGATCGGCGTGGAAATGTACAGAACGAGCCTCACGATAGTTGCAGATGAAATTTCTTTCCATCGACTGTTTAAGATGTCGAATTTTAAGCTCCGTGATTGGACATTTCTTCCCAAAATGCACCTTGGGTGTCATAGTTCTCATCTTCTTTTTTTTTTTATGTTTTTAGGATTTGTACTGATTATTCAAGAAGAAGAAGAAGAGCTCCAACTGTGAGTCACATGACATTGGTGAAAGTAAACGGCGGATCATGGGGCGTCTCCTGTGGTTTGGCATCACTTGTTCATATGGCAGTTATCGAAAAGTAAAGTCATGCAGCCGAGGCAAATAATAAGATTGAAGATGCAAATTTCTATCTCCATATTTCGAGAAGATACGCTGAAATTAAAACAAATTTGATAATCAATTACACGTTTTAAGTAGTTCATTAAGCAAAAATTCTATTTAAAATCTCCGGTTCCAGTCTCTCAAATGTGCCGTCTTGTTGCGTTCCTCTGTTTTTATATAATAAAAAGTTCTTAATGCCTTCTGGACAAAACCAGCCGTTTGAAGTGGGAGTCTGTGATGAGTAGTTTTCACTAGTTGTGGCATTTTGTAGACCGATCGATCGGTTAATTGAAATCATCATCAGTTGCAGCCCAGCGTCTAGTGGGAGATGTAGTCTAGAAACAGCGACTCGTACTCAGACACCAGCATTTAAGTAGATTCAGTGTGTGTTGAAAATAAAGTGTGAAGTGCTTTTGTCAGTGTTTCTTTACTCGGGATCACAGGTTTTGTTTTCAGGCTTAACACCAGTTTTAAAAAGATGTGATCAAAGGAAACCAACGGCCGAGCAGCAGCGCTTCAGAAACGTTAACGGTTCCTGGCTGTTTTATCTTCCCGTCGCCCTCCGGCGGAGTTTCTCGGGGGGGGAGTACTACTTACTTTACATTTGGAAAGGCAGTACAGGTATGAATATATGTACGTGCGTGTAAAACGATTTGAGGAAAGTGAAGGCAGCAGAGAGGGAGGGGAGGGTGAACGTCTCTGCGTATGTGTAAACCTCATTCTGCCGCCGATGCTTCTTTTTACCTCAGTTCATGCAAGAAATAACCGAACAGCTGACGAATCGAGAGCAGATCAGGAGCCAGGCGCTGTTCGTGTAGCCCTGTTGGATTATTAGGAGCCTTATCTGCGTTTAAAATCTGTATATTGGCTGGACTTTTTAGCCGCATCCACTAAAACCGCGTGCAGGCGCCGCCGGAGAAGCACGGCTTATCATTTCATCCCCTCGCAGGTCTTTTTGTTTTTAAACGGCGAAACGCTTCGTGTTGTGTGGCATTCTGTAAGTCTAAAACCCGATGATCAAACAGAATTTTAATTTTCACCTCATCCATTGAATGAAATTGCTGAACAAATCAAGAGACGAGGCGCAGCGGTCCAGAGGTCCGGAATCGGGCCTGTGTGGACATGCGGTGCACAACTTGCACGCATTTTGCATTTGAATCTTAACACACGTCAGCAAATCTGAAATCATTCGCTTGACACGGGGTCAAACATGCTGCGTTTGTTTTCAGGATGGCGAGGAGTGAATGTATAAATCTGGGGAAAGTACTGGCGAACGAAAGAGCGGAAGCGGAGAAATCGCCAGCGAGCGATCGGTGGTGATAGTCGGGCACGTGTCGGCCTGAGAGCGCGTTTTCCTCTGCTTCCTTGCAGGATTTAATTGCAATCGTGCGGTCGAGGGAGAGCGCCTCTCTGACCCCTGAACGAACAAACAAACATGGTGGCACGTCTGATCGGCCGTCTTCTCTCTCCTGCAGGATGCCGAGGCAGCCCTGCTGGTGCGTCAGCAGTCTCGGGCCTGGTGCTGGTGCATGTGCCTGGGGCTCGCCCTCATGCTGTCTGGAGTGGTGGTCGGAGGAGCCTACCTGTACCGCTACTACATCCTGGAGGTGAGCAGGCAGCCCCAACGAGGGTGGGAAGAGGTAAACTTGAACGATAAGCAAATATCAAAGGATGTGGATGGAAACAGAAAAGGTGTTTTTTAAAGGCAGTTTAGACTTCAGGCAGAACAACTAACAGCTTTAATGTTCGCTCGTTTTCATGCCAAGACCCTGGAGGAGTTAGCCACTTATAAAGCAGCCGAAGTCCTCTGGAGACGACACAGCACAGGCTTCACAACAAGCAGGGGCGCAGAATAAATAAAGATCAAGCAAATGTAAAAATAAAAACGTCCAGTGTTAGGGGATAATAACAACTCTCCCTCTGAGACGATTCACAACACGTGGAAACGGTGCAGGTACGTTTTGAAACGATGCGCTTCGACTCAAAGCTTCATTTTCATTCGCACATTTAAAGACAAAAGCGGCACAAATTCCACATTCAAGGCACGGGGACGGGAAGGCGCGAAATGTGAATCACACCTCGCAGGAGAAAATGCGAACTGACAGACCCGACGAGTCGGAGCAGGTCAACTTTGCAGTATTTCCTCCTTTTTTTTTAGGAGGAAATACTGCACTCTGGTGGCATTTAACACAAACATAAGCCACACCAGCAGCCACCCGGGTTACGGCGGCTGCGTGGTCGTGCTTTATAGGCTACGGCGTAGCTAAGGAGCCTGTAACGTTAGGGATACGGCAGATACCAAGGCAGTCAAGTCCGTTTATATCAAAGGGAAGGGAAGAAGTTAAACGCAGTAATCAATCAACTTAATTAAGTCATTTTTTTCAAACAAACATTTGACGGTTTCAGCTTCTCAGATGGGAGAGTTGGCTGCTTTTCCTCGTCTGAGATTATAGTAGATTAATATCTGCCGCTCGGACAAAAACATTCGAGTTTATTTACGTTTCACTTTTCATGTTACAAAGTTCTTCGCACGAAAATAAGAAAAGATCAGAAGCAAGATACAGCGAAGGTCAAGGTAGGAAAAGATAACATCGCGTATGTTGGTTTAGATGTGACTCCCGAGTTGCGAGCAGTGCGTTTAACACAGGCTGTGATGCGGTAAGGCTTTCTGATGAGAAACCTAAGAGATAAAAATAACCAAATGGGAACGTCGTCGTCGTCCATCCATCCATCCATTTTCTACCGCTTGGTCCCGTTAGGGGTCGCGGGTGACTGGAGCCTATCCCAGTGACTTTGGGCCTTAGGCAGGGCACACCCTGGACAGTGGCCAACTCGTCGCAGGGCGAACACAGACACAGACAAGGACAGACAACCATTCACTCTCACATTCATTCAATACGGGCAATTTAGAGTTATCAATTAACCTACACATGCATGTCTTTGGACGGTGGGAGGAAGCCGGAGAACCCGGAGAGAACCCACGGTAACACGGGGAGGACATGCAGACTCCACCCAGAGAGATTGTGTGATGTTGGTCTGGTCCGGGAATCGATCCCACGAACCCACGATCGTCGTCGTCGTCTTCTTTTTTTAATTTATTTTTTGGCAAATGAGGAAAAATCAAGAAGACGTCATCACATTGATGCAAAAATCCTGCAAATACCATAAAACGGTCCTGGTAACTCATTTGAAGCCGTACAGTGGCTTAAATCAGCACTTAAAGCACTTTGTACTTTGTTTTGCTCTATAAATAAAGTTTTATTATTATTATTAAATACGACCAGAGATATTAAAGTGTTTCTTTAATATCTCTAAGTTTTACATTTAATTTAGTGAATGCTGCAGAAACCCTGATTTTTGCAGTTCTGCCATGTCGTATGTGTCTTTATTTGTTTATTTTACTCCTCTGTCTTATTTTATTGTCGATATTCTGTTTAATTTTCTTTTCTTACTGCACGTTCTGTGCTGAAGTTTATTATTCTTATATAGCCCGACACTGACAGAGACACTGTGCTGCATCGGTAGCCAGGCCTCCATCCGAATGTCGTGGAAGTTTTAACCGAATTTTCAGAAAATCTGCACCGAGGAAAAGCGATTTTTATGTACGTTTCCATCCGCTACTGTTATGCGAATATTGGGAGTTTTTAAACCGCATAAGAAATGTCACATTTACAGTACAGCAGGCGACGCCGCAATTTACAGCCTGAGCACATTGACATGCATTCATATCTGCTGTAATAGTCTTTTCCTCGTCTCGTCCCTGCAGGAGGGCCAGGTGTTTGTGTGCGGGGTGAACTACCGTGAGGAGGACTTCATGATGCGGGAGGAGGAGGAGGTATGACACTGAAGGAGGGGAGGCATTAAATTTGATCTGGAGCAGAATGAATTAGCGTTTCTTTGTGTTACCCGTGTTTTTATATCTCACAACAGTGACAACTCCCACAGCGTCTAATATCTGTTTGTATGTTAAATAGGCAGCGTACGCTCCGCTTGGTAGCTGGCGGTAGTGCGCGCTGTGTACAGGCCGTGATCCGCATTTTAACCCAGAAGAAGAAGAAGAAGAAGAAGAAGAAGAAGAAGAACGTGTTCATCCAGCTTCCGATTTGTGGGGAAACGCAAAGAACGCGAGCAAGCTGCGAGCAAGCGGTGCAGGCTCAGCCACGGTAATGCACATTTAATGCAAAGTTCCAGAGATTCGTATGAGGCGCGATGTGAACTCTGTCGCAAAACGTTCGAATTTGGAACAACGGTAAGCGACGGATTCTCACACGAAATGTCATCAGCACGAGCGCCGTGCGAGCCCTCGAGAAAGTACTGTGCCCATCGAGTCGTTCGCTGCTACTGGTGATTTTGTCTACTGCGAATATGTTAATTAAGTAGATTTACTCAAGTAATGTACTTAAGTACAAATTCGAGGTACTTCTTTTCTTTTCTTGCCACTTTATACTTTAGATATTGTGCTTTTTACTGCGTTTGTCTGACGGCTTCAGTCACTTTACAGATCACAGCGTTTCATCCCCTTCCTGTCCGGTGGAAACCTCGTATCTCCAGGTGTTTGTGACGAGCTGAAGGATGAAGAGTTTCCTTCACGTGCTGAGGAAACTCCTCCTCCTCCTGAAGCTGAATAAACTCTTTAACCCCCCCTCGGATCAGCTGGAGAACGCATCGTCGCAGAGCTGAAAACAGGCTGTTTCTTTGAGCTCAGGAAGACTTTTCAGAGATACGTGGTTCTCGCAGGACGGCGACGCTGCAAACACGCGATGACCATGATGCATTGCTGCAGGTTAAACTACCCAGCAGCATATAAAGCAGTTAAAATGAGCTCAACCTGAAACATCTGCAAATAACTGGCAGATTTATCGATAATGAAGCTAATCGTAAGTTGCAGCCCTACAAAAATTATTGCAGACTTAATGTTCACAACTCACGCGAGTTTTTATATCATATGAAAATGTATGGAAATCAATGGCTACCTGAAACAATAGAAATACATTAGTTTCTGAAACGCAGCAGCGCGGTTACTGTGATTTCATTAAATTTGTAGTAAACGGGCTAAAACTCGCCAAACCTCTGATATGGTCCTTTTTTTAAAAAAAAGCTGCGTTTAGTGATTTATTGGACACTGTTTGTGGGGAAATACCTGAAGTTGCAATCCATAAGATTTCAGTCCTGGTTGATTTGGCGGCGACACCCGTGGTTACCGTGGTAACAGCAGGTGGTTTAATACTACAGCGAACGCCCTTTAAGCAGCTGCTTTGTGGATTAACAGTGCAGCCAAACATACATATCAGCTCGTCCAGCGGGCGAACAATGGCAGTGACAAATAACCGGCCGTGTGACCGGTTGATTAACTGGCTGGACTGGTTTGTAGGTGGAGGTGGAGCTGCCAAGCCAGTTCCACCTGCGGCAGCTGGAGGAGAGGATCCAGGTGCTGGAGAGGGAGCAGGTGGAGCTCATCAACGTGCCCGTGCCCGAGTTCGACGACGGAGACCCGGCAGACATCGTCCACGACTTCCAGCGGGTGAGACGCCTCGGACGGCTGACGAGGCTCCGCCCCTCTCGTCACAGATCCCCTGCTGTTTCCTGTTTGAATCACTAATGACTTGAATGATTAATAGCTTATCAGAAGTTAATTTCTGTTGATTGATTATCAGTAGACCACATGTCCGTTAAATTATATTGTAATGTAAAAGCAGATTAAAGGATCTCTATGAAAGTTTACAGCTAAATTCTAGAGATTTTTAAACCCGATATTCAAATAATGGCAGCTGTCAGTGAAACTCAACACTTCCTGTTGAATTTTCACATTAAAGGAAGACTTTTAATGTGAAAAATCAGCTGGAAGTGTTGAGTAGATTAAAACGGATCAGAAAAAATGGAAAAGTGAAAGGAAAAGTGGCAATAAAGGCCTGTCTCTAATATAAGCCTGTTCCAAATTATAGCCTGGTTCTCTCTGTCATTGGCGTAATTTATGGGATTTATATTTTCACAAAAATAGGTTTGTTTGTTTTTTATTTAAAAATTAAAAAAAATACAGCTTTTGTAAATGCTAGTGTTCTTGGTCTGTAAATGTTTCTCTTCTGTCTCAGAGGTTGACCGCCTACCTGGATCTGAGTCTGAACAAGTGCTACGTCATCCCGCTCAACACCTCCATCGTCATGCCCCCCAAAGACTTTTTGGAACTGCTCGTCAACGTCAAGGTAACCGAGTTTCGCCTTTAACCCAGAGCTTCACTGAAGACAAAGAAACTTTGTTAATTAACAGTTAATTAAGTCTTTGTTGGTTGTGACAGACTGCAAAGTTGAAGCTTGAACTGCAGCTTCTGTTGTGAAATGATCGACATTTTGGGAAATAAGCTCATTCGTTTTTCTTGTAGAGAGTTAGATGAGTTAAGACGTTCGATACCTTTGGACACAGCCAGGCTAGCTGTTTCCAGTCTTTATGCTAAGCTAAGCTAACCAGCTGCTGGCTGGTCATATTTAATGGACTCCCATAAAATTTAGGAACACACAAGAGCAATTAAAACAATAAGAAACAATGAATTAAAAAACCATTAAAACGGGTAAAACCAGCAAATAACAAGACGGGGCGTCTTCTGCAAAGGGTGTAAAGTGATTTTAATGCACATACTAAAAATAAATGTTTGAATCTGTCCTGAGGAGGCAGCTTAAGCTCTTTATTTGTCAGTCATCAATGGTGTTTATGTATTAATTATTATTATTATTTGTTCCCTCTCTGCGCAGGCCGGCACCTACCTGCCTCAGTCTTACCTGGTCCACGAGGAGATGATTGTGACCGAGCGCCTGGAGCAGGTCGACCAGCTCGGCTACTTCATCTACAACCTCTGCCGCGGCAAAGACACCTACAAGCTGCAGCGCCGAGACAGGATTCTGGGTAGGCACAGGAAGTCTTTCGGTCCTTTTTTGTTTATTGAGATAACTCGCCGTTTAGAGGTAACCGAACAGAAGAAGTTACCGAGGTAAATGGCTGCTGAAAACGCTAAACTTTGACTTTGAATTTGCACCGCTGACCGATAGCAAGCTGTCGTGACAGAGCGGACCTTTGAGGGCGCTATTGAGTCCAAAATGGAGGAAGCTGTCGTAGCTTGTTAGCTGTGTGTCACCCTCCGGTGCCATTGAGTATATAAGCTGCTCCACAACAGAGACCTGGTTTACACACAGTTAGTAGACAGGAGTATAAATGCGTCTTTAACTGGGGGAATTTAACGCTAACTCCAGTTAGCGACCGGGCCAACAAGCTAGCTTAAACTGGAATTATGCTCCTCCAGGCTTGCACCTAAGCGAACGTACAACAGTGTCGTTCGGACGCGTTGCCGTGTGCGTTTCTACTATACCAGCACGGATTTGGGTTGTGATGTACGTGTCCACTAGGAGGCGGCGCCACGTTTAGCAAACCACAATGTAAAGAAAACGTGGAAGAAATCGGGGAAACCTCCGGTTGTCTTCGTTCAAGTTTACTCGAGTATCTGTGACTTCACGTCAGTTTGCAGCAAACCACAACAAACTGTGTCTGCGTGCAATCACACCTCCTCTAACATCCGCTTCTGCTGCTGTCTGGACTCACCCGTGAAGCTTCACAGGTGATCCGACTTGTGTTTTATTCCTTGTTAACCCTCTCTGCTCGTCTTACAGGTATGCAGAAGCGTGAAGCCCTGAACTGCCACAAGATTCGCCACTTCGAGAGCCAGTTTGTGGTGGAAACTCTGATCTGTGAGCCTTAAGAGACCTCGTCGCCTCACAACCGCTCTTAAAGTCACTGGCGTGCAGTGAGTTCTGCGTTTTTAATCCTCACGTCTTTTTTTTTTCTGTCCTTTTACTTCAGGTAGTTTGAGTGAGTGAGAGGAGCGAAATGTGAAACTGTTTGGTAAATATTCGTTGATTGTGAAAATAAAAAAAAAAGGTTAAGAGTTGTGTATTTTTCCACTTTCTGTGCGGGGATCTTCTCGGAAACGTTATCTTTTCAGAAAATAACTAGCTTAAAGTCAGCTCGGTATAAATAAGTAAATTATTTTAATCAAAAATAACTGCAATTACAGCATGAACATTAATCTTAATAGACGGGGGCAAATTTAGTTTGCCTTTCTTTCAGTTCAAACATAAGATTTCAAGAGAGAGGGCAACGTTTGTACCACTCTTTCTGTTTTTTTAAACAGATCAGTCCACGTGACTTTGTTTTGTATTTTGTCTGCTGTAGCTATTAATACACTGCACCTGTTCTTTCTTAAGTGGAAAATGATCTTAAAATAAGAGTGTGGACATGTGCTTCTCAATGTTAATCTTTAAAAGGAAGTCTGTAAAAGTATTCAACAAGAAAAGCAAAAGAAATGTAAGAATTAAAATCATCAGAAGAGAGAGTTCACAGGAAGACAAGCTTATGTTGAAATCTTTTTCTCAAGGGTTTTCTGTCTTTTTTTGAATGTGTAATTTTTTTTTTTTTGGTTAACTCTTGTACTAATTTGTGTATATAATCTCTAAAGATATGAACAGACCAACACAATAAACAAAATAGAAAAAACAAAAAGCGGCGTCTGTTTTCCTTCCAAGCGATCGTTCGTTGAAGTCCTCGTTAAGCTGCCAGCATTCTTCTTCTTCTGCTGCTTCTTCTTCTGCTGCTGCTTCTTCTTCTGCTGCTTCTTCTGCTGCTGCTTCTTCTGCTGCTTCTTCTGCTGCTGCTTCTTCTTCTTCTGCTGCTTCTTCTTCTGCTTCTTCTTCTGCTTCTTCTGCTGCTTCTTCTGCTTCTTCTGCTGCTGCTTCTTCTTCTGCTTCTTCTTCTGCTGCTTCTTCTTCTTCTTCTGCTGCTGCTTCTTCTGCTGCTTCTTCTGCTGCTTCTTCTTCTTCTTCTGCTTCTTCTGCTGCTGCTTCTTCTGCTGCTTCTTCTTCTGCTGCTTCTTCTGCTGCTTCTGTTTCTTCTGCTGCTGCTTCTTCTGCTTCTTCTGCTGCTTCTGCTTCTTCTTCTGCTGCTGCTGCTGCTTCTTCTGCTTCTTCTTCTGCTGCTGCTGCTGCTTCTTCTGCTGCTTCTTCTGCTTCTTCTTCTGCTGCTGCTTCTGCTGCTGCTGCTTCTGCTTCTTCTGCTTCTTCTTCTGCTGCTGCTTCTTCTGCTTCTTCTGTTTTGGTAGCCTACTTTTACTGAAGTGAATGATCAGAGTACGTCTTCCCCCACTGATTAGTACACAGTGTTTATTTATAGTGTCGTCATAAAGGGTGAATGTTGGGAAACATGCTAACTGTGTGTAACGTAGCGACTTTGCTGGGCTGCAGCCGTCACCTCAGAGGACTGACCCCGGATCAGCTGTCGCAGTGGGCGCTCAGCCTGCTTGTCATCTGATCACAGTGGAAATTTGTCCTTGATTACGTACTAATCAGAGGGACCTCGCCCAGGGGGATCATGGGAAATGGGCCGGGTGGTTAGCAGCGGAGTGTCACCTTGAAGCATCAGAGGGAAGGTCGTTGGGATCAGCACGCTGTCGTATCTCTGTGGAAGTTAGCAACTGCGACAAACTGCAGCCGGCCACTCTCCAATAAAAAAGATTCTTTATATACTAACTGCAGTTTTCCAAACAGCCACAAAGTGCTTTGCAGAAGTGGAAAACTTGGATTTGGACAAGACGACGCATCAAACAGTCGGTGCTGGACAGGAACTAAGTACAGTTACAGTCCAGTCGGAGGGTTTTTAGGCACTAACGCTACTTTAGTACGTTTATGTGACAGCTGTAGTTTCTGGATACTTTGCAGATTTAAGATTTTCATCCAAAACGTGATCAGTTTATAAAACCTGATATTATCCTTTGATATTTAAAGTACATTTTGTAGCAAATGCTTGTAACATAGTGCTTGTAAATGATGATACGGGTACCTAAAGTTTCCCTAATTACACTGAAACATCTGGACAACCGCTGGATGGCTCGTCTTTAAACCTGGAACAGGTGTTCGTGCTCCCCAGAGGATGAATCCTGCCGACGTTTCCTGTAAAACGCTCCCTTATCCGTCTCGCTGCATTCGCGTTCCCCTCAAGATGTGTTTAGCCTAGCTTAGCACAAAGAGTGGAAGCAGGGGGAAACTGCTAGCCTAGTGACAACGAGCTGTCTGGTTTACCTGTTGGATCTCGTTAATAAGTGAACCAGCACAACCAAAAGTCAGATCGCTTATCACCAAAATGTCTTTGCTCGGCGAAGCGTTTCTGACTTTATCCCAGAGGGTTCGGAAACCAACCGGTGTTTCGTGTGAAAGCAGAGCAACTGTGTCCTAAATCTAATTCTGTACTACATCCTAACTGCCGCAGTCTGTTTCAGCAGTTAGGATGCAAAAAAAAAACACAACAGGAAATTACACAACACGTCGGACTTCCATCAAACTGTGACTTTTGAACGCTACTTAAACTCCACAAATAGGAAGCAAAAATGTCTCCTCTGCTGTTTCACCGTCAGATTTATTTTAGTTTGTTTCCAGCCGAGAGCAGCTCCTCCACCTCCTTTGCGCGTTGCATTCTGGGAGAATAGTGTGCTTCAGAAACCAGCAGCATTTAGTCTGCACACTGGGGTTTAAGTACACTTCGTTTAGTCAGTTTCCCCCCGTGTGAACACACTTGTATTAAAGCCGGCATGTAGTCTGGATCTGGGGACACGCTTGTGTTTTCGCTTCTCAACGTCTCAGACCTGAAAAGTAAAAACTCAAAGAGGAACAAAAACATTTCTACAGTCTGTGTGAGTCTAAATACGCAGCAGGGGAGTGCGGTACCTTTTGCTCTTTGGGTGCCGTTAAACGCAACAGGGTGTTATAGATTACACGTATGTAAAGTAGTGAGAAGTAGCTCCACTTCCACCAGCTACAACAATGAGATACTACAGATTAAAGCATCATTAATAATGATTAAATAATAAAATGTATCGGAATATAACAGTCACAGGGGGAATCTTACCTTTGCTGTTGATGCTTGAGGACATTTTGCAGGATTTTACCTTTTTACACGTTGGTATAACTGAGAAAAACTGCAAACGTACATATTAATAAGAATAACAGCATTCAGTAGATGGTGCTTACTCTACATTTCCATCACTCTCTTTCAGATATAGAAACACACACACACACACACACACACACACACGCGCGCGCGGGACGGCTGCCTGGCATATCATCCTGGGGTGCGATGGCTAAAATCTGACAACAGCAACATGATCTGTGACTGCGAATAAAGCACCAAACCTCTGCTGCCATTCTGAGGATTTAAATAAGGATCATGTCTTTGCACTCGCAGCGAAGCCTCTGGCTCTGATTACAGACGGGACAGGTGAGCGATCACTGCACACACACTTACTGCTGACGTGTGTGTGTGTGTTTGAGGAGGCGGTCTTTCATGCTTCTTTCAAATATACAAACTGCTGTGCAGGTAAAATGACCTCATAATGGTGTCAAGCGTCAATTGCAGGAACTGAAGTAAGAAACAAATGTTGAAATTCAAATAAAAGTGCAATCACGCTGTTGAAATCTAAATCCAAACTAAATCTTTCTGCCCCCCGTAGATGTTTGTTTTTACATCAGTAACGCTTGTAAAGCTGTAAAACTGTGTGTTTTCAGTTAGGATCAGCTGAGAATCGATTAATATGCTCAAAAATATACAGTACAAGTTCAAAGTCTTATCATCCAGATTCAGTTAATTTAATAAATCTGAGGAAAAGATCCCAAAGAAGCAGGTAAGTGGACCTTGGATTAAGATTTGCAAGATTTAAGTGCAATAATTCAGTCTTGGGTGGATCAAGTAGGGCTGCAAATTCAGTTCTGCAATTTTTTAATTATCAATTAATCGGCCAGTTACTTTCTCAATTGATTAATTAATTAGTCGTTTGGTGTATAAAAAGTCTGAAAACAGTGAACAAGACGTCTTTGACCAACAGTCCGAAACCCCCCCAAAATACTCAGAAAAGCAGAAACTTCTCACAGCTGAGAATCTGCATCCAGTGAAACGATTGATCAATTATCAAAACAGTCGCAAGGATGAACTGATTGATTGATTGTTGCAGCTCTTGCAACGGGTTCAGATTGGCAGGACGAATAAAGTAAAGCCGCTGCTGGGATCATTATAGGAATATCATGCTGAGAAAAGAGGAGTGTGACAAAAACCCTGCTACGACTACAACTCCCAGCATGCCTTGTTGCGTTCCCCTCGCGCTTGCCGTATTTAACAAACGGCTTTTCTTTTTTTTTGACAGTATTCAGGCTCTCGCCCGTTTAAACAGTCCGGTTTAAAGTCGCTGCCGCCGCTTTGTTTCACGATGTGACTTTCTGAGAACAAGACACGTCTGTAGAAGGTAAGACGAGGCTGCTATCTTGACACTAAGAAGAGGGGGAAAACCGGCTTTTTCTTACGCAAAGCGAGCTGATGTTAGCATGCTAACACGAGAGCTAGTCGCCCGTGTATCTGTCTCCATGGCGACGGGCTCCTTCCGCCCGGACCGGTCACTGAGGAAACTGTGAAAAAGGTTCAGTATGGAGGTTTTATAAACTTTAAATTAGCCACAACGTGTCGAATAATGTCAAACTACCGCACAGACGGTGGTATTTTTTATCTTATCGACCGGGAACTGTCTGTATTGATTAACCCCAGCGGGGGACAGTAACTAACATTACTAGTAGCCCACTGCTTGCTAGGCTACTAGTTACTGTACATGTTAAGGTTCCTACACACAAAACACACGAAGAGTTGATTAAATCTGATGTTTCGTTATAAATGAAACTCCAGCAGTTTATTCAAGTCCAGCTGAGTCGATTAGTCGACTGACAGAAGATTAATCTGCGGCTGTTTTGATGTTTGAAGTCACAAGTTTTATAAATACTTTTACTGCAGCAGAGTGTGTGTACAGTGTGTGTGTTAGTACTTTTACTGCAGCAGAGTGTGTGTACAGTGTGTGTGTTAGTACTTTTACTGCAGCAGAGTGTGTGTACAGTGTGTGTTAGTACTTTTACTGCAGCAGAGTGTGTGTACAGTGTGTGTGTTAGTACTTTTACTGCAGCAGAGTGTGTGTACAGTGTGTGTGTTAGTACTTTTACTGCAGTGGAGTGTGTGTGTTAGTACTTTTACTGCAGCGGAGTGTGTGTACAGTGTGTGTTAGTACTTTTACTGCAGGGGAGTGTGTGTACAGTGTGTGTGTTAGTACTTTTACTGCAGCAGAGTGTGTGTACAGTGTGTGTGTTAGTACTTTTACTGCAGCAGAGTGTGTGTACAGTGTGTGTGTTAGTACTTTTACTGCAGCAGAGTGTGTGTACAGTGTGTGTGTTAGTACTTTTACTGCAGCAGAGTGTGTGTACAGTGTGTTCAGGATCTGAATACTTCCTGCCCCGCTGGTGGAAAGTAACTAAGTACATTTACTCAATTACAGTATTAAAGTAGAGTGTTGAGATACTTGTACTTTGAGTATTTCCATGTTTGGCTCCTTTATACTCAAACTCCGCTACATCTCAGGGGTGAATGCTGTAACCTCGACCCCCCTGCAGCTGTCAGCGTTTTACATTTAACACGATTAGCTTGTTAAATATTGACATATTGTTGTAGATCGAACTAACCAACAGTATATAAAGCAGTTAAAATGTCCTTTAGTTGGAGCAGCTAACAGCACTGCTCCATCATCTCCAACAACAGTAATAATACTGTCATACTGAACTGACTTGATGTCTTCATTCACCTCCCTGCACGGAGCTGCGACAGTCGATTAATCGACTAGACGGACGACTATTTTGATGCATTTATGAATTGATTGATTAGTGATTGAATGGCTCCGGCTCCCTGCTCCACATCCCTGTGAACTGAACACCTCTGGGGTTTTTGACAGTTGTTTCTAATAGACCAAATGATTGACCGTTAAAGGAATCAGCAGGTTAATTGATATTGAAAATAATCGTAGTTTGCGGTCCTGATTGAGACGCGTCGTGCAGCCTCGGCAGTTTTCTGTAAAAGCAGCTGAAACGTTTTCCGTGCAGAAACTTTGCTCTGTTGTTTTGTTGCAGGTCTTCCAGGTGTTATGAACAACTATGAGGTCATCCGTCAGATTGGAGAGGGTGCGTTCGGTAAAGCCTTCCTGGTTCGGGACAAAGGGGCGGGTGGAGACAGACAGTGCGTGGTCAAGCAGATCAACCTCAGACAGGTACTGATACTGATGGATACAACTCAATGCATGGTTCAAAAATAACGCTGAAAACAGTGAGTAGACTTTAGTATCTGAAATCTTTAAAGAAGACGACTTTGTTTTAGTCGTAATGAAATCAGGTTGTTAAGTTAACACTGACGAAATGTGTAATCAGCGGTTAGTGAGATCAGCAGGTTGAATTCAGTTTCCTCAGGAGAGGCCGGAGAAGGTATTAAGAAGTCTTAAATTTAATTCACAAAGGCCTTGAATATTTATTTGGCGGGTGTGGTGACTTCCTGGAGTCTCCGCTGGCCAAGCCAAGAAGTAGCCCAGCACATAACTCCCTTACCAGGGCGCTGTGCAGCTGCTGGTAGGCAGATGTTGTCACCTTTGGACAGAGCCAGGCTAGCTGTTTCCCCCTGTTTCCAGTCTTTGTGCTAAGCTAAGCTAACGGTTGCTAGCTGTAGCTTCGTGTTTAACAGACAGACATGAGTGGTGTCGATCCTCTCATCCAACTCTCAGCTAGAACGCGAATCAGCTTATTTCCAAAAATGCCCAAACTTTTGCTTTAAGTGAAAGTTTGAATGCAGCACAGGAGTGTGTCTAGTTTTACTCTAAATGTATTGATCGTTTATTTATTTACTTGGTGGTTTGTTTAACACGGCCGTGCACGTACCAGAGTACCAGAGTTAGCCAAGAAGCTGTTTCATCTGCAGGACAGACGTTCCACGCTCGCCTTTAAAAAGAGCCTAAAACTAAAGCAGTTGTTGAAATAGGATATAAACACGCAGAGCAATGATAAGAAATGTTAGTTTTTTATCATATTGTTTTGTTTTAATATATAGCACATGTACATTAACCCCCCATGCATACATGCCCATGGAAGAGTGCAGTTATCCTCCTGACCTGCTTCACCGTCAGTAAGCAGTGATTGCTGCAAAGTAACAAAATATGAATGTTAGTTTAGGAAAAAGCACCATACAGGAAAGGATACATACTCAAACCAATCCACAGTTCACTGATTAAACCAGCTGTTTCAGGTTAACGGTCCTTTACACTTTCAGGGAGTTAAAGCGTTGCGTTGTTGGATTAAAAGTGTGTTCACTGCTCAGATGTCAGCGAAGGAAAAGGAAGCGTCCGAGAAAGAGGTGACGCTGCTGTCGAAGATGAAACACCCGAACATCGTCGCCTTCATCGGGTCATTTCAAGGTGAGCGTAGCTCCACGGAGAACGTGTGATCACGTCTTTCTGTTAGCAGATCTGTGCTCGAGTGTATTTGCATCAGTGTGTATATACTGTTTACTGTACACAACTCACACACACACGCCTCAGAGCGCTTTACGGTCTGTTCAGCATACGACACCCTCCATCTGTAGACCTGAGACCCTGAGACCTGAGACCCTGAGACCTGAGACCCTGAGACCTGAGCCGCACGACCTCCTCTCCACCTGGAAGAGGACGGACTAAACTCAAAGAACAAAGAGAGGAGAGGCTGAATCTGCGGCAGGACGAAGACCCAGATCCAAAACCTCTGGAACGAGGCACCGACAGCCAGCGGAGGGAGGGAGGGAGGTCGCAGGACGGCCGACGGTCCAGCACAGAGAAGCCTGAGCGAAAAGAGACGACAAGGGGGGGAAACTAGGGAGGGGGGGCACACAGCTGTGCTCGTGGGACACAAACAAATAGAGGGTTACAGAGATGCAGTGGTTCTCCGAAGGTTTACAGTTTTCTGGTCGGCAGGACAAACATGGACTATAAGTCTTTTCTTCTTCTTCTTCTCCTCTCGGCTGTTCCCTTTCAGGGGTCGCCACAGCGAATCACGTGCCTCCATCTAACCCTGTCCTCTGCGTCCTCTTCACTCGCACCCGTTAGCTTCATGTCCTCTCTCACTGCATCCATAAACCTCCTCTCTGGTCTTCCTCTAGACCTCCTGCCTGGCAGCTCCAGCCTCAGCATCCTTCTACCAATATATTCACAGTCTCTCCTCTGAACACGTCCGAACCGCCTCGATCTGGCCTCTCTGACTTTATCTCCGAAACGTCTAACACGAGCCGTCCCTCTGATGTCCTCGTCCCTGATCCCTGAGACCCTCAGCATCTTCAGCTCTGCTGCCTCCAGCTCTGCCTCTCGTCTTTCCTTCAGCGCCGCTGTCTCTAAGCTGTACAACATCGCTGGTCTCACCTCCGTCTTCAACACCTTTCCTTTCATTCCTGCTGAGACTCTTTTATCCCACAACACACCTGACGCTTTCGAAAACTATAAGTGGACTATAAGTACTCTGCTTAATAGATTCACTGAGACTGAGGCCGGCCGGCCGGATGGTAACAGGTACGAGGCCCGCCTTAATCACAGAACAGGCAGCGAACTGAAGGTGAAGGCGAAAAGATGAGTTTTAAGTTTGGATTTAACGTGTGTGTGTGTGTGTGTGTGTGTAGAGACGGGCAGCCTGTGTATAGTGATGGAGTACTGTGACGGAGGAGATCTGATGAAGAAGATCAACATGCAGAGAGGAGCTGCCTTCACCGAGGAGCAGGTGCGCGCACACACACACACACACACACACACACACACACACACACACACACACACACACACCTGTGAGGAGTTTTACTGTCCACCTTCATTTGTTCACTAGTGAGGTGGAAGTAATTTGGCCTTTATGAATATAAACATTCGACTTAAAGGGACAGTTCACCCCAGAATCTAAACTCCACGTGTCTCCTCTCACCTGTAGCGCCGTTTATCCTGCTGGATAGTTTCGGTGCGAGCTGCAGAGGTTTGGAGATATCGGGCGTGGAGACGTCTGAATATAACGGGACTAGTGGAGCTCAAAGCGCCAAAAAAAATACATTTGAGAAACTCAAAAGCAACGTCTCTTTCCAGAAATCAGGACCCGGATACTGAAGATCATCCACAGATCTGCTGTGAGCAGCTTTCGTGTGGGAACCTAAATACTTCCCACGTGAAACTGCTCACAACACGAAGTACTGACAGTAAACTGAGCCGTGTGTTCCTCAGATCGTGGACTGGTTTGTTCAGATCTGCCTGGGCCTCAAACACATCCACGACAGGAAGATTCTCCACAGAGACATCAAAGCTCAGGTATCTGACCCGCTTTCACCGCTGCGCACGCTCACACATCCACTCCATTCACTTTCTAAACCACCGAGGGTGAAGTGAGCAGAAGGCCGGGGCCGACGGATTCAGGTAAAGCTGAGAAACACAGAGGTCGGCGGCTTCATTTCCTCTGAGAAACAGTTCAGGGCTGCAACTAACAATTATTTTCATCATTTAATATGTCAGTTACTTTTATAATTAATGGTTTGATCGCTTAGTCTATAAAATCTCAGAAAATAGTGAAAGAATGCTCCCAGAGTCCCAGGCTTGTCCGACGAAACCATCCAAAGCCCCCCCAAAATAATTAACTGACGATAATTTAAAACAGACAAAAGCAGCAAATCCTGACATTTGAGAAGCTGGAACCAGAGAACGTTAAAAAGACTCAAACTAAATAGCTGTTGATTAATCAAACAGCCCAATCAACTAATCAATTAAAGAAATGTTTCCTGATTTAGACGGTTTCAAGGTAAATAAGACGTTTAGCTAGTTTTAACTGCTTTATACACAGTTAGCTAGTTTTAACTGCTTTATACACAGTTAGCTAGTTTTAACTGCTGTATATACGGTTAGCTAGTTTTAACTGCTGTATATACAGTTAGCTAGTTTTAACTACTTTATACACAGTTAGCTAGTTTTAACTGCTGTATATACAGTTAGCTGGTTTAACTGCTTTATATACTGTTAGCTAGTTTTAACTACTTTATACACAGTTAGCTAGTTTTAACTGCTTTATATACAGTTAGCTAGTTTTAACTACTTTATACACAGTTAGACCAGAGCCCAAAGCGACGCCTTCACCGTGTCGTCGTGTCCGACCGACAGTCCGAAGCTCGACGTTATTAACAAACATTACAGTTATTACAGTCGTTCAGAGGAAAAGCAGCAGATCTGCACATCTGAGGAGCTGGAAGTGATTTACAGGAAAAATGACTTCAAACATCAAAATAGTTGCCAATTAATTTTCTGTCAATCGATTAATCGACTCAGCTGCACTTGTATAAACCGTTGGGGAGTTCAATTTATAACAAAACATCATATTTAATAAACTTCATATGTTTTGTGCAAAAATCCTACAGCTGTCAGATAAATGTAGTGGAGTAGAAAGTGACATGAAAAGACTCCAGTAAAGCACAAGTACCTCAAGTCTGTACTGAAGTACAGTACTTGAATGTACTTAATTGATTATGCAAATGAACCGGTGGGATTTAAGTTTGGTGAATTCGACCTGAAACACTTGTATGAACAAACCGTACAGGAAAAAGTAAGAGAGAGTTTTATTACATGAAAATGTTCTTGCACGAGGCCCAGTGTTTTTGTATCTTTTTGTAAGCAACGTGCTTTATGAATAAAGTTTCATAATTATTGTAAGAGACATGGATCAAACCCGATCGCAGCCACCTTTCAGGCCTATAGTGTACTGCACATCACGCATTCCCAGTTAAACTTACACACTGTAAACAACTTCGTCCACAGAGCCTGAGGTTAAGCTTTTTAATTAACGAGCATTATCATTACAGAGTTCAGGGGACTGCGTCCGGAGCTCAGCTCCGTTCCTAACAAAGACCTCGCTGTGTGCCAGCTCCCAGAATAACTCGACACAACTGACCACAGCCATCACTGTCTTTCATCAATCATATCTGTTTCCACACACACACACACACACACACACACACACACACACACACACACGATACATGCCCAGTCGCTGTTTACTTGTACATGCTTTCATTCCCGCTCTCTCCCTCTTGTCTAGAATATCTTCCTAACCAACGGAGGGATGAAAGCAAAGTTGGGAGACTTTGGAATCGCAAGAATGTTGAATAAGTAAGTCAGTGTCATCTTCACACACACACACACACACACACACACACACACACTCAGAGCGCAGCTGTTTATCTCTGAGCGCTCTGTAACACATGGAAGACTTCCAAACAACAGTCGTTCCACAAACTGCCGGCCAGGACGCGTAAACACACATTGTTGTGTAGGAATAATGTTTGGCCTGTAAGACTGTACAAAGGGGAACAAATTAGATTTGTGTCCTGTAAATACCGCACTGTGTATGCATTTATTTTTAGTGTTTCCTACAAGATGAGATGAGATAAGCAGTGGTGGGAATTAACATTTACTACAAGTACTGTACTCTTGAGGTTTGCCAGCATGCGGACAAGCCTGATATATCTTCCTCCCGTTTGTTTGATTTAAAACTACAGTCAGCAGCTGTTTTAGGAAATTACTGAGCCCTTTAAAAAAACAAAACAAATAACAATATATTTGTGAGGTGTTTTTTAAAGATTTCTGCGCCGAAAGCCGCATACGTTGTAGGAAACACGTGTTTGGTTTGGGTCTTTTCCTGGGATTTGTTGACAGTAACAAAAAATGTGGGATTGTCGGCAGCCTTATTCTTTAATGCTGCAGAATACAATTACATTTGAGACAGCAGTTGTTCTTCCAGATTTGTGTCAACAGTTTGTGTTTGTCCCTTTCCTGTTTCAACATGACAATGCCCCCCGTGCACAGGGCCGCTCCACAAACAAAGGGTTTTCACATGCTGCTGTGAAAGGACTGGACTGGACAGTCTGTTCAGGCTGCGGCCGAGCCAACATGCAGCCACCGAGACTGCTTTTTAC
Source organism: Siniperca scherzeri (assembly GCA_027580175.1). Lineage (NCBI taxonomy): Eukaryota > Metazoa > Chordata > Actinopteri > Centrarchiformes > Sinipercidae > Siniperca > Siniperca scherzeri. Next base: position 28,267,973 of record CM050858.1, read on the forward strand.
AGTCACGCTTGTTGCAGAGCGATACGCTTAATCCTATCAGCGCGTCTCTTTCTCACCTCTACGCTTCTTCAGTGGGCTGATGTTATTTAGCCAGAAAGGTGTTTTTTTAGCTCCACACAAAGGTTTTAAAGCCTCATATTGTCTTCAGATAAATGTAATAATAATAATAATACCCACGGCAGATCAAGTAACAACTCTGGAGAAAGTTTGCATTTAAAAACAGGTCACTAAACATATTTAAAATGTCTCTGAGGTTTAACTGGCTTTACATATTGAACCCTGACTGAGTGCGTTGTGTGTGTGAACTGTGGCTGTGCAGCACCATGGAGCTGGCCAGGACTTGCGTTGGGACACCGTACTACCTCTCCCCGGAGATCTGCGAGAGCCGGCCCTACAACAACAAGACGTGCGTATGGTCGTCCCTCCACGCAACACCCGCAACCTGAACCACCCTGAAGCTTCACAACACGTTTTTCTTTCTGTAATGAGTTCAGTGGCCAGGGGCGTTCACATCTTTGACTGCAGTAAAAGCAGCGATACCACAGCGTAGAAATACTCTGTTACAAGTAAAAGTGTTAGCATCGAAATATCCCTAAAGTACCAGAAGTAAAAGTACTCATGCAGAATCATCTATCTATCTATCTATCTATCTATCTATCTATAATACATATTATATTGCTGGATTATAATCAGTGATACATTAATGTGTTCATCACTGTAATGTTGCAGCTGGTAAAGGTGGAACTCATTTTACTTTATATACTGCTGGGTGTCTTAACCTATAATAATATATCATAATGTATTAGCTGATTTATATTTTGTATTAATAATCAAAATCTGCAAAGTAACTAAAGCGGTCGGATAAACGCAGTGCAGTGAAAAGTCCTGTATCTGCCTCTGAGACGCGGCGGAGTGGAAGTATAAAGTGACATAAAAGGGAAACACTCAGGTAAAGTAGAAGTACCTCTGAAGTGTAAGTACACTTGGTACTTGAGTAAATGTCCTGGTTACGGCGGCTTGTAGCTGACACGATCAAAGGTCATGTTTCCGTTAAATACAGAACTCAGACCCGTATGTCGCCGCGAGAAATACACAAATAGGTTTTGATCAACAACCCTGTTAACCACGCAGTCTGTTTACACCGCAAATAAGATGAAGTGTCGGGACGTCGCGTACTGAACGCTCAAAGAAAGCAAAATGTATTCTCATCATTTTTTTGCTTTCGTAGCTGTTTCTCGAGCTTTCTCACCACCTTCACCACCACAAACATTAAACAGCAACAGCTTAACCCCCCATTCAGCATATAAACATTTCATAAACGGTTTATAACACACTGCAGTGTAGTTGTACGGTTTTAAGTGTTTATTAATGATATTTTATATCATCACGACTGTGTTTTACTATATTGTCATTTATTATCTGTTTATGCAGCAGCCTCCACGGGAGGAGCTGTAGTTCAAATTCATTAATAAACACCTGCTCACAATTGCATTATAATGTGTTATAAACCACTTATTAAATGTTCATACGCTGCTTAAAAATGCTAAATGGGGGTTAAAGTAAAATCTTAAAGTTTAATATTTGTGGCGGTAAAGGTGGTGAGAAAGCTCGAGAAACATCCAAGTGTCCCATTTGAATTATGTTTAATTTAATTATGTTTATTATATATTATAGTATACATATATATAAATTCATACTATATACCAGTTCCTTTTAGTACAATGTTAAAGTACTTTTCTACTGTTGTTAGAATACAGTCCACACTGTATAGTATTAATATGTAGTCTGGAAATGGTGCAGAGTGTTAGCGTTGTTTGTTTTCATCTGCTTTGAGTGCCAGCTGGGTGGAGTCCATCTCTTCTTCAGGTAGGTTCCTGTAAACCGTCAACCACAGAAACAAAGATGAAGATCAGTTTTGACTGATTAACATTCTGATGCTCATTACGACGACAGCATCGTCATCCTCAGCAGCTGACGATCCGCGCAGGAGACGTGGAAGTAACGAAGCAGCAGTGTTCTTGTGTTGCAGTGTAGAGCTAGTTAGTTTAGTGTAACAGTGTAGCTGCGGTATGTTTTCACCGTTAGCGGTGTTTAACGGTTAGCAAACAAGAGAAAAGGCTTTGAGGACGAGGACTCACTGACGTGTTTGCCAAATGTAACTCAGTCTCAGGTAACTTTGGTTGGAGTTGCTGGACTGTAAACTTTTCCAATGCAATAAAGATCAGGACAGAGCCGCTAACGTTAGCCAAAACTCTAGTAGCATCCAGGACCGACTTCCTACGTGGTGCGGAGATACTGTACAGTGAATGTGCCAGTCTTGTTTTTAACACAGTCCAACCTCTGAAGCTGCTGCAGTCAGCCAATGATGGGCTCCTTGGCCTCGGAAGTAACGTTTAGGTTACTACAGTAGACAGGATGCTAGTTAGCCAGACATGCTAACACTTGCAGGTTACGTTAGAGCACATAAACACAATGTTAAATGTTGTTTTTAGTTTTGGAAAGGGAAGCAGCCTTCAAACTCTCTCTTACAGCAGCTCAGTGCACACAGCTTCAACACGTGGAGAAACGCCACGCTTGGCGGGCCTGCTGTGCCTAGTTACAGCAGCTGAGCTGTGATTGGACAGTCCTCGTTTGGGGGAGGGGTTTAGCGAATTGCTCAGGTCAAACGGGACCCTGTGCACAGAGAGGAGCTTCCCCTTTTTTTATTTTTGTGATTGCGATAAGATCATCATGTGGTCGCACTGCAGCACGTTCACTGAGAGGGGTGTTTGTTTCAACAACAACATGTACAACCACACACACACACACACACACACACACACACACACACACTTTCAAACAGGAAACTCTGACATGCAAACACCTAAATCTGCTCCTCCACCCTCAGTTTCTCTTTGCTCCGCTCTCTTCTGCACTCTTGTTTTGCTGCAGCCGAGGTCAGAGCTGCTTCGTCTTTCCCACACTCACACAGACATGTTTGGATTGCTATACTTGCGAGACCCTCATTGACCTGATCCATGCCCGAGACCCCCAAACCCCCTAACCCTCACCCAAACCTAATCCTAAACTTAAAGGTAAAACCAAGTCTAAACACACAAACAGTCATCTGAAGAAGGGACAAAAATGTCCTCAATCTCGAGGTCTACAACTTTAGTAGGACCTCACAAAGACAGAAGTACACACACACACACACACACACACACACACACACACACACACAGGGCTCCTAGCCAAAAAAGCAAATACCAAAGCCGTTGCATTGCTCCAGAACTGAAAACCTCTTCACTAGTCGTTTCTGTCGGTAGCTGCGCTCCGTTGGATTTTGACATCATGGTTTTGTTTCTGGTGTTTATGAGTTTAGCTCAGGGGGACAGGGCATAACGTTAAGCCCTGCCCAAGCATCCTGTTCCAACAAGAAACATGTCAAGTTACACAAGACGGACTAAAAAAAGCTGCTTTATAGTGATTCATAGATGCTCCCTGTGTGTGTGTGTGTGTGTGTGTGTGTGTCCTCTCTGCAGGGATGTCTGGTCTCTGGGCTGCGTCCTGTATGAGCTCTGCACCCTGAGGCATCCAGTAAGCTGCACCACACCCAGCACATCAGCAGCTGCTGCACACACACACACACACACACACACACACACACACACACACACACACACAGCTAGACCCTCCGCTAACACTGAGCTAACGCTAACACTGATGCTAATGAATAACGATTATTTTCATCATCGATTAATCAGCCAATCATTTTCTTGATTAATCGATTCACAGTTTTGTTGTTTAAAATAGTGAAAAGTGTCCATTATCCAGTTGTTTCCTGTCACGTAGCTGCTGTTGTGATCTAATAACTAATAACGGCAACAAATGCCAAAAAGAATAAAAACATAAAATAACAAAACGCCCACAGCCTGAGGTAATGTATTCAGATAGCTGGTTTTATTCAACCAACACACCGAGATATGCAGCTTACTATTAAAAATGACAAGGAAACACGTCCGATCTGACTCTGTGTGTGTGTGTGTGTGTGTGCGTGCGTGTGTCTTCACCTGCAGTTTGAGGGCAGCAGTCTGCGGCAGCTGGTCAGTAAAATCTGCAGGGGGCGCTACCACCCCGTTCCCAGCCGCTACTCCTACGACCTTCGCCTGCTGGTCACCCAACTCTTCAAGGTCAGACACTCTGAAGTTTTTACTGTTCTTTCTTTCTGTGCAGCGTGAGGATCTGAGCGCCACGAACCACAGTGAAGTGCGCAGAAACAGTACTTTGATTCACGAATACAAACAGCTGGACTCGATTCGAACATCGGTTGCTTGAGCTTTGGCGAGTCAGGACTCGGACGAGTGTTGGAGTAAGACTGTGTTTATTTCTGCGATGTAACATCTTTATGTTACATTTTGTGTCCACTTTCGGTTTAGTTTAACAGACTTCAGAAACCACTGAGAAAGGTTGTTTCCGTGAAGTGAATGAAATGCAAAAGACTAACCATTAAAACCAGTGCACATCTGTAACATCTGCTGCCAGAGGTCGCTGGTGCAGGTGCGCCTGGAATCACCTGCTGAGTTCAAACTGTAAAACGGTCCTTTGCTACCCAGGTTACTGTCTGTGGTTGTGTTGGTCATAGTTTCATGATGTGCCGCAGGAAAGTGGCACAAGCTTTGTCGCTTGTTGATGAGTTATTGTTATTGAACTGTATAAATAGTTATCAATCGATCGGACCGTTAGAAAAGCATCTTCTTCAGACGTTGCTGCTCTTTTCGCTTCACGCACACACACATAAACACACATCCGCTGTTTTCAGGTCAACCCCCGGGACCGCCCTTCGGTCAGCTCTGTCCTCAGGCGTCACTTCCTGGAGAAGCACATCGGCAAACACCTGGACCCACAGGTAAGGAATCTGATTGGCTCGCTGCTCAGTTCATTAAAGCTCGGTGAAAGGGTTCGTGGGAAATCCACCAGACTTCGAGCGTGTCGCACTGACTCCGAGCTACGGAGGCGTTTACCGGGTAACGTCTTCAGTGGCAAAATGAAGTTAACCGGCGACGGCATTCAGACTGAAACCAGGTGCATTTTTAAAGGTGCAGCCGATGCACGCTATTCTCCCACAATGCAATGCACAAAGGAAAACGGAGGCGCGGCGCACAGCTGGACAAAAAAAAAAAGTGATAATTATGGATGGTGGTGAAACAACGAAAAACAAAAATAAGTCATCACACGTACTGTGTCATTTCCTGTTAAAGCGGTTTGGTATGTGAGCTGCAACAGCGTGCCGCGATGATTAGTATAAAGAATTAGTATGTAGATGGAGACGGATCAATGATGATGATCAGTATGGATTTGGGACGCAGCGTTTGACTCCATGAGAGCGTGACGGAGCTGCCTGAACAAGCACCAACAGCAGTACTTACATTTCCAAGCAATACTACAGAGTCCAAAAATACACAATACACAACTTAGATAATCAGATTTTCAGACTTTCATGTCTACGACGAAATTCATGGGCTACTGATAAAGCATATATATATCATCGTCCAAAAGAAATCAAAGTAAAGAATAAACAAATAGTCCGTCCCGCCTTCTTTTCTAGGCTTTTCAGACAGAGGTAGCTCAGTTAAACGCATCAGAACGAAACCAGTTTTCCAGTTTCTGAGCACGTATAACCCAGAATATTTCAGGGATTTGTCGAGTCATTTAATGAAACACTGACCGTCTTAAATCATCCTAGAAGAAGACGGGACTCGCTTCCCACGCAGTCTGTTTTAGTCTGTCTGCAGCAGAGGAAGACCAGCAGTCCCGAGCTGAAGTTAGGGTCAGGCACGTAGTGGCACATTATGTCAGTGGTCTGACTTGCATAGCTTGAATATTACCTTTGTGACTTATTGTGTTTGAATGTAGTTTTTGAATGTTGGGTCCTGAATTTGTGAAACCTAAAACATGCACACTCCCTGGCCACTTTATTAGGTACACCTCTACATTTTAATCCAGTCCAAGACAGCAGATCTGCCGCAAATTCTGCATTTAGGAAGATTACAATGCGTCAGTTCAAACTTTCAGAAAGGTGTTGATTCAACTGTATGTTTATTACTGAGGCCGTAGCCGTACTGGGATGGTTTAAATAATAACAACCTCTCTGAACTGAGCATTATTATCTTTGTACAGGTAGAATTTATGGCTGAGCTGTTGCGTTGGATTTTACAGGCGTACCTAATAAAGTGGCCACTGAGTGTCTATCCCTGAAATACAGTTTAATATTTCAGGGATATAAATTCATATACATATTTCAGTTTCGAGATGATTCGATGTATTCAGCTGGTGATGATATTCAAATCTTTCTGCCCATTATTTGCTTTCATAAATGAGGGTCCTCAGAAGTATAGACGTGTGTGTGCGTGTGTGTGTGCGTGTGTGTGCGTGTGTGCGTGCGTGTGTGTGTGTGTGTGTGTGTGTGTGTGTGTGCGTGTGTGTGTGTGTGTGTGTGTCTGCAGGTGATGCGGGAGGAGCTCAGCCACATGGTGCTGCATGGAAACAGAGCAGCAGCGTCTCAGGCTGCTAAAACCAGAGCGGGAGCGGCAGGTAACGCGGCTCAAACATGAAACCATAAAAACAGCATGTGGGTAACGCCCATGTGACCCAGATAACGGCAGCCATCACGGCGCTGGCAGGCAGGCGGTTCAGATGTGTTGGACGCGGATTCTGGCGCCACCCAGCGGCCGTGTACCGACAGCACGGTGTTGCTGCCGGCTCTGCTCCAGCTGCCGTCCTTCAACACATCTGATGAGCTGCAGGGAAACGCGACTCTCTCCTCGCGTCGCGTCGCCCGATCTGCGCGCCAGGCGAGCTGCGTCCTGATTGGACTGTTTTTGTAGCGGCGTCACGTCTTGGCACGCGTTGTGTTTTGGTAACATCAGAACACAAAGGTACCGGTGCCTGTCTGAAATCAGTGAGGGAGTGTCTGCTTCACAGAGGTTACCTAACTCGTCTCATCTTTCATCCCTGCTCTGCCAGCTCACAACGCCACAACATGTTTTGCACGCCATTTATTGTTCTGAACAGTGAACTAAAACATTAGTTCATTAAAACTTTGAGCCGTTTTTTTTTAAAACTATTTCAGACAGAAGAGCAGGAGGAGCAGGCTAAACAGGGGACTCCTGCCACCTATGGGTGTAAAATATATATATTTATACAGGAGACATTCAAAGTGACACCAATATCTAACAGCTTTTTTCACGTTTGTCCACTTTTTGTTATTCTAACTTGAGACTCTCCTGTTATCCAGAGAAGATACAGAAGTCCAGAGCTGCAGAGAGACCCGGGGCCGCCGCGAAGAGACTGCCAGCTAAACCAGACTGGAGAGTCCCACTCAGAGCCTGCGCCCCTGCCCACTACAGAGTAAGAACAATAATAACAATAATAATAATGATAGGCACCGGTACAACACAGCCTGGTTTAGGTACATGTGCTGTTTGCCTTCATGAATGTTACCCGATGACCAAAGTGTCATTATAAAGTAAGTACCATTGATGGACAGTGTGCAGGGTTTTACATTTCAGAATCAGAATCAGAATCAGAAATACTTTAATGATCCCCGAAGGGAAACTCTTTGTTACAGCAGCTCGCCTTTACGTCAGCGCACACAGGAGAACGTGCTAGCAAACAATATGATACACTATAAACACTATATAAACAGGTCAGAAAATAAATGAAGAACCACGTGGGTTTACTGGTTGATGATGATAATACGGTATAAATGCAATGTAATAATATAAGTAGTGGTGCAACAGCAGTGATGGAGGTTTGAATAATAAATAGGAAAAAGCTAAATATTGCACGAGTATTACACGGATATTGCACAATTATTCAAGTGTAGCAGAGATGTTAATGATCAATGTCCAGTTTGATTTACTCAATACTAAGTACTGTACTGAAGTACAATTTTTACTTCAGTGTTTCCATTTGATGCTACTTTATACTTCTACTCCGCTAAATTTCAAAAGGAAATATTATATTATGTATACCACTCTCACATCTGTCGGTTAAATGAGCGACTTCCACCTAGCTTAGCTTAGCTTAGCATAAAGACTGGAAACAGGGGGAAACAGCTAGCCTGGCTCTGTCCCAAAGTTAAAAAAAACAAAACAAAACGCCGCCTACCAGCAGCTCTAAAGCTCACCGATTAACACGTTATAACTTGTTTGTTTAATCCTTAAAGCGTATTTCCCACAATGTGAAATTATTTCTATTTCTCAGATATTATCAGAGGGTGCACCATGAATAAATCCCTCCGACGCCCTTTAAACTAACAGTTACTTTTTAAGGTTATTGCAGTTATTAGGAATACATTCGATAAATAAACTTGATTGGATAAGATGTGTACAGTGTTCTGCAGAGACTGTTGAGGAACAACTGAAATGATAAACAGTGTAAATCATATCTCAACATAATACATAACGACGCTGTCCGTATGAGAGATTGTATACAGGTTCATACATCTGCCTCTTATATTTCTTCTTCTAGTATTACTAACGCTACATTTATTCACGCTCGCAGCCTCTTCGTCAGCGAGCCGGACGACCGGCGGCAGACAGAGACGCTGCAGGGCGGCAGAACCAGAACCAGAACCAAAGGTGGGTCAGATCGACACGCATCACAGTCAGGCTGTGTCATACAGTTCACCTCTTCGCTGCAGGACTGACAACATGCGGACTTTGACCTGAAACTATTACTGATGCAGGTTTAAGGGCCAGCAGCCAGTCAGCCGTTACCAGCACTACCACGCCCAGCTGGACGGCTTTCAGAGGAGGAACAAGGAGGTCCCGCCTCCTCCTCCTCCTCCTCCTCCTCAGGAGAGAGAGAAGGAGCGATGCGAAGGCCACGCTGAGGAACCGTACCAGCTGTAAGTGACCATACGACCTGCAACTAACAGTTATTTTCATGTATCTGTGCATTATCTTCTCGGTTGATCGATGACTCGTTTTGTCAATAAATCGTCAGAGAATAATGAAAAATGGCCGTCACAATTTCCCAGAACCCAAGAGGACGTCTTCTGTCCGATCAACAGACCAAAACGCAAAGATATTAAATTCACGCTCACATAAGAGAAAGAAATGCAGGAAATCTTCACATCTGAGAAGCTGGAACTAATTAATTTTTGGCATTTTTGCTTGAAAAATGACGATTCATCGATCGATTATCAAAATAGTTGCCAATGAATTTTCTGTTGATCAGTAATTGTTTAGCTCTACATACACGAGGATACCACCGTACTAGATTCTGTGCATTTAGCTGAATTTTTACCTTCCCAGCAAACTAGTTACCCATCAGCCACCACCTGCAAATAACAGCTAGCAGCTAACTGCACCACATGTTCACACTGATTCAAAGAACTAGTTCGACCAGTTTGGGAAATGTGTCCATTTGTTTTCTTGCTGAGTGTTAAGATGAGAAGATTGATACCACTCACATATCTGTCTGTTTAAATATGAAGCTGGTTAGCTTAGCTTAGCATAAAGAAACGCGGAAAAAGGCTAGCCTGGCCAAAAGGTAACAAAATCGTTAACACGTCATATCTCGTTGTGGTTTGACGGGGGTTATTTGCTGCACTCTTTCTTGCCCAGTTACCACAGGACAGAGCTGGGCTAGCTGTTTCCCCCTGTTTTAATGTGTCTTTATGCTAAGCTAAGCTAAGCTAACCAGCTGCCGTCTTTGAACTGTTCCCTTTTAAGTCAACAATCTGTTTTAGCTTTTTTTTTGGAGTTTTTGGAGCTAACATGGTGTTTCCAACATAATTAACTTGGGATGTATTGTCATAATGGAGTTTGGTCATAAACAGAAACACCACAACATTAACAATATTAACCGTGTCTCATGTTTCTCCCCCGTCCGCCAGCGTGGCGTCAGCTCGTAATGAATACCTGCAGAGGAGACACGAGGCCAACCGGTACAAGCTGAGAGCAGAGAAACAGCTGGTAGGATGAAGCTCTGCTGTCTCTCACACATACTCATTATTGGATTATTAGATTAGTGAGTTTAGCTGTCAGCTCATTCAGGTTCTGTCCAGTTTAGATGAATCCCACAAACAAATTTAATAAATGCAGCGCTCCGGATTAAAAGAAGGCGACATATAAAGACATGTTGTTCCTGGACGTTGCAGCAGGGGTTGTTTTTTTTTTTTTAAAGCAGGTTTGGCTACAGGAAGATGACTCGAGCCTGTAAACCGCAGTGGTGACGTTCAAAACCACGACAGGAAAATAACTCTCTGTTCACGTTCAGAGTAAACGTTTTATGGGAGGAAATTAACTTGCATAGGTTGAGCTGAACATTAACACGTTAACAAAAGTGAAACGGCAGCGTTAAAAAGAGAAATTTGAAGCCACTGTGTGTACAATTTTAAAACTCTAAAAAGTAGAATAAATATGAAGGACTACAGAGTGCCGTTAAGCGGTTCTCTGATTACACGGACACATTTATTCAGCGTTGAGTTTTGTGGTAATTTCCCACCATGCCGAGTTCCACTGCAACTCTAACCTTTGACCTTTCCTCTCTGCCCACCAGGGCCTGCGTCCGTGTACAGCTGAGCGCAACAGGAAGCAGGAAGTGGGGCAACCTGAACGCCAACATACCCCTCAGAACAGGAGGCAGGAGGGACAGCAGGTCGGACACACGGGACACACACCAGTGGTGGAAAGTAACTTTTACTCAAGTACTGTACTTAAGTACAAATTTGAGGTACTTGTACTTTACTTGAGCCACTTTCCACTTCTCCTCCACGTCTCAGAGGGAAATATTGCACTTTTTACTTCACTGCATTTATCTGGCGGCTTTAGTTACTTTACAAATTAAGATTTTTTTACACACAAAACAAATGAAGATCTTCAAAAATCAGATTTTTTTTGTTATAAATTAAACTGCACAGCTGAAACGAATAGTTGATTAATTGATGCAACTATTTTGATCGTGTAGGTTTTTCTTGAAAAAACATTTCATACTGTTTGTGTGTGTGTTGTGTGTGTGTGTGTGTTGTGTGTGTGTGTGTGTCTGTGCGCGTGTGTGTTGTGTGTGCGTGTTGTGTGTGTGTGTGTGTGTGTGTGCAGGAGTACCTGCGTCAGCTGGATCTCATCAGACAGCAGTATCACCAGGAGATGCAACAGATGAGGCTGAGAGCTGAAGAAGAGGTGCTCACACAGACTTTATTCAGGCTCCATTACAGCATTTTTCTGTCTAATTTTAGACACTTTCTGCGTCCCCGCAGGCCTCTTCATCCCATAATCTATTTCACGGCAGGAGGCTCGTGCAATGTTTTGTCCGGGTGAACCTTAATGACATTACAGTACTGTGCAGTTACGAGATTATAGGCATACATATTTCAAATTATATAATGGTGGCTTTGGATCAAACGGGAGGTTCGCTGAACTCGTTTTTAAACTTTTGTTCGAGGCCGGAAGGCTCGATGAGCAACTTAACTCGCGTTCATACGTGGAGCGACGTCCTTGCGTTTTAAAGTGGATCTCTGAGGTTTTTCCACATGAAGAGCTGCTGGTTTCTTTTTTAATTAGCTCAGTGTGACATTTGGCTGAGAAAGTTTTCGTTAATCTGATAGACGGAAACATGCTAACACCAACATATATAATCGAGAAGGAGTATGATTTTTGACTCGGATACACTTCAGATCCCCTTAAACTCTCCTTCTCTTTCTCCGTTGTCCTGCTGAATGTCCACATCTGTTACAGACCACATCCTGTAATTTCACCAAGGTTAAAATGCCGTCCGGATCGATTAGTTAAATTACCGAAGAGCGCAGTGAATATTTCATCCCCCACCTCCCCTGTAATGTTAATCCAGTCTGAAGAGGCTCACAGACAACATCCACCAAAGCTGTCAACCCAGATAATAACTCTTAATCGATGTGAATCCATTGCCGTCTTCACATAATCAATAAGACATATTAATAAGGATTAAATAAGACAGATATTTACTGTATTTTCATTCTATCACGTGTCAGGCTCAGCCACAACACAAACAAGGAACCTTTGTGGTGGAGAAACCCAGAGACCCAGAACCAGAACCCTCCGCAGACAGTGAAGAGCAGCCGAGAGCCCCACCTGCACAGGTAAATACTGACCAGCTCCGCCCATAATGACTTTTAAACTCCACTCAGTACACATGTCGGTAAGCAGCGTTTAAATTCCACAAATAACAGTGAAGATAATCTGAAATTATTGGAAACATTGTGGTGGAATTTGTAAAAGAAAAAAGTGTGTGTAGCCATATATAGCTTACAGCTAATGTCTCACTGTTGTCAATAAAGTATTAAAAACGCATAAAAAGAAAACACACCGTTGCATTTGGCGACTCCACACTGTAGTCATTACCACCGCTACGCTCCAGAGGTAGAAAATGTCGGAGTTGTTTCAGAATAAGCTGCACAGGCTGTACAAGCTCTGAATGCCCCCGAACAACACAAAACGAAAACATTAGTCTCAACGTTGTTCGAATAGCTTGAAAAATGATAACCCTGATAGGCTACCCCGATCCTCTAGCGCAGGGGCGTCAAACTCAAATACACAGCGGGCCAACATTTAAAACTTGAACAAAGTCGCGGGCCGACATTGAACAAATGAACCTTTTAACGTATAATGTCCTTATGGACCCAAACAAGTTTTGCTTTAACGCTGAATATGGAACCGTTCAATATACAGCCCCCGACAACATTATAGGGAAATGAAAATATTTGAATTGACATTTGCTTTAACCAAATTTCAACGTAAAATATATTTATTTTTGATATTATTTTTATGTATTTTTTAGTTTTCTATATGATGCAATTTCTTTTTAATGTTTTTATTCCGACAAAAATATAGGGAAATTAATAATTTATTGACTTTCCGTGCCCAAGAATTACATCTGAACACCCACCTGGCACGCTAACAGCGAGACTTTACACCGAAACTCACCGTTTCATAGTGCCGTCTGATGTTGTGCTCCTTAGTTATAATTATAGGCTCCACATACGAGACGAACAGGTGTGTCTTTTACACAGGTAAACAGGTATTCTGCTCCCACCTGTCCAAAAAGCTCCTGTTTCCTTTCTTTCCGCCATGTTTGGGAAGGGGTAGCACGGCGGCAGCTGTAGCACGAGGTCGCTATGACTGCTGTCACAGAGGAGAGGGCGTTTCTGGGTCCTGTCATGATTGACGCCAAAACAACAGCGGAGCATTATGGGATTTGTAGTATTAGCGGTGAATGCGCTGTATAATACCGGCAGGCCAGCTCTAGCAGTCATTTGGTCACATATAATTACGCCAGAGTTTGACCCCCGTGCTCTAACGTGTTTGGGGATACACTATTTATTCCACAGAGGAGCAGTGGTGTATTACAACTATACCTGGTAATAGCATTTCCTCCTGTGTGTCGTCGCCGCTGCAGGACATTGAATCGGCCCTGAGGCAGATCAGAGAGGAGAACAGAGATCAGAGGACAGCGCTGGACAGGAAACACAAAGACAAGGTGAGACTACACCGACTAAATGTTCAGCTCAGACAGTCAGAGGTGGCGTCTTAACTCAAGAGTTAGACCTGTCTTCAAGTCTGGCGATACAGCTTTGAATTACTAATTCCACTTGCCTGAATATCATTCAGACCCTTAATGAGAGCTGTCTCAGTACTGTGGTGGGGCGGAAATCCAGACTGAAACTTATCAAAGTAACTGTTTGAGGTTAAATGTTACTTAGTACCCAACGTTTTCAGTGATTTTACTTACAAAGGGAAGGTTTGATATTGGTCTGTAGTTGGTAATCACAGATGTATCCAGACAGCTCTTTTTTTAGGAGAGGTTTGACGACCGCAGTTTTCAAGGCTTCAGGAAAATCACCTGATGACAGAGAGCTAATGATGTAGCAAGATCATTTGCAAAAAAACATTTGAAATATTAGTACCCTTAGTGATGATCAGATCAAACATGCTCACATTGAGAATGCTAACAGCTGATGTTTAGCAGCTATAATGTTTACCATGTTCACCATCTTCGTTTAGCGTGTTAGCATGCTAACATTTCGCTAGATGGAAAGTCAGCAGAGTTATTAGAATTTATCCCGTAGGGACCTTGAACATCTGAACCAAATTTAATGTCAATCCATCCAGTAGATGTTTCAGTCTGGACCAAAGTGTTGGACTGACCGAACCCTTTTTTTTGTATCACACACAAAATATCAAAGTCTAGTGAACAGATTTCCATGAAACATTCTGCTCCCCAGAAGATGAACCCTTTACTTTTTTAGCTTCATTACTCTTCAAAAATCATGTGCAGGCGTTTTCATCCGTGTGTTTTTTTTAGTGAACGTACCTCGTCTTGTTGCCTGAACGTACCTCGTCTTGTTGCCTGAACGTACCTCGTCTTGTTGCCTGAACGTACCTCGTCTTGTTGCCTGAACGTACCTCGTCTTGTTGCCTGAACGTACCTCGTCTTGTTGCCTGAACGCACTCGCCTTGTGGCCTGAACGCACTCGCCTTGTTGCCTGAACGCATTCGCCTTGTGGCCTGAACGCACCTCGTCTCGTGGCCTGAACGCATTACCTCGTCTGTGGCCTGAACGCACCTCGCCTTGTGGCCTGAACGCACTCGTCTTGTTGCCTGAACGCACTCGTCTTGTTGCCTGAACGCACTCGTCTTGTTGCCTGAACGCACTCGCCTTGTTGCCTGAACGCACTTCGCCTTGTTGCCTGAACGTACCTCGTCTTGTTGCCTGAACGTACCTCGTCTCGTGGCCTGAACGTACCTCGTCTTGTGGCCTGAACGTACCTCGTCTCGTGGCCTGAACGTACCTCGTCTCGTGGCCTGAACGTACCTCGTCTCGTGGCCTGAACGTACCTCGTCGTGTGGCCTGAACGTACCTCGTCGTGTGGCCTGAACGTACCTCGTCGTGTGGCCTGAACATACCTCATCTTGTGGCACTGATTTAGGAAAAGAAAACATTACAAACCTGACAAGAAGATGAGTTTGTCATTTGCTTGTTTTGTTTGTCATTTCTACAGAAGGGAATCATGTTTGAAATCCGGTTAGATGATGAAAGGATGAAAGAGGATGCAGAGAAGGAGGAAGAGGAGAGAAGAGAGGAAGAGGAGGAGGGCGATGGAAGACAAAAGGAGGAGGAGGTAAGCGATAACTCTCTCTGTCTCTCTTTCTTCTACTTCTCTGTTTCATTCTGTCCCCGAATCCCCGAACAGGAAGTGGACCCTCTGAATCAGACTCTGAGCTTCCAGGAGGGAGAGGAGTTGAAGCTCAGGGATTGGTCGGAGGTGAGGAGGGGGTGGAGCCAGAGGACTCCTCAGACTCTGCTGGACGCACTCGCCAACATGGACGTCAACTCCATCTACAACACTGCGGTAGAGGCTGAACAAGGTGAATTACACCTGTACAACAGCTGAGTGAAGATGCACAAAAATGTATTTAAATCAGATATTATAATCTTCTATTATTAGTTAGTCAACAGGACAAAAGCAGTTCATCATTTGATCTCTTAGAGGTGCTGGTAGGTGGATTGTGGTATTAGGCTAGCTGTTTCTCCATGTTTCTAGTCTTTATGCTAAGCTAAGCTTACCATCTCCTCCCTGTGGCTTCATATATACAGTGGTGTGGAAGAAGTGTTTGCCTTCCTGATTTCTTATTTTTTTGCATGTTTGTCACTTAAATGTTTCAGATCATCAAACAAATTTAAATATTAGTCAAAGATAACACAAGTAAACACAAAATGCAGTTTTTAAATGAAGGTTGTTATTATTAAGGGAAAACAGAATCCAAACCTACATGGCCCTGTGTGAAAAAGTGATTGCCCCCTAAACCTAATAACTGGTTGCTCCACCCTTAGCAGCAACAACTGCAATCAAGCGTTTGCGATAACTTGCAGTGAGTCTTTTACAGCGCTGTGGAGGAATTTTGGCCCACTCATCTTTGCAGAATTGTTGTAATTCAGCCACATTGGAGGTTTTCGAGCATGAACTGTCTTTTTAAGGTCATGCCACAGCATCTCAATAGGATTCAGGTCAGGACTTTGACTACCAGCACCTCTGAAGCTTGCAGTGCAGTATGACCCATGTATGTCCCTCAGGTGAGGAGGCGGCAGGTCGCAGGCAGTGGGTCGACGGCCCCCCCAACACCCTGCTGAATGCTCTCGCTGAGGCTGAACTCACATCTTCAACTCTGGACTCAGTGACTACAGGTCAGACTTCGCTGATGTTACAGTTAGTGTATGATGTACTAAAATGCTGAGAATTACTATCAGTTAACTAATTTACCTTAGAACATGGACAGAAAACCCCAGCAAAGCTGATACACTGAACTATTTTCACTCTCAGATTTAGAGCCTGAGAAGGACCGAGCAGACGAGCAGGAGGAGGAGGAGGAGGAAGAGGAGGAGGACTCCGATGTGGAGATGGATGAAGAGCGTCTGGAGCCGAGGTCAGACGATGACGACACGTAAGTCAGCACTCCCCTCTGTTCACTGCTCTCTGTACCTCTTAATGTACCATAGTTAGTACATTTACTCAAGTACTGTACTTAAGGACAGTTAGGTAAACAACACTGATATAACTTGGTCTTCTGATTTTTTACACACGGGTTTTAGTTGTGTCCTGTCCTTGTGATGGGTTTTGTAAGCCGTCCATTTTTCATAAAACTCCAAATATTTCAAAATTGTCAGAACACGAGTGAGTCTTTCCATATCGCATATCTCTTCAGCGACGTCCAGCCGCCGCCCATTTCCTCCTGACTGCCTTCTCGGTCGCCGCTAATAGAAAGACGTCGGTCCTCATGTTGTATATTTTCCTGGCAGGTTACATAAATATAGCAGAACATAACCTAATATCACTTTCAGCAGTGTTAAATATCCATTCGGATGAACGCGATGGGTGTGTTGGTGAAGGCGTACTCGAGCTCACCTTTTAGGGCTCTGAAAATAAGCTTTGTATGTCGCTTCGGACAAACGCATCAATAAATGCAAATGTAAAAGGCTTTTGATTGTTGAATATCTTGTATGTAGATACCCTGACCCGCACTGATAGGTTAAACGGCTACAAAGTGACTAAAATGACGACCTTGCATATCAGAGCTCCCCTGTAAATGTACTGTAGGTCTGAATAGATTACACGAAAGTTAGCATACTTGTTTCAGTAAAATTAATTTTGAATTGGCTCGCTTTACAGTCCAGAAAAGGTAGCTGTATTCTGTGCGCTGCGGTCCTTGTGACTGGAAACTGAAGAGGGCCCTGACCTCCCTCGACGTTACTCGCAAACATTTTTGAAATCACAAAATATTGATCAACACCCACAAAATGTCTTCACTTGAGCCGCACACACGAACACTTTATGAACAAGATCCGTTTTTAAAAATGCAACCCAACCTACGAGATGATGTCGAGAGCTTCCACTCCGGTGCTCTTATAATTTCCTGTTTCTCATCAGGAACTTTGAGGAATCGGAGGACGAGCTGAGAGAAGCGGTGGCAGACTCCATGAAGAACCTGTTTGTCCTGGAGGACGGGAGCTCGGACGAGGCAGAGCACACAGAGGAGACGGCAGCGGTGGCTGATGGGACGGAGGAGAACGAGGGTGGAGGTGCAGTGAGTGCTGCAGACTCAGTCCAGCCGGAGGCCGAGGATTCAGGCGTCGCCGCCGGACCGTCTGGAGTCGTTTCCTCTGAACATAAGGAGCGCGACGGTCAGCCCGAGAGTTCAGACGGTAACGCGGCTTTAAATAAGCGTCAGACGACCTGAGTGAGCTGGGCAGCAGTAACTGGAGTCTTTATTTAACTTGAATTTAATCACATCAAAAAAACTGGGAGCCAGTAGAAATGTTTTGTTGTCTTCAGTCTCAATTGGTCGGCTAATTAAAGGTACCCTGTAGAGTTTGTGGCCACTAGGGGCGCTATGGATTTAATGAGTGGGTCCCTGTTTTATTTTAATCGTGCAGCAACGAGCGAAGAAGCGCGGTAATGCGCCAACAAAGGCAGTGAAAAACACTGTTATCAAGAAAACAATGTAAAAATATTAAAAATTCGGAAGGAAATGCACTTGTTTGTTAGACCTCAAAGACGCACACAATGTGTTTTGGTAGCTGAATGCAAAGATCGCTTTCTGTTTACCAAGAAACCCCTGCAGTGCACCTTTAACCAGCCACTCCTACTAGCTCGGCTTGTTGAGGCCTCTGCATGCTTGAAACAAACTAGTTCGTAAGTGGAACCATCCGACAGGTCTAAAAGAGTTTATCGCTGTTCTGAACGACAACACCTGAAGAATGAAACGTCATAAGTCAAGTCTCCGTCCAAATTTAGCGCCAACTGTAAATGAATTTTCAGGAAATCATCAAAATATGAACGAATGCTCGTTTCCGTCCACTGCTGCTGTGTGAATATGGATCCTCCAGCCGCTGCCGTTAAAGCGTCACAGAAGAAGAGGACGCAGCGAGACGACGTCATTAAAAGCTCAGACGATGGAAACGTGACGTTTCTGTCGGCTTCACGTGTTCATGTGAGGAAGGCTCCAGCCTCCTCATCGCTCCACACACACACCTGTGTGTCTGCTAGTATTTTGTCTCTGCAGTGGAGCAGAAGCTTCAGTATTAAAACACCTGAGTAAGCGTTTAAGTGACTTAAATTTTATGTGCAATTTGAAAATGCGCATTAAAAAACAGGTGGACGGAGACACGCCGACAGTCTCTCCTGGAAGACGTTCACGGCGTCGCACTCGTTCGCACGACAAGAGAGAGAAGTTCAAATCCCGACTGCTCTCACGCCTTCACACACCTGACCAATCGCTTCGTGAAGTGGGTGCGAACGTTTGATTGTGCGTTTCGAAACATTTGCATTTGTGGGACGCCGCCCTCCCCGATTCGCTGACGAGCACTTTGTTTGAAACGTACTGAAGCAGTTAGGATACGAAAGGATGTCCGAACGTCCTCGCAGCTGCTGCTCTCTCGGTTTGTATTCTTTAAAGGATAAGTCTGATGTTTTTCTATGTTTTTCTTATTGTCAACAAATCCCACGAAAACACCAAAACCAGCAACGTGTCGGTCCGTCTCTCAGCGCCGTCTCACTTCCTGTCTGCGGCGCTCAGCTGCGAGCCCATTGGCTCCTGCTGAAGACGTAAAGCTTTAAAAACACAGATCTACAGTTTCCTGTTTGAAAAGGCTCAGTAGTTTCCTCAAACAGCTGCTCGCTGCAGTTTCTATCAGACCAACAGGAGGAAACAGTGCATCTGTTGGGGACTATTTCCAGCGGCGGATGAATCCACGTGTGGGGCTGTAGTGAGTGTTTGGGGCAGCAGGACGGCGTGTGTGGGGCGGAGTCAGAATAAACTACAGTGCGGCTCACTGATGTGTTTTCGGACAACAATGGAGCTGTACGGCGGGAGGAGGAAGCTGCGTCGCAGCCCGGCTCAGGCTGGAGAAAGGAGCTGGAACTGAATATCCGATTATTTTACACAACAAAACTTAACGCGAAGACAAACTAACTCCCACAGAAGCCGGGACAGAGAGGACGGCTGTCTGACTGCCGCCGGCTTAAACGGTGAGCTGAATCTCCCCGACGACCCGACTCCGCCCACCAGGCTTGGTGGGAGACAATGTGAAAAATACAGAAAGATTTCCTTTCAAACTACAAAGCAGTGCAGTCAGTACCGGCCAATGCAAGGGATGCTTCTGCAGAAATAAACCTGGAGCAATATTATCGTAACTATTAACCATTACCTAGTTAGGCGTTCCGTTTAATTTCAGGTCGTGGGTAAAAGTGCAGCTTGGCTCTTCTAAACATATTTAAAATCACTTCTCAGATCTTTTTAAAGAGGCGTTATATTAATGCTAGCACACGGTTTTATTTAACGTGTCTCGTCTCCTGATGTTGGCAGCTGTGTTAATATTTAGTCGCTGAAATCGTCTCGCCTAACATCACTACTGACGCCGCCAACGCAAAATTAGACAACAGAACTTTTTTTCTTTTAACTCCTGCGTGATTTTTAAAAACATTTTTAACGATTTAAAACTCGTCAACAAACGAAGCTGATGTGTTTTAACAGTTTTTATGGCTCAGAGGAAGAAGATCCGTCAGGCTGTGATTCTCACACACACACACACACACACACACACACACCTGTCAGCAGAGTTATCGTTTACCGTCAGCTTCAGTGCAGGTCTGACTTCTAACTGTAATTCTTCCCTTTTGTACAGCAGATTGTTCTGATATGTGATATCTGTGTGCGCACTGAAGCAGTTAGGATACGAAAGGATGTCCGAACGTCCTCGCAGCTGCGATTTGTATTCTTTAAAGGATAAGTCTGGTGTTTTTCTATGTTTTTCTTATTGTCAACAAATCCCACGAAAACACCAAAACCAGCAACGTGTCGGTCCGTCTCTCAGCGCCGTCTCACTTCCTGTCTGCGGCGCTCAGCTGCGATCCCATTGGTTCCTGCTGAAGACGTAAAGCTTTAAAAACACAGATCTACAGTTTCCTGTTTGAAAAGGCTCAGTAGTTTCCTCAAACAGCTGCTCGCTGTAGTTTCTATCAGACCAACAGGAGGAAACAGAGCATCTGTTGGGGACTATTTCCAGCGGCGGATGAATCCACACGTGGTGCTGTAGTGAGCGTTTGGGGCAGCAGGACGGTGTGTGTGGGGCGGAGTCAGAATAAACTACAGTGTGTGTGTTCATGGTGATGAAGGAACAACAGAGCGGCTC
This sequence comes from Siniperca scherzeri, assembly GCA_027580175.1. Classification (NCBI taxonomy): domain Eukaryota; kingdom Metazoa; phylum Chordata; class Actinopteri; order Centrarchiformes; family Sinipercidae; genus Siniperca; species Siniperca scherzeri. Next base: position 28,288,682 of record CM050858.1, read on the forward strand.
GCTGATGTGTTTTAATAGTTTCTGGACGACGACGGAGGAAGAAGATCCATCAGCTGTGATTCACACACACACGTTAGCAGAAACGTTCACTGCTGGTTTTGGTATTTTCATGGAATAAGAAAAATAGAGAATATCAGCAGAGTTATCGTTTACCGTCAGCTTCAGTGCAGGTCTGACTTCTGACTGTAATTCTTCCCTTTTGTACAGCAGATTGTTCTGATATGTGGCAGTGATGTTTGCACCTTTCCTGTGCTGTAATTCGGTTTCTTGCCACAAGTCGGCAGCACACAACAAGCCGTTAAGTGTTTGATTGCATTTATTACAGGATTGTGTAATTTCAGTTTCTCAGTGAAACAAACTCAGAACATCCTCTCTACATGGACGGACTTAAATAGTAATAATGCCTCTTTCAAAGTAAAGGTTCTTCAGTATTTTCATGTGTCATCTTTCCGTGCCTGGACCTCATCACAAACAGGAATGCAGGAAGTGAAACAACATTTAAATAACTGCCCATCACCTTAACCCAAACACGTGGTTTAAAAACACAAAACATCAAAAGAAAAGTCTTCATTTAACTTCGTCGACACAGAAAAATAACATTGCGAAGCTCTTTACATCTATTTAGGAATCAGTCGGTAATTGAAAAACAGACGAAACTGTCATCATAACAAAAATCACTCCAGTATTAATATATAACTCCACACCAGCAAACGTTGCGTGGCCGTCCGCGGTGTCGAATGAAAAGCTGTACCTCAGTTTGGAATGTAACTCTAAATATAATGAAACGCCTTAAAATTAACGTTTTGGGAAACGTGCTTCTTTGCTGTCAGCTAGCTTAGCACAAACAGTGGAAGCAGGGGGAAACTGCTAGCCTAGCGTAATCAGAAGAGAAGGAATGGTCCAAAGCTGTCAGATTTACATGTTGTATCTCGTGTACTTCAACATGCAGAAACAGGAAGTGAGAGCGTGTAGTTTAACGAGCTTAACGAGTTTCCATCCAGTTTCATGTGTTTTCAATTTGCACATCAAAAAAAAAAAATCTTCCAACAAAAAGTCTAAATATCGCAAACAAGTTTAAACCAAACAGGAAGCCGACTGAGTGAATAACTGCTGACGTCATGAAGAGCTGAGAGCATCAGCTGTGCGGAGCGATGAGGAGGCTGGAGCCTTCCTCACACGAACACGTGAAGCCATCATGTTTCCATCGTCTGAGCTTTTAATGACGTCATCTCGCTGCGTCCTCTTCTTCTTCTGCGGTGCTTTAACGGCAGCGGCTGGAGGATCAGCTCCGCCAGCTGTTCACCTCCGTCAGCCAATCAGCTCGCGTTCTCACAACAACAACAGCAGTTGTGGATGAAACAAGCATTATTTTGCTCTCGTTTCTGCAGATTTTATGGAAATTCAGTTATAATTTGTGCTAAATGTGGATGGAAACTTGACCTTTTGTTAACGCAGCTATAAACTCTCGACTGTTATGAAGTTAAGTTTCTGGCTGTGTGTATTTTTGTACCTCTGAACAAAACCCATGTGATTCCTGGATGTTTTGGTCATTAGCTTGCTAGCTAACAAGATAAAACATGTAAAGAAGAGAACTTTGGAACAGATGGAAATCATACCTTTCCTCTTTTTACGCAGTTTCCTGCTTTACGCCTTCGTGCTAAGCTAAGCTCAACGGTTCCTGCACCAAATATCACCGATAACATTCTCATCCGACTAACAAAACAAACCAGCTAGTCTCAAAGCATTTCCACTTGTAACTCTGATTAAACGCTAAAGTTTCCTGAACCTCGAGGTCTTTTTTTTTTACCCAACGCCACATCAACACATTCACACTGACAGCTTAATGGTGAACACGGTGTGACGTTTATGTTTTTACAAGTGAAGTTGCACATCGGTCATCTGCTTCTCCAAGCTCGGTCGCTGGAACTTCTAAACATGAATTGCAGCATTAGCGCTTTGCTTTGCTTTGCTAGCACAACGCTGAAACTCAACATGTTGAGATACTCGAAGCCAATCGGCGCCGTTAAGGAAACATCGCGGGCGTCTGCCGATCCTCCGTCGCCGTGCTTCCGGCTCTCCCGACGACTTACGCACTCACGTGAGTTTGAGTCACTGGAAACGTCCTGTATTTGTCTGTTTTTCGCCGATTCATCGCAGTGGATAAGAAGGACAATCTTAGCTCGGGGTGTCCGCCAGGAATCTGTCTTTACAATGTCGGATTCTTTTTCTCTGATTTTAATTTGGGAACGGGTCGCTGTCACGCTTTACTAACAGCGCCGGAAGCGTAGCTTGTTTAAACGTAGATATGACCCTCGCTGCTTCCCCCCCCCGTACATCTGGCGGACACCAGGCCTCCTCGTCTGCTCCTCCTCATCGCTCCAGCTTACTCATCAGAGGCTCAGTGGCGGCGAGGAAACAAGCCTCGAACTCCTGGTCGGAGAATCGCTCCACGGACCGCCGGCCGTTACGTCGGATCTCCAGTCTGGCTGACGGAGACAGCGCCAGAATGGTTTCCATGGCAGCGGCGTAGCTGTCCTCACCGTCGGCCAGGAAGCCCGTCTGTCCGCCCTCGTACGGCACCACGATGTCCAGCTTCGGACCTCCAGACTTATGAGCGAGAACGATGGTGCCTGCAGCCATACACTCCACCACACCTGGGGGGACCAGCTGATCAGATACAAAATCCATCTGCTGCTGAAATCACTGCGTTATCACACGTGAGCTAACGTCATGTTAGCGTGCTGGATGCCACGTGTTAGTCATAAAGAATACCTGAATAAGACACGGTGAAGTAAACATACACTGTGTCAGAAAAACATTTTCTTTAATGTTATTTCATTCCTGCTTCTTTTAAAAATAACTTTAATGCCTTTTCATTTCATTAATTCTGTTTTTATTTAACGCCATTTTTCCCAAAGAAAGTTTTATTTCATAAGTCCACCTTCTCTGGTTCTGAACGATCAAACAGCCACTTTAATGGATTATTTCACTCATTCTTTTATATGTATTTTATGTATTAATTCACAAGATTATTTATTTATTTATGTCTTATTTTTGGTTTATTTAATTTTTAACACGTTGGGTCTCCATACAGTGGGCATGTTAATGATAATACTTAGCGTGGAATGCTAACTTGTGGCATGTTGCTAAAATGTATTAGCGTGCTATGCTAGCATTAATCTCAAAGTGCAGCCGAGGCTGTCGGGACAGTAGTTTTAGAAGAATCCTGTTATGAACTTTAGGAAATGTAATGGCGTGAGGTCAGAGTAGCGGGACAACAGCAGTACAGCAGGTAAATAAAACGTGTGCAGGCTTCATCTTCTAGTGCAGCAGGTCAGTATAAAGGAAGTTTTGTCTTACGGCAGACATTTTGACTCTGACGCACCAAAATATTTCTTCTTTTGGAGGAAAAGGAAAGAAAAATAAATAAACGGTTGATTGAAATTAGTTTTTTGTTGTAATCAAGACCCCATCAATTCAAATGTGGACTGTTTAATGACCTTTAAGGCTTTATATTTATAAAATTTAAGACGCTTTAAAGAACAGACGATGCTTCAGCAACGAGTCATGTTTCACAGAGTTTTAAAAACTTTCTCATGAACGACAGCAGCAGAAATCTTTTTTAAATCGTTTTAGATCTCGCCGAGGAGTTTATTTCGGTGTTAGCCACCACGCTAGCCAGCTAACGCTAGCTTCCCGATGTTCGTCTGGCAGCTAATGCTAATGCTAAGAGGCGGGCACTAAAGATAGGTTCAGTCATTGAACGTCTATAACCGTTATTCCAGTCGCGGGCAAAAGGGTTATGGACTTTTCTCTTTTTGGACAACGCACATTTGTTTCCTGTATTTTCACATTTACATTATGTGCAAATAAACCTTTCTCAAAGCGTTCCCGTTGGTTAGTTAACATTTCTTGGTGCAAGCAACATTTTTAACAAGTTATGCTTTTTAAAAAGCGGTGGCGACATGTCTGTGCGACATTTCATGATGCTCCATCTGTAGCTAGTTAGAAACTTAATAGTGTTTGGACCGACATCATGCTAGCGTGGCTATAAAACTCATCACCTGTCGTTTACATTCATTACTCAGGACTGTCGTCCTCGACGTTAAGTCCTCCTCTACTCAGAAACGGGTTTTTCTTGTTCCTTCGCCGTGACGCTCAGATAGAAATGAACAACATCTGCATATGAGGGGGAAGAAGGTGATGTAACTTTGATCGTTTCTAAGGTAACTGAAGTTTTTTTGTGGAGTATTTCTATGTATTTTAAAATACGTCTGGAGGAGATGCGTACCACTTGGTACTTAATTTATTTCCTGACCCGTATTATATTGTTTTTGCTCAGTGCTTCTCTTCCTGTGTGCGCTGACGTGACAGCGAGCTGCTGTAATGAAAGAGTTTCCCCTCAGGGATCAATGAAGTATTTCTGATTCTGATAACTGCGTAATAAAACACCTGTGTAGGTTTTAGAAATACAGTGTGTGTGTGTGTGTGTGTGTGTGTGTGTGTGTGTGTGAGAGCGGCATGCTGTCCTCACCTATGCCAAAGTGTTCGTTCCACATGGTGTGCAGACCGATGGTGGCGTCCACCAGCTCTCTCTTCAGCTCTTCAAAGGGCACGTTGAGTTTGAAGTCGACGCGGTCGGACACACCCAGCTCCTGGCAGAGCCCCCGCAGCATCAGCACCCTCTCCTCGTCCTCCTGGTTCCTGCACCCGCCAATCAGCACCAGCCGCAGAGACTCCCGCCCCCCCGGCCCCTTCTCTTTCCTGTCCAGCAGTTTGTGAAATGCCCGAATCTGCAGCCGGTGGTCCTTCTCCGGTCGGAACTGACCCACCGACACGATGGAGTGGCACTTCCTGTCCCCTCCTCCCGCCGCTTCCTCTTCCTCTCCACTCCCCAGCTCCCGCCCGAGCTCCTCCCAGCCTTCCTCCACCTCATCTTCGTCCTCCTCCTCCTCCAGCGGGACGTCCAGGAAGGCCCTGACGTCGCAGGGCGGGTAGACGATGCTGGTGCGGCCGGGAGAGCGCCACAGAGCCAGGATGTGTCCCAGCGTCCAGGTGGAGTTCACCATGATGACGTCGCTGCAGGAGCCGGCCAGGCCGTACAGCACGGCGAAGCAGCAGTAGTACACCACCTTGACGGCGCTCAGCACCGGGTTTCTGGAGATGAAGTCAGCGTTGTTGAATCTGGAATCAAAAGACAGAAGGTTGGCGTGGTTTTCTTAAAACCGTTTCTCTCCATTTCGGCCCTCCACACAGACTAAAACGGCGTTTTCCTCCCGCAGAAACGGAGCTTTTCCAAAACTCCTCCAGTGAGCATAAATCTCACGGCACCGGCTCGGCGTGTCGCGGTGAACAGAGCTTTACGGAGGATTTGGGTGTCTAATCCTTTACACCTCCACCGCATGTCTCAAACACTGACTGTCTGGTAGCCGGACAGGAAGTGATGAGTAAACCGGTTAGTTAACAGCGACTGCTGAACAGAGAGCGCCACCCAGAGGCTGAAACTCAACTCGTAATTATCGGTGAGTCCTGCCCGCAGTGTTTTGACCGACGGGTGTGTTACCTGGGGTTCCTCTCTCTGACCGCAGACAGCATGTCGGTGCTGACGGTGGGATAGTGAACGTAGCTCGCCACCGCGCAGCCTCCCAGGTAGCGGAAGATGGGCAGGGTGAAGGCGTAGCCCATCGAGTCCACGTACAGGTCAGGAACGAAGGCCGTCAGCGCCTCCCAGCCTGCCACACACACACACACACACACACACACAGTCATTGAAACTTAAAGACTTAGGGTCAGGGTCTTTACGAACACTAGAAGTCACGTGTTCTGGCCCGGCCTTACCGAGGAACATGGAGCCGGCGCTCTGGCCCAGCAGGGTGAAGTGAGGGTACGAACTGGCCTCCACCAGCGCGCGGTGACGCAGGAAGATGAAGGTGACCGGTCGAGGCAGTGTGATGTTGAAACGCTGTCGGGCTCCCTCCAGAATCTGCTCGCCGGTCACTCCCTGGTCGCCCGTGTACACCACGAAGGAGACGCCGGGGTATCTGGGAAATCAGTTTCAGTTTAGGTCACCGTGTACAGGAAGGGGCCCTGTGGTGTTTCTCAGGAAGCATTTCTGAAATGTTTTAAATCTGCATAGTTGCAAGTGGAGCAGTGTAACGAAGTCTGGTTCTGTGAATAGATACAGACACTACACGGCCAAAAGTATGTGGACACCTGACAATTACAATCATATCATACGTGACATTTTTAATTAACGTGCTGCTCCGACAGCCTCCACTCTGCCGGTTTCAGTCTCTCCCCCACATGTTGAACCCAGTCAGACACCAGAGAGGTCCGACACTGATGTGGGTGATCAGGTCTGGCTCGTCCCAGAGGTGCTGGATGGGGTTCAGGTCGGGGCTCTGCGCAGACCAGTCACGTTCTTCCACACCAAACTGGGAAAAAAACATTTCTTTATGGCGCTGCTTTGTGTCATGTTGAAACAGGAAAGGGAGCTGAAACTATAAGTCGATTAATCGATTAGTTGCGCGTAGTGGGACCTTCCCCAAACTGCTGCCACAAAGTTGGAAGAACCAAAAGTTCACTAAAGCCTGTGAACAAGGGTGTCCACATACTTTTGGCCATACAGTGTAAACAGTGCAGTTAGACGGACAGTCAGCTGATCCCTGTACCGGTGCATGAGGGCCCTCAGGGAGCACCAGAGGACCCGCTCGCCGCCTCCTCCGGCGTTGCAGTACGGGTGGAAGAAAGCCACCGCGGGGCCGCCGTCCTGAGCCCCGCGGGCCTTGCGGCGGCCCCGCAGCCACATGCGGACCCCCAGCAGGAGCAGCAGCAGGACGAGGGTCAGGAGCAGGCTGAGGTAGGCGCAGGGCACAACCAGGGACCACAGCAACCTGGGGAGGGGGAGACAGAGGACTGTGAACGGGCTGAGGGCAGATGCGACACCACCGGGACCGTAAACAAGCTAACTTTAGCCGCAAACTGAAGCGACCGCTAATCCGGTCTCTACAGTTTTACTCCAAGATTAGCTGCTAATTAGCGGCTAATTAGCTGCTAACGCTAGCTGTCCGATCCCCGCTCGTGACTTTGAGTTTATTTCCGAGCGACTCCGTTTTATAACATTTGATCATCTGCGCGCGAGAGGCTGAGAGAAGTTTACCTCATTAAATCGCAGAAGCACAGAGAGAAGTGGTGCTGGTGCTGGTCGGGTCCTGCCATTTTGACAACAAACACTTGACGTTACGCTTCTTCCGGAAGCTGCTGTCATCTGACCGCGATGCCTCTCTGCGATTGGCTCAGCGTTTGTTTACCTAGACGTCATCGACACGTGACTTTTATTTATTTATTTATTTATTTATTAACACGTCGATTTTAACACGTTAAAATAAAACGCACATACAATGTTTTGTATGTTTTAACCTTCTAATTTTTTTTATAATTGCTAATATAACAAATAGTTTTAAAGATTGTGGCGCCATATTGAATCACTTCTCGGTGTCCAGAGTTCGCCTCTGAGGCAGTTTATGCCCTTATATGTATGCGATATTGTCCCAATGGTATTTATAACCGTACAAATAAATAATAAAGATGACAGTAATAATAAATCCAAATAAAAACTTCTAATCCGTCTAATAGTTGTATTATTTGCACTTTTCTGTCTTTCTGCTTCGGCTCGACACCAACCGCGTATATTTGGTGCAATTTAAAATATTAAAAAACACAGTTTCCTCATATAATCCACACAATAACATTCAACATCCAACCTAAACCCCTCACAGAGGGTGCTTTTATTTATTTCTCCATGTATTTATTACACGTTACATACAAAATAAACAAATACTACATTTAATAAACATACTGTATGTTTCCACCATCTTATTTCTTTTATAATTGGTAAAAATTAAAGGGTGAAAACATGCTTTAAAAAACAAAACAAAAAACAATTGTGGTGCCATATTCAATCAATAAGTCCAAATAAAAATCTCCAGCAGTAGCTTTCTACTTCTGTTCGACCTCAGCCGCACATGTTTAGGTGTGAAAGAAACAAAACAACAACACAGTTTACTTGTTTAATCCACAGCGGACGCAACAACATTCAATATCCAACATAAACCCTTTTCAACACGTTTCCACCGTGACTTCAGTCCGCCGCTGCTTTGGAGAAGCGTGGTTATATTTGGGGAAAGTGAAAGTAAGTTTCTAAACGTAAACGCCGTTAAACAAACAGCTCATTACGCAGAAGCGGCCCGTGAGTTTAGCCGCCGTCACCTTTCAGGAGCTCTGAGTGAAGGTGCTTCAGACAGTTACCTGTGTTTGCCTTCCGGAGGTGCTGACGCTCAGTACAGAAACAACTGTGTTGACCTCTGACCCCGGGGCAGGAGCCTGCAGACGGCCTCACCTGGCCGCTGACGTCAGATCTGACAGAAACACAAAGCAGCAGCACCTGTTTTTCATTCCCGAAGCGCTTGTCGCTCCTTCTGTGTTCTCGCACGATGAAGGGGAAAAACACCTTTTGTGATCCGAATCTCTAAGCTACGTTAGCTTTGTTCTCCTGTGCTCATGCGAACACACGGACTTAACGAGCACGTCAACGGGACAACAAGCGCCGCGGGATGATGGAGGAGCAAACAGCTGGCGTCTGTAATCCGACATCTGCAAAGAGGAGCGTCTAGCATGGAGTCTGTGCAGGTGTTCATCTCGTCGCTGTTAGTCTGCAGTAAAAATATCACCGTCCAAGTATCGTGAATATACATATATATATATATATATATATTTATATATTTATGTATATAGTATTTACTGCAGAGATGAACCCAGAGAGCGTTGGCAGAGTCAAACCTCACCAACATTTCTTAACATCGTACGCAGCGCGTCTCCAACCACAGGAAATGTGCTGTTTTTAGTGTTTTATCACCCTTCAGGTGGATAAAAAAAAAATAAAAATATATATATATTTGGCTGGCATAGTGTACAGGAACATCTGCACTGAGTATGGACTGGAAACCCCGAGGTCAAAGTGGGAAACACCTCCAAAGGTGGTAGAGAATGACCGAGCCGAGATCCTGTGGGACTTCCAGATCCAGACTGACAGAACAGTGATGGTGATGGACAAACAGCAGAGGAAAGCCGTCGTGGTTGACGTGGCGATACCAAGCGATGGCAACATCAGGAAAAAGGAACATGAGAAACTAGAGAAGTACCAAGGGCTCAGAGAAGAGCTGGAGAAGGCCTGGAAGGTGGAGGCAACAGTGGCGCCCGTGGTCATCGGGGCACTCGGGGCAGCGACCCCCAAACTGGAGGAGCGGCTGCAGCAGATCCCTGGAAGAACACCAGACATCTCGGTCCAGAAGAGCGCAGTACTGGGAACAGCAAAGATACTGCGCAGAACCCTCAAGCTCCCAGGCCTCTGGTAGAGGACCCGGGCTCGAAGGACGAGACCACCCGCGGAGGGTGAAGGACAAAGATTTTTTTTTGTCTGAACAGTCCACATTAACCACAGCTGATTTCACATTTTTAGATTCTTTAGAGCAGCTGCTCCATGGCCATATATGTTCTGTATGTGAGAAGACTGCTCTCCGATGTGTGTAAATATGATGCTAAAATATGTCATAAAATATGAAATGTATGCAGAGTGAAAGTAGCTCTCGGCGTTAACTGTAGGACATCTGAGGCGGCTGGTCAATCGCTTCGTTTCAAACACCCTGTACTGCAGCAGTACATGCTGCAGGGGGCCTGAGCTGTCTCCGTCAGAAGGAACGAGTCCTACACCTTCACCCGGCCTACGTCGGACTGCAAGACCCCATAAAGTCATATAATGAACCTGGATCAGCTGCGTTTCTATTTTAAAAACAATAAACAAAAGTCCTAAAAAGAGAAACAACTTTTACAATCGAGACTTTCATTCTCTACGACGCAATTAATTACTGACAAAACATTTACTGTACTGTAACGGAGGAATCACAATAAATACTGATTCAATAATCCAGCTTGTCTTCTGAGACAAAGCAAACAAAAGCAGCCACGGCGGCCGGTCGCCTGAACACCAGAATATTTCACTCAGCTCTTTCAAAAGATAACGAGACTCACTTTCCACCCAAATCGCAGCTCGCTCTCCGTTTTCTTCTCCGCGGTGCAACTAAAGATAAACGAGATGTAACGTCCGATTCACGGCCAGATGTCCTTCACTTCGGCTCCGACGAGGTATTTTCAAACCATTTTTCTTCTGCAGAAGATTACTTTGTGTAAAGTTAGCTGCAGATACGCAGAAGTCCAGAAGTCACGTCCTGGGGCTGGCGTCAGACCGGCGGCGACTGGGAGTTTTGCCGGACGCCATTGTGGCTCTGGAGGAAGTCGCTGAGGCAGAAAGCGGGCGGCGGGGGCAGGAACCGCGTATCTGCCAAGTACAAGTCATTGTTAAAGAGACATTTTCTTCAGTTTTAGACCAAACTACATTCTGTTATCTGAGAAAAATAAGAATGTGCTTCTTTAGACAGCTGACTAATTACCAACGCTTAACTTTAACCCCCCATTTATCATTTATAAGAAGTATAAGAATATACAAAACGTAGTTTATAACACATTACGATGTAGTTCTAAGCAGATATGAGGTCATCTTTAAGTGTTTATCTCTGTACGGTATTTTTTAACAATCCTAACTTCTCGTATGAAGACACGTTTTCATTATTATTACAACTGTGTTGTATTATATTATATATCATTCATTATCTGTTGATATAGCAGCATCCAGTGATGGAGGAGTTACAGTTGTTGACAACAACATCGGCAAACACTTAAAAACACTCATACCTGCTTACGACGGCGCTGTAAAAACGTTTATATGCTGCTTATGAACGCTAAGTTCAAATAAAGTGTTTCCACGTATGTTGTTACATTAACACTATAATACTGTGTAAGCGGCTTCTTTCTGGATGTTATTGGTTGCTAGGTGATTACTAACGGTCGCTAGGTGATTACTGGTGGTTGCTAAGGTCTCCATACAGGGTTGCTAGGTGATTACTGGTGGTTGCTAAGGTCTCCATACAGGGTTGCTAGGTGATTACTGGTGGTTGCTAAGGTCTCCATACAGGGTTGCTAGGCGATGACGATGACCGCTACACTGTCACAAGGTGATTATTAGATGACCACTGGTGGTTGCTAAGGTCTCCATACAGGGTTGCTAGGTGATTACTAACGGTCGCTAGGTGATTACTGGTGGTTGCTAAGGTCTCCATACAGGGTTGCTAGGCGATGACGATGACCGCTACACTGTCACAAGGTGATTATTAGATGACCACTGGTGGTTGCTAAGGTGTCACTAGA